>OX589609.1:25146351-25746351 GCA_951329385.1 Polia nebulosa | reverse complement strand
GGCTTACTGTAGGGGTTTCAAATATTTTTTTTTCATAATTTTAAAACTTAAAACTTTTAAGTTATTCAGGAAAATGGATGAAAAACGACCATTCCCCCCCTTTATGTCCGAAACTACTGCGCCTAAAATTTTGTAAAAAATACAGTTGGTAGTTCTTTACTTATTGATTACAGGAAAATCTTTATGAAGTATTTATAGTTTTAAAAAGACCTGAAAAAAAAAAGATGTGTACGGAACCCTTGCCGTGCGAGTCCGACGTGCTCTTGGCCGGTTTTTATTGAAAGAACAGATTATAAATAATGTTTTCATAGTCAATTATGCAGCATGTTTTAAGAAAGGGCTTTATTTAAAGAAAGGGTTAAATTGGTGTTTCATGTAACTTGAAAACGTTGACATTTTTTAGACTTTCTAAGAAAAACAAATCTTCTTCAAGACAATGAAGTGAAAGGTCAATAGACTATCATTTCGGGGAATGTGCGTCGGAATTGCATAGTTTAATTCCGTCATAGACATAGGTCTCTCTCAAATATCGCCACAAAGACCGGTCCTGTGGATCTCGCATCCATCGGATTCCGCGATCCTCACCTGGTCATCGGACCACCTTGTGGAAGGCCTTCCAACGCTGCCGTCTTCCGGTACGCGGTCGCCACTCCATAACTTTTCGACCCCATCGACCAGCTAGCTGTTCTGCGACCAAAGTGACCTGCCCAGAAACCTTGGTTCTCCTGCGGATATCTTCATATTAGACACGGAAACAGACACGGATATTTAGACACAAAAGGTGGAAAAAAATACGTTGTTGTAACTATATCCTCTTGACGTAATCCCTTACTGAAAATGATACCCTTTCTACCCAAGAACAAACATAGAACTACCCACATTGTACCCGATACTACAATATTCACCGAACTCCGAAACACATCACTAAATCAAAGGTATTAAATATACTTTATGAACACAATCCGCCGCAAATATTAATTTATTGACGGTAGTTTCGTAATTATTAACAATTTCATTAGGGATGCTCGCAAATTGTTTCATTTTCAACGCTTTTGTCAATTTGATGTATTTTAGTTTATTTGTGAGGGTTATTAATATGTTATTTAAGTAGTGTGTTACGATTACGATCCTCTTTTCAATTTACGTGATAGCTGTGAAATTATTTATTAACTTACGATGACAAACCACGGTTAAAGTTTTTTTTTGTGATTAACAATGTGTCTTGTCGGTGACCGTGTTACAAATTGATATAGTTATTAATTAAAACACACCACGACGACGGTTCAATGGTGACCGCAAACAATAGACTTGCTATTGTGTCTGTTGTCTGGCAGTCAACGTGTTAAAACCGTATAGGTATTTGAAATGGTGTTTTAGCCCGTCGTGCGTCTTGTTAGCAGACACAATCAATTTTTAATTGTTTACGGCCCATACGCTGTCCGCCAGACACGCAATAGGATGTGTGTGTTGGATCGTAGGTTTATATACCAAAATCATAGTTATATATGTGCTCCTAATCTTTACCATCTGCTAGTGTCCCAAATGTGTTTTCACCTGCACCCTCGATGATCTGAACAAAGCCTCTGACACCGCTATAAACGTGGCCACTTACTGGGCCAAAACAGAATAACTATGTAGATGTACCACAACTCGAAAAGAAGAAGTATCGTTATTTCCATATACTTTTGTCCTCTGCGCTTTAATTCTGTATATTGTTTTGCCTTACTAAGGCTGTTTGGTTTATTTATACCAAATCTGGTATAGGCCGACATAGGTATTTTCAGGGTTCCGTACCTCAAAAGGAAAAAGCGGAACTTGTATAGGATCACTTTGTTGTCCGTCCGTCCGTCTGTCCGTCTGTTAAGACCCTTTAACTCGGGAACGCGTGGAGGTATCGAGTTGAAATTTTACTCAACGATATACTCAGGTCTACAGTCCATTGAAGCTGCGAAAATATAAAACTAATATAACAATATGAGAAAACGTGTCACACAAAACACTTATCAACCTACTCAGGTGAAAACCAGCACCACCTACGAAAAAACTGCTTGTCTGTGGTAAATCTTACTCAAACATGTTTACTCTCGCACCCCTAATTCAAAAAGGATCTCTGGAAGCGAAACAAATCATAGTAAAACACCACTGTTTGCTCTATAAAGTAGAATACGGTCCGAACATACTGTATATTCACACATCACGGAAAATTGAACGTGTCCCCTTATAATCCGGGTTGGGCTCTGATCAAGGATTGCATAATGTTGACGGGCTCTTTTTCTTGTAGTTTAAATTCAGGGCTGGACTAGCACACATAACACGATCCTATTACTTGAAGATTCAGGCAGAGTATTTCTGAGTGTACACGCTTTACTTTGTGTAAATTATTTCATCAGCACTGCTCTCAAAACGGTGAAGGAAAACATCGTGAGGAAACCGGCATGTCCTAGAACGAAAAATTCGAAGACATGTGACATCCACCAATCCACATTGGGCCCGCGTGGTGGATTACAGTCCACACCCCCTCAGAGAGAGGAGACCTGTGCCCCAGCAGTGGGGATATTAAAAAAGCTGTTGATGATAATGAACACGATCATACGTCACAAGAGGTCACGCGGGTAGATGGAAACCCGGCGTGGAGCGAGCCGCTGACTCGTAGATCGTAAGGACCAGGAGGCGTCGCCCGGCAGGTGATCGTGTCGGCTCGGAGACGGCCAGCAGAAACCACGCGGGCAAATTAGCACCCGGCGTAGTGCGTGCCGATGTGGCTAGTTGCTTGGTGGCGACGGCACGAGGTTCTGCGGCAGGATGGCCGTGATAGGGGACGATGTAGGTGGTGCACGTTGCGTAGGGCTCCAAATCTTGCCTCCGGATTCGGGTTTTCTGATCTGGGTGTCTGGAACTGGGACTCGGAATCTGGGTCCCTGGAAAATAATGTCCAGCGTGTCTTAATGATGGCCGATGATACTCTCCGCTGATTGAACTTCTGGCTCATACAGCTAAATAACACAACTAAACTAAATGACGTAATACGTATATAATAAACAGTATGTAAAAAGACACATCACCCAGCCGTCAACTAAGCATACTGTACATCTAACAAAGTAGCTTTGCGCAAAAATTATTGCTGGGAAACGACTTTTATTTTTAGGTATTAAAAATTAAAACTTTTTTTAATTGCACGCAATGTAACGCCAACCCACGCAAGTGGAGTTAAACCCTGCCCCTTCACTTTAAGCTACGTAGCTACTTGTCGCATACATTTGATATTCATTGCGATTTTCTAACTTAAAATCCGCAATTACGAATAAAAAAATCGAAAATTCAGGTAATTTTTGTTTGGAAAAAACGTTTAGAAATAACACTGACATAATTTTCGAAAAAGTAAAAAAAAAATTGCGACTTTGACCTTCATTATCTCCAGAACCATTGGATTCCCAGGTATGGTCTAGTGGGAAAAAATGATCCAAATAATGCCTTTACGGCTTCGGAAACTGTCTTTTTACACGAACACGAAAGCGAAGTGCTAGTACGAGTATATTACGTGGATTTCAAAACTTTATAGCCTATGACACTCACAAATAACATGGCTTTTACTATTTGTAAAAGAATTTTCAAAATCGGTTCAGTAGACACTGAGATTACCCCCTACAACCTCACAAACTTACAAACTTTACCTCTTTATAATATTAGTATAAACAAACTGATAAAAATAACTATTATGTACAAATGCGAATAAAAACAACTTACTGGCTGATACTGAGAGATCGTAGATGAAAAAATCCGATGATACTGTGTACGACCACGGAATCAAATCTCGGATGTCCACCAGAGGCACCGCTTTGGATCACTAGACCAATGACGCAGTGACAATAGTCGAATAAGCGGAAAGTAATTCTAAGCAAGTCATCGCCGTTGGTCTATAATCTAGTGGAAGTAAACACCCCGGGTCGGGAAGTATCGTTGAGATGCCCATGTCCCATATCGAATGGTGTAATACAGGAGGTGATTTTATCCCAAAATCAACGGGTTCGATTCCTTGCTAAGAATATTGATTATTCACAGCTGAAACACTAGGAAGTGGTGACGGGCGGACGTTTTTGTGGGACTGTCTTTATGTAGAACTTTGACGTTCAAAAAGTGCTGGCTCTCAGCCTAGTTTGAATAAATGGCTTTTGATTTTGAATTTATACTTCTTTTGGCGCGTTAGGGAAAAATGGTTAGAGTAAATTTTTACGATGCGCGCACACACCGTCACAAAAAACCGACACCCTGAAGTTAGCTATAGTCTGTGGTTCATGAAGAATGATTGTTTTTTTCTTTTGTAACCTTTGTGATAGTTTGGTTTTTTTATCTTGTTACGCCAAAGAAGTATAACTTCTTACGTGCGTACATAAGTACACACACACTTTCTTATTTGATTTAGATTTTGATTCAAAAAACCAACGATGCAGTTTAAGGTTTCAACAAAAACGAATTGAGCCCGAGAATCTTTTGAGTATTTTTCGCTATTCCTCTTAGTTCCGGATTTTGCCATCCACGCCCACTTGACAAATTTACTCTGTGTGCTTTCTTCAAATTCACTCATCTCACGAATTTTTCATACTAAATCAATACCATCATTTTTCTGGGCAGTCTGTTCATTTCAAAGAAAGCAAGTCTCTAATTTTAGCCTGACTGGTAAACAAGAACCCACACCATTCATGTTTTATTTTCCTAAAATTGCAAAGGGCTCATTGACTGGAAACAATTGAAAATCAATTTCAGTCCCCTTTTACACAGAGCAAGGAAACGACTCAGTGGCCAGTATTTTCTTTTTAAATTTTGTAAGTGTGAATAGGTAACATGGAGTAACTTATGTTATTAGGTAACTGTTTGTTTGACATTGGGGCCGATTCTGTTAGGCTCTAACTAAACTTAATTTAATCTATTGCTATCTTTTTCTCTCTAATAAAACAAGAAAAAGACGGACGTAATTTAGAACTGTCAAATTTAGTTGAACTAACATTGCCATACAAATTAAGACGACACGTAAAAACATGTCGAATAAAAACACGGTGACGCGCAAGGCGTAAACTAGTTTGACATCTCTAACCTAGTTCATAGCTTTAGCGGTCCTTTTCTCGCACTGCTTTTTAGTAAAAGACAGCGATTCTCTAAATTAGTTTAGATATTTAACAAGAGAATCGGCACCATTAACGAACATGGCAGTTGAGACTTTGTCATGCTCACTCAAATGTCTCGCTGATAGTGGGGCGTGTGTTAGGTCATTAAGTTCCCTTCAAAAATGATTGAGCTAAGTGGTGCTGATCCACGCGTCATGTTTGTGAACATCATCCTCCTGCCCTTATCCCATGTTACTTGGGGTCGGCGCAACACGTTTTTTTCTTCCATTCTGTCCTGTCAGCCGTCACGCTATCACTAACTCCCTTTTCTTTCATATCACTCCTCACACAATCCGTCCATCCTTTCTTTGACCTCCCTCTCCCTCTCCATCCATCCACATTTATATTCATAACTCTTTTAGTTACATGTGTTTCCTCTTTACATGACCATACCAAGATAAGCGATGATTCCCTTTCAACTTTTCTGTGGCTGGCGCCACTTTTAAACTACCTCTAATGTACTCATTTCTCACTTTATCCATTCTCGTTACTTCACAAATCCATCTCAACATTATCATCTCCGCCACATGCAGTCTTTTTTCATTCGTCTTTTTCACAGCCCAACATTCTGACCCATACAGTACGACAGGTCTAATCACGGACTTATAGATTTTCCCCTTTAACCTAAGGGGCATCGTCGGTCGCAAGTTGTAAGAAGAAGAAGAAGTTGTAAGAAGTAAGAAGTGTGTTGTCGCAAGTGGGGCGTATGTTAGGTCATTAAGTTCCCTTCAAAAATGATTGAGCTAAGTGGTGCTGATCCACGCGTCATGTTTGTGAACGGGCGCCGTCAAATTGAGACTGGTCATTTCTTAAATGCCTCTGGCTTGTTTTAAAGTTTATTTCCTGAATTGGCTGTTTTATTATTATTTTTTTATTTTGTTTTTCATTGTTGTCGCATAATAGAAGCAATAAGAAATATCATTGTCACCAGAATTTTTGTAACACGTAACATGGTTAAAAAAGTGTCCATGGAGTTTCTTGCATCATGTAAAATGCTGGTATTCAGCAGCATTTGGTTACATTGGAAGTCGACACCAAAAGATTGAGATCAATTGATTTTGGCGTTTCTAGTTACTGCCGGGAAGCCAATTCCGTGCTCTGTGCCCATTTATATCGCCCCAGGAAGGTCAAGGGCCACGGGTAATTCAGAGTCAAAACCACAGCCCCCAAACTTAGCCAATCTTCTAGGGCATTGAAGACTTGTGACGTGGCCTTGGAGGCCTAGGGCTTCATTATGTTAATAATCGATATCTCATTAGTTTGACGGCAGTAACCTGTGAAAGGATTTTGTGGATACAGTCTTATTTGCTAAGTGTTTTCTTTTTTGCATGAGAGTCTACTGTTCTACTGACATTATAAGTGTGAAACTATGTAGGATGTTTGTTAATCACGCCTCAACGGCTGAGTTGGTTTAGATGAGAATCAGAATACAGGTAGAAAATGACCTTCCTCAGGGATGTGAATTAAGAAGGCATAGTACAGACGGGGTTTCAGAGTGGTCTCTTAATAAGAGTTGGTCACCGGGGTAGTTTTAGTGAGTTAAGTACTCTCCTTAGTCTTTTCTCCTAAAGTTCAGGCACGCTTTGAAAGTTGCCCTCAAAAAAAAAACCTGCCAAGTGCGTATCGGACTTCACACATTTAGGGTTCCGTACCAAATGAAATTCAAAAAAAAAATCTGATTTATCAATATATTGGTATTTGTTAGTAAAATATACGTAATAATAAACATTATCACCAAATTTCATGTTCATAGGTCAATGGGAAGTTAAAAAAAGCCTCGCAACAAAATTTTGTGACAGGTGACGGGCAGACGGACAGACCGATAGATGGACAGACGTACAGACGGACACGTGAGTGACAGCAATAGAGCTCCGTTTGGCTTTGGGGTACGGAACCCTAAAAACCGGCCAAGTGCGTGTCGCACATTTCTAGTTTACAAAGTTCCGTATCAAATAAACATTCTCACCAAATTTCAAGTTCTTAGGTAAATGGGAAGTTAAAAAAATTCTTCGAAACAAAATTTTGTTACAAACGACGGACGGACAGACAGACAGCGGCCAGACGGATTCGAGTGATAGCAATAGGGCTCCGTTCAGACCCTTCGGATACGGAACCCTTAAATGGTAGAACATTACCTAAATTAGGATGAAGTAAGTTGTAAATAAATAAGGAAGTGATAGACAGAGTTTACACAAAGAAAGTGTATTTGAATCAGAAAGTCATCCATTTAATTTGATTTCCGTGTTGATAGAATATACAAAAGTGGAACTACTTTTGATTTGATGGCTCGAATGTTGTGTGTATTGAACTTCCGGGGTTATTAAATGTTAATGATACTTTAGTGTTAAGTAATCTATATACTTTCACGGCCACGGCTGGTCACGGCATTACGCGCATTTCCCACTCCACAAAAAAAAAGCCCTACGATTGCCGGGAATCAGCTTGGGACTCCCGACGCCCAGGGCGTCTCCTGTAGCGGGTAGGGCCGTGAAAGCGTGAAGATTGCCTTACCCTCACGCGTCCCGCCTCCTGCTTCGCGAGCATTACTTTTTCGCAGAAGGAGGTGACAGCTTCCCATGCCCTCTCGCTTCGTACTATGGCTTGGACTAGGGCCGGTCGCGAAACTCGTCTATGACGCGCCAGTCGACGACACGTGGCGACAGAGCGAGGTTGGCGAACGAAATGTCCACCACCGATTCGCCCCGCATACACGTTAGTACAGAACCCCGGTTTAGGACGACCAGGCCTGACTCCAGAGCCCAGTCCTCCAACATCCTGCCCCGTGTGTCCGTATACCGGGAACTCCAAGCCACATTCTTGGCATTGAAGTCCCCGAGGATGAACACAGAGAATTCCGTTACGCCCGGTATAAGTATCTAAGATTTTAAACGGAAAACCTATGTTGTAAACGCACCCATGGTAAAGATGCAAATCGCAAGTGGGTTTCAAGTTAAAAAAAAAAAAACAAATGACAAACGCCACACAATTTTCAAAGGATGTAAGCTTATAGCAAAGGAGATGTTCTTTGTACATAAAAGCGTTGCAGAAATGGGAAAAACTTTGTAGTGACACAATTTAGAATTTTCTTTATTTTATGCCTTTGTGGAGAGTTAATTCACTGTTTTGTAGAGAAGATAAAACCCACCTTTTTGCTCGACTGGGTGATGGCAAACACAGAGTTTTTTTTTCTTGTATGCCAAGAGCCTCCGCAAACACCCTGTGAGGATTTCGCTCTAGAAAAGAAATAAAAAACTATCTGACAATCTTATGTATTTTAAAACTCGAATTAGTATTTATTTCTTTTAATTATATGTACCATTACTTCTTAGGGTGTTATTACGCCAATCGATCGATCGTCGATCGACTATCGATCATTGTTTGTGTTCCGGTATCCGTCAGCCAAAGCTACTACGCCAATCGATCGACGTCGATCGATAGCATCGATTGACGATCGATCGATTGGTGTAATCGATTGGTGTCAAATGTTTATAATAATATTTTTCAAGGAGTATTTAATACATTAGGATCTGATGAAGATTTTCGGAGATAGACAGTGAAAACTGACTTAAACGTGCCCCTTAACACAATTTAATGGGGAACCAAAACTAAAAATTGAAAAATAAAAAAAACACTTTTTTACAAAAAAATAGAACCGACTTCCAAAAAAAGTGCAAAATAACTTTTATTTCGGAAGTCGGTGTTCCTGTTTTGTGTCTGTGTTTTTTTATTTTATTATATTTATTATATTATATTATTATATTATATTATATTATTTTTCACTTTTTAGTTGTGGTTCCCCATTAAACTGTGTTAACAATTCATAGACATACGATAGCAGCAATCGCGGTTGATTTGCTGTCAATTTTTGAAGAGTTCCGTTGTCTGTCTCCAAAACCCATAATCAGATCTTTTTTAAATTTAAATGGGACCATTTCGGAATAAACCCCTTTCGAACAAAAAAAGAATTTTGCAAATCCGTCAATATATGACGGAGTTATGCCCGAACATACATAAAAAAAAAAAAAAAAATACAAACATCCGAATTGATAACCTCCTCCTTTTTCGAAGTCGGTTAAAAAGTAGAACCGACTTCCAAAGTGAAAAACAAAATAAATGCAAAAAAACTTTAATTTCGGATGTCGGTGTCAAAAAACGAAGAAACAAAACCAGAAACACCGACTTCCGAAATTAAAGTTATAATGCACTTTTTCTTTGTTTTTTTTTTATGGTGATAGGCTCGCCCATTGTTAGATGCATAAGAGTTAAACAATACTGGAGAAATGAGATATGACTGTACAATTTCACCTATGCCTCACTAATCGTAAATTTAAAAAACAAAAAAAGCGTTGGTTGCACTAGGAACTTCTCGTGTATCGTGGGGCTTACAGAGATTTAAAATCACATTCACAAAGAGCAATAACCAGTTATTGTAATAACTATATTCAGGCCATACAAATATTTGTTCCGTGCGAGAATCGTACCCGCGACAGGCAGCACAGCAGCTAATCGCTCAGCCACTGCTCCAACCGTGTCGTCAAATCTCGTGTATTTTTTTTGTCGGAATTAAACCGTGACATCACAAGGATATAGCAAAACGTGTTTAAAATAACATTTATCAGTGGGAAACGTGTTCAGGATGGTTGAGCATGTCGGTCCCAGGGGATCTGTTACACCTAATCACTTCTGAAGCCCTTTTCATCCTCCTCATCCCAGTTCAAATAAAATGAATTTTGAAAAGTGCTTCATATTGTTTTTTGTTTGGTGGTGAAGTACCTACTGTTAAATTTTGAAATTATTTATTATTTACCAATAACATTTTTTTGTGGCTTTTTAGGGTTCTGTACCCGATATGAGGCCGAACGGAGCCCTGTTGCTATCACTCACGTGTCCGTCTGTCCGCCATCTGTCATAAAATTTTGTTCCTGAAGAATTTTTTAACTTCCTTTGACCAATGAACTTGAAATTGGATGATAATGTTTATTATTACGTTTATTTTACTAACAAATACTAATATATGGACTTTTTATGCGAAATTCCTTCATTTGGTACGGAACCCTAAATATGCGAAGTCCGACACGCTCTTGGCCGGTTTCTACAATTGATAGGCTTTCGTTTGACCACAATCTCACCATCAGGTGAGATAGTGGTGAAACGTAAGCCTCCAACGATGACTACATCATCACTTACCATCAGGTAAGCGATAATGTAGTCGAACATGGAGCACGCTTGCCTAGAAGTAACCTATTCACTCTTAACTTTAAGACCCCAGGTTGTACCTGGTAGCGGATAAATTCGTAACAGAGTTACCGCTCCCCTGGGCACTCAGGCAGGGAAGGAACAGGGGTGGGTTTTAGTCAGTAAGAGTCTGACACGCCCTCCCGCTCCACCCAGAGCGGGAGATGTCATTAGATGATTTCCCACACCACAAAAAAGAAGGTAGTAGCTATCAGGACACATAGACCCCGGTAGGGAATTACATTCCTTAGCTATACGCACTGTGAATGAGTTCCCAGAACGTTTTGTGCGTAAGGGTGAAAAGCCCACCATGTACCGATGGCGCATGTCCGTACGTCTAGTGGTCCGAGGTTGGAACGGGCTTGGTGGAGTGAAATTGTGCTATTCCAATGCACACTATCTGAAACGTAACCGATACAAAACCGATAGGCTAACAACTCGGCGTCGATACTCAAAGGCATGTATATGGACGTCATTCGACTGAAATCATTATGTTGAGTTTAATTGAGTATGATTTAGCTAAAATGTGACATGTGTGTGTGTGTAATTGTGTGACTGTTTTGGTGTACAGTAGAGTTTTATTCTATTCTATTCTATGTGGTGTGGCGAGTTGCCGCCACTCTGCAAGTTGGATGGGGTGTGGTATCACGACGTGTGTGTCCTGCTTTAGCTTGTGAGGCAGGTGTGTAGCCGGCTTTACGGGAACCATAGGCAATCTAAAATGCAGCAATCGACGTCACGTCAGTGCGCTGTACGCTGCGAGACCGAGCGCATCTCACCGCAGACTAAATTAATGTCTTATTAACATCGTCCCCGCAAATACACTAAAATCCCGAGTAATATCGCGTAAACGTTGGGGATTCTCCGGGAATAATAAATAACCCATATAGCCAAGGCCAAAGAAACGATGGTTGGACTGTGTGAAAGAGGATATGGGTAAAAAGGGGGTGACTACAGAGATGACGACTAATAGAGGAGTATGGAAGAAAAAGACATGTTGCGCCGACCCCAAATAAATTGGGATAAGGGCAGGAGAATGATGAATAAATAACCCATATTTACCGCGTCCGTGTAATTAGAGAACAAGAATAACCAGGAGTGTTGGTGTGAAGAATCGAGTGGCCACTCGTCGGGTTCCAGCGTGGCAGCCAAAGGAAAGTCAGGTACCGCTTGTTCTTACTAGCTTAGAGTTGGGCCACATGCGCCGTCTACTGCCAACCACTCCTAACTTGAAGTTATACAGACAAATATAGGCAATTTTGGGCCAGCATTCAATCCAAGTGTTTGGCCGTAACACTGTCCTCACCCTGCAGAGAACCACAGCTATTTACACGCTTGGGCATCTCCACTATGTGTAACCATTTTACGAATCTCCATACAAAACTGTCACACGTATGAATTGGGTTATACAAATTGTGCGCAAGAAATATTATGATTTGTCTAAAGCGGCCTCTTTAGACACCCAGGTCTTCAAACTAGCCTGACAGGTTCGCGGCAGTATTTGAAAGAGTGGCCTTGGCACAGGCAACTGACCAAGGAACACGTGTGGGTTTTAGTCAGTAATAGTCTGCAACGCTCTCTCGCTCCAATCAGAGCGAGCGGCAGAAGTCATCTTATGGTTTCCCACCCTCAAAACAAAACCGACCAAGTGCGAGTCGGACTTCGCTCAATTAGGGTTTCGTACCGTATGAGGGAAATCAATATTTTGGTATTTGTTAGTAAAATAAACGTAATATTAAACATTGGCACGAATTCTCTAGTTCAATATCTAAACTAAAATTAGAGTATTGCTATCTTTTACTAAAAGGCAGTGCGAGAAAAGGACGGCTATAGCTATGCACTAAGTTAGAGATGTCAAACTAGTTTACGCCTTGCGCTTCGCCGTGTTTTTAGACGACATGTTTTTACGTGTAGGTACCCTTAATTTGTATGGAAATATTAGTTCAAACTAAATTTGACAGCTCTAATTTACGTCCGTCTCTTTCTTGTTTTATTAGAGAGAGAAAGATAGCAATAGCCTAAATTAAGTTTAGTTTGTGCATAACAGAATCAACACCATTATCACCAAATTTCAAGTTCATAAGTCAATGTGAAGTTAAAAATTTCTTCGGAACAATACGAACGGACAGGCAGATAGACGGAGATACGGACACGTGAGTGACAACAATAGGGCTGCGTTTGGACCTTTCGGGTACGGAACCCTAAAAACAGCGGAGGAGTACGATTCTGAACATGAGTTACCGCACCCCTGGGCACTCAGGCAGGGAAGGAACAGGGATGGGTTTTAGTCAGTAAGAGTCTGACACGCCCTACCGCTGCACCCAGAGTGGGAGAAGTCATTGGATGATTTCCCACCCCACCAAAAAAAAAAAATAGGTCAATGGGAAGTTATAAAATTCTTCGGAACAATATTTTGTGACAGGCGATGGAAAGACAGACAGACGGATAGAACGTAACTGACAGCAATAAGGCTCCGTTTGGACCCTTCAGGTACGGAACCCTAAAAAAGGTCTTCAAACTAAAACAACCAAATCACCAATTTTTATCTCAGATTTCAACAAGACTAGCATTCCAGATCGCTTTCGCCATTAACCCGACGAACCGATAAAATGAATAAAAACATTAGAAACAAAAACAAACGAGAAACCGTTAATCCGTCCGATTCGGTCTGCAATAAATATCTCTAAAAGCTAAAAAAACATCACTTGCATATTAATTAGTTTTAAAAGCGTTTCTTTGATTTAAATTTTATGTTTTTTGTGAGGCAGTAAACAAAACGTTGGATATTTCGCTTTTAACTTTGTTTGTGGACACACGGGTGCGTAATTTGGCAAGCAAGTGCTGCTTATGTGCAGAAGGTTCATTTCCACGAATTTATAATTTATGTCTTATTTTATACAAAACTAGCTGACCAGGCAAACGTTCTGCGATTGGGGTGAAAAATACTTTACGACCTATTCTCAAATATACAAAAAAAAAACATTGAAATTGGTCGAGTCCTTTTGCAGGAATGTAATCACAAACAACGTGACACGAAATTTTTAGGGTTCCGTACCCGGGGTCCAAACGAAGCCCTATTAAAAATAATAATAAGACATTTATTTCAGACGTAGTCCATATACTGTTAGTAACACAAAACACCTTATAAGCTATTGTTAGTACCTACATACAATAAAAAAGACACTTGGAAAGACATACTCTCGAGGTGGTCCAATATAAATTTTACCGAAATTGCTTCAGCTTTTTTGAAAAATTGAACAAAATCGAAAAATACATATACTCGTACCTAGATGACGTTTTGGTGTTCTCCAATTACGACTATGTTTAAATTGCACGTTCCATGTTATTGGAGTTTTTGGTTCTGGGGTATAACAACTAAAAAGAGAAAAATAAAACACTTTTTTACAAAAAAACAACCGACTTCCAAAAAAGATAATACCTACACTAAAAATTAAAAAATAAATTTAATTTCGGAAGTCGGTGTCAAATAACGAAGAAATAAAATACAAATACCGACTTCCAAATTTAAAGTTATTTTTAAATTTTTAGTGTACTTTTTTTTGGAAGTCGGTTGTTTTTTTTGTGAAAAAGTTTTTTTTATATATTAGATGTTGAGCGTATCATCTTTCAAAATTATAAACTTCTCCCTCTCTAAATACTCGTAGTATAAATCAAAGTCGCTTTCTGCGTCAGTCTGTGTCTTCGCTAACTCCTAAACCATGCAACGAATTTTAATGCAGTTTTCACTAATACAAAGAGCGATAAACGAGGAAAGTTTGTGTGTATAATTTTAGTACACGTGCGGCGCCGGACCCAAGAAAATTTGACACTTACTAATCTATCAGTGTCTAATCGAGAAAAAAGAGCTTATATAATTTTACGATATTCTAATTCTTCTTTTAATTCTTTTCTTCTTTTCTATTTCTTTTTTTCGATATTAGAAATAAGTCCTGTGTATACACAAAAATAGAACAATGATTTTAATTCGTTCGGCATGTCCTAGAATCAAAAATTCGAAGACATGTGACATCCACCAACCCGCATTGGGCCAGCGTGGTGGATTACGGCCCACACCTTCTCACAGAGAGGAAGCCCCAGCAGCGGGGACATTAAAAGGCTCATAATGATGATGTATAAACGTGTATTACCATATTCCACAGCAAGACCATGAACCTAATGACCAAAGTGGAACTTCTGCACTGTTTTTTTTGTCACAATAGATTATTCGTAATTGCGATAAAAAGGATCGCAAATTGTATTACGAATGTTTATTTACGATGTAAATATCAAAGCGTGAATAAAATGAATAAGTGGAATGATTAATTTAGTATTATTTTCCCTGAAGCGAGGTTTCGGTATCGGTTCGAGATTTGGGGTTTTGTTCTATAATTGGTAATTGGCTCTCATACCTACGATATTTTTATTAAAAATTGGGAAGATTCCTGGGTATAAACATAATAATTATATTTAGTCCTTAAGATATAATTATCAAAAAATATTAGACACGTATTTTGTGCTTTACCAAATCCATAAAAAAAAACAAAGATAAAACGCATCAATGTTCAGGAGTGGGGGCATGTTACGTCACTTTTAGTTAAACAGTGTAAATTTAATATAGGTGTGACGTTATGCTAAATTACAACGCACAGTATCATTCCGGAAGTGAATACGAAAGTATGGGATGAATAAGTAATGTAGGAGGCGCTTATTTTGGAACCTTTAATGTTAAAAATATTAGGGATTATATTGTTATTATCTTAATAGATCTTCGATCCTCCCACGCGGATAAATAATAATGTGTGTTAAATGTGTATTGTGATAAAAATATCTTAACGCCCACGTGATTTTTGACTATAATAGGCCAGCTTCCGAGTATCACAGAAATAAAGACATCGGAAAATTTCTTTGTTAGAGCGTTTGCGCACTACGTACGATACTTATCCGATATTTATCCGTCGAAATACAGATCAATAGAAAACTCGGACCGAACTACCGATCGGTAGTGCGTAACCTACCATACAAATTGTTCTACGGCCACGCCGGATCGACACGTTCACGGATAAGTATCGGATAAGTATCGGACGTAATGCACAACGGATCAGACAGAATGAAAGAATGTAACCCTTACGGGATCACTCGTGTGTCTGTCTGTCTGTCCATCTGTCACAGCCAATTTGCTCCGAACCATCTTTACCGATTGAGTTGAAATTTGGTGCTTCTAGAACATGCGATTCTTCACGATGTTTGTAGACTAGGTGATGAAAAAGTGGCCATAATCCTCTCATAGAGAGGAGATCTGTATACCAGCGGCGGGAACATTGTAAATTACTGGACAGAAGGACGTTACTGCCTATAATCTACAACCAATAGGAACATAGATATTCTATGGAACAAGGCCAGCCGAAGCATGAATTCATGGATCTAACACAATGCGCCCGAATCAATAGGATATCCGGCCATTCGATTTAGCAAACGGTCCAGACGCTTGCAACTGAATATTTAAATTATCTGGCTTTTTCTTCCACGTCCGATAGGAAATTGAGATTTTTCTGATACTTAGCTGGAGATAAGTAAAATTAATTTTAATACTGCACAATCTAATCTAATGTTTGTGTTTTAGGGTACCCGAAGGGTAACCTACGGGACTCTATTACTAAGCCTCCGCTGTCCGTCCGTCCGTCCGTCCATCTGTCTGTCTGTCAGCGGGCTGTACCTAATGATCCGTAATAGGTAGACAGGTGAAATTTTCACAGAATGTGTATAACTGTTGCCGCTATAACAATAAATAATAAAAAAAATAATGGGGACAGACTAGAAACCTGTTTTTTTTTTACTTTTTTTGCTTGAACTTAATAATGGGAACAAGTAGATGCGTATAATCTTGTACGATGATACGGAACCCTTCATGCGCTAGTCCGACTTGTACTTGGCTTTTTTTATTCTTCTTTTATCTAAGAATTTCAGCGTATGACAGTCCCATCATACCCTGAATAAATATACTACATTAGTCAATTACATTTGGGCCATGCAACCTGAAAAGATTCCTCGCATCATCACCATTTGGTTGAGACAGAATCCTATGGAGTGTGCCCACACCAAGTCGGTTCATAGACTCATATCGTACGTCTTCCACAACTCAATCTATTGTTATAGGGAGGAAAAATTGTTGTAGAATATAGTATATACAGGGTGTAACGGGAAGGTGTGGTCATATATTAAGAACTGGTTCTGCCCATGGATATGAACAACTTTATTTAAGAAAAAACAGGAAACTCCCAAAAAAAAAAAATTGGACTTTCTATACAAATATCATCAGCTGATCAATATTTGTAAGGGAGATAAAAAAAAGAAATTGAGATTTTCCTTAGGTTTTCTTAAAGAAACTCGTTCATATTAACGGGCAGATGCAGTTCTTAAAATATGACCACACGTTACACCCTGTATATTATAGGAGTATATACGTGAAGCAATATCTTTGCACTCCTTTTTACGAAAATTACGCGGACGAAGGAGTATGAAATTTGGCACAGTTTAAGTTTATATGAAGAAGGAGTGGAGAAAGCTAATATTTTTATATAATGTGCAATAGAAATAAATTAAATTAGTAAAAAAAAACATTACCCACAGTACCATGCGGATGACACACACACAAATTAAATAAATAATGGTAAAATTTTGACAACTGGTCAACTACTAGTCTCTAGAAATCTCTTAAAATAGATACTGATTCGCTTTCAAAAATTATTCATCACAGTTACTCGAAAACTCACTTCTACCGCTTTTAGGATCGCAATGTGTGTGTAGTGTGTTCGGATATTTATTGAATCAGTCTGGTCACCGAGTAGTCCACGCCAGTCGCTGGGCAGCCCTCACCAAGGTGCAAACTTTTTTTTTTGTTGGGCGTGTCATACTTTTACTGACTAAATCCAACCCTTGGTAATATGTGCTTGTTCCTTCAGTTGGCTGTGCCGCCGCGGTAACTCTATTTCAAATTTATCCGCGACCCAAGTTGCAAACGTGAAATTAGGTATATCTGCGGAATAATTCGGGTATAACTACATAATAATGTGGACACATAAATTATGTACGAGAACATACTACTTAAAGACATAACACAAACTTTGTACACAGGATTCCTCGTTACTTTAACATTGGAAAAGTCTTATAGAGTATTAGACCTGAAAGACTTATCCAATATCTCTTACCCCAATTCATAAATTTCTCTTGTGTATTTCCATAAATTGCCTAACACACTTTATTTAATTTTGCTTACAAAATCAGCATCAAAAGAAACAAAACTTTTACGTATTTGTATTGAAATAAATCTGGCAAATGTGGCGGATTCATTACTTAGGTTATACTGCTTTATTATCTACCTTCAAATGTATCTATTGTTGTCTGTCTGTAGAAGATTTTAGTACTAATTTGAGCTTTCATTGCAATAGAATTGTAAAGCTGAAGTTCCCAGTCAAGGAGAAGAGAGTTTACTGCCCCTGTTAGGTACGGCGGCGTTTTTTTTTTTTCCTATTTCTAATTAATAATAATTTTTTTTTTCGCCTGCCAGTGACTTCACCCATATATACCTAATTGGAAATCATCCAAAGGCTACAAAGCAACAAAGCCCTTTAATCAAATTTAAAAAAATCCTAAGGCTCATTTGGTCAAAATTGTTTGTGACCCGCAACTTATCACACTATCACATTTTATTATTATCACACTAATAATAAAAAGGTGAAAGTTTGTGAGTGTGTATGTTTGTTACTTCTTCACGCTCAAACGACTAGACCGATTTGGATGAAATTTGGTATGTAGATAGCTTATAACCTAGATTAACATACAGGCTACCTTTTATTCCGGTCTAGGCGGGTAAACCTGTGGGGCGCAGCTAGTCAAGTATATGAAACAAGTCATTTGATAACGGTCTTTAATTTTTTTGGATGTATTAGTACCCCCCATACATTATAGCCTAAGTGCTAATCCAGACTACAATCTATCTCTGTGCCAAATTTCATCTAGATCCAATCAGCCATTCTGGTTGAGTAACAAACATCCAGCCATCCAAACTTTCGTATTTATGATATTAAAAAAATAAAATAAAAAAGGCGCAGTTCTACGACCTTTAATGGTTTTTAATTCAACATCACGTCTAAATTACTGGTCTAATTTCTTTGAAAAAAATATATGATACTGTCGACAATTTTCGTCGTAATTTGATCTGAGAATATTTGAAATTATATTTTTATAACGTAGTGTAATTAATTTGTAAAGTTAAGTCTAATGTGGATAAAACATTGAGAATCACGCAAAAACTATAAAGCGTATTTTTATGAAACCTTCATAATTTTAAAGATTATTTAAATATTAAATTTTAGTCGAAGTGTTTTATTTTAATTCCTGTTGTTTTATGTGTAATAAATTAATAATGCTTCTAATTTCGAACAGCGCTCCTTGATGGGCAATTCCTATTACTGGGTGGACGTACGACGCGTTACGTGAGGTCAGCACAGAACACGCAAACTAACCACTCAAGGTCATTGGCAGTTAATAGCGCCTTAAGTAGGAAGAACGATGAATCAAACCACTGGATAACGGTGCAAATGCTATTCACAATGCAAGCATTTCCAACTACAATCAGACCCGCCGATATCGATGTCCATCGACATAGACGGCTCTATGTGGTAATTTTATCCGATGGATGCACGCGAAAAATAAACCACAACCCTTCGATAGACGTCGAACAGTGGATTGATAGGCTCTTTCCACGCCAACACCGATGGCTATTCATGGTTCTATTTCGAATTAGGATAGCAACGAAATATCTACATACTATGTTGCTTAAATAACATTACTAGCTTCTGATTTTGGTTTCGTTCGAGTGCGAGCAATAAATTATTCCAGGGTAACATAATCCCGGGATAAAAATTAGTAATTCAATGGTCAACGCCATAACAACTGCAACATTTTTATTCCATAAAGTGTTACTAGTTAAAGTGATTATTGCAGAACAAAATATTGTACAAGTTTCATTCTCATAAATATTAGTAATCATTTAAAACCAAAATGTGAAGCTGTTATAATAAATTAAAAATAAAATAAATAAACAATAATTGTCGAGACGTAAAAATTACCAAACAGACAGAAAGACAGAGATACTTTCGCATTTATTATAAACTAGCTGTGCCCGCGACTTCGTTCGCGTGGTTGTCGAGAACAAAACAACGTCGTTTAGATAAGAGTATATCACCTTTTTGATGATTTAGATAAGAGTCCTGACTTTGGTATAGTTGATTACGTTAATGCTTCTCTATATACTATGTTAGCGGTGGAATTACCCGGAGCATATACAAAAAGGTTGTTTGGGTTGCTAACACGTGATAGAGAAACATAGAGTTGGCCGTGTGAAAAACAATCAAAAGTAAGGTCTACACCCGCAACGGATAACGTCTGGCCTTGGGCTTTATTAATAGTCATAGCGTAACAGAGGCTTACAGGAAATTGCACACGTTTGAAAGTAAACGGAAAATTATTGGGGATAATGGGTATCCTGGGAATGAAAACAACATCACCGGAGCCGCAACCTGTTAAGATTTCGGCTTCGATGACATTTCGTTGGAGATTTGTTACTCTCAACCGAGTTCCATTGCATAGTTTTGGTGGGCTTAAATTTCTGAGTAGAATGATTGGTACTCCGACTTTTAAATAAATTTTGTGTGCTGGAAGACCTGGTGTATTTAGAGAGTCTAAAAACTCTACTGGATAGTGGGTGGCATCTCCTTCTTCTAAAACCGTGTTAATAGATAAATATTCCCTACTTTCTCCAGAAACATGTACCAATATTTGAGAATTTATTGCTGCTGCTTGGTCGTTGCGAGGTGCCAAAATAGCTCGTTGGCATAGCCAAGCAGCGTCATGGTTCGAGATCTCTGATGGATTTCCGTATACAGAGGAAATGAGTTCCTGCTGTGAGGCAACAGAAGAACACAGGCTTTCGACTAAAGTTACTTTACCTCCTTCTTGAGTCGGGTATGTGCCGTTACCAATTTGAAGTAGTAAATTTGAGAAAACCTGCGCGTTTGCGTCACCTCCCAAATATGCTCGCATATTAAAGCTCAAATTAGTTAATATGACACTACGCCATAAAATAGAGCTCTTTAAACAGGCACCTATTTCATCGGCCCTCGTTCCTCTGGGTATTATAGGGAGTGTCTGCCTGAAGTCTCCACAGAATAGCACCGTTAAGCCTCCCATCGGTCGGTCATTTTGTCTTATATCTCGCAACGTTCTATCTACAGCTTCCACAGCTTTACGATTTGCCATCGTACACTCGTCCCAAACGATAAGGGCGCAATCGCGTAAAACCCTTGCACTATTACCATTTGCACCCTTGCATTATCACTATTGCGAGACACGTTGCAAACAGGGTTTTCTGTGCGGTCCAAGTCGATTGGTATTTTAAATGTTGTATGTGCAGTTTTTCCTCCTGGTAATAAAGTGGCAGCTATTCCTGAGGAAGCGACGGCAAGGGCAATTTTGTTTTGGCTCCTTATTTGAGCCAAGATAACTTTAGTGAGGAAAGTTTTACCTGTTCCACCAGGTGCATCTAAAAACAGCATTTCTCCTAATGAATGTTCTACACTACAGCATACTCTATCAAAGATTTGACGTTGTTCTGTCGTCAAATTTGAACAGCCATTTCGCAATATTTCTGCTAACTCTTCGGGGTTGTAATTTATTTCAGATGTATACTCCCTATTAATTCGTTCCCCACCAACTGTCGGTGTCGGCAAGCCGTATTGACTGAGGGGGTTCCCTCCTATACTTGTAACTATATCTTGTATAGCCAGCAAAGCCCTATTATGGCAGCTTTCACGTACTTGGTCAGAAGTTTCACTATTTATATTTTGCTGTCTCAAAAAATCTTCGGCAAACGCGTCTTTATATTTTTGCCACAACTGCCCAGCGTCCGATAGGCCACAAAATGTCAACAAAATGGCAAATAAATGGCGCAAACGATGTGGACTATCACTGACGCATGCTTCGGCTAAAGCATCATCCCAATGCTGATCGCCATCTAATAAATGCCGTGCGCGGCAAGCAGCTTGAAATGTGGGATATTCTATATCGTCCACTTTGCGGAGCTCAGCAAAAGAAGTAGGTCCTCGCACTGTGTGAAGAAGAAGGCGTAAATAATAACACTCTGCATTATTTGGGTGCACCGTGTATACTCTTCCAATCACGTGTTCTTTAAAAATGCCGGACTCGCCTTCTACAGCAGTTCCACGTCTCCTGCGATTAAAAACACCTTGCTGCTTGTTATAAGTATAATAATGTGGCACTTCATTGTACAACAGAGACTTAGCGAAATTGTCTCTTTCGCAAAGGCGAAAGAATGCGAGCAAGGTGGTTTGTCTTGGGTTGTTCATTCTTTCTGCCACATTTTCTGGCTGAAAGTAAACTCGCTGCCCGCCTTCCAGGTGCACGTCAAGATGGATGACTGGCGGATACCTTTCATGAATAGGGAAACTCAAAATGCGCCAAACTGCCTCCGAAGAGCTTATGTATCGGCCAGATTGATACCTTGTCACTTCATCAAATTGGTTGTTATTTCTTAGTGCTATCATGGCTTGATCACTACCTTTATTAACATATTTACATATATATTTTATAGATTCGACGCTATTACAAATTTCAACATTAATGTGTGCTTGAAAAGCGTTTGACAAAACTGGAGAATACGGTACCACCCAACTATTATTTAGAATTATTTCTTGTCCACGGAATCTGACAGTAGCTGTGAAACCACCTTGTGACGGTGATCTTCGCCGGTATTGCGGATACCCATTTTCCCCAGCCATAGTTAGTTCTTTCAGTGCTCTGGGGTATTTTTTTGAGCATTGACCATCTTTCATGCACGGTGATTCCCTGTTTAAGAGGCCACATGGCCCGTGAACCATATGTGTTTTTACTATGTCATGCAAAATCGGATCTGCATTATAGTCCGGAAATTCTGCACTTATGACACTGTCTATAGCATCGGGACGAATTTTTTCTTCCAGCCACAGAAGAATGTGCGCGTGGGGTAAACCACGCTTTTGCCACTCGACGCTATACATAAAACAAAGAGTTGAACCGAAAACTTTCTCCTTTGTAAGTAGATTAATCAAGACTTTGAGTTTTAAATGAAAAATCCTAGCAATAATGTCATGTCTGTCGTATGACGCCTGTCCTGTGAGAAGTGCCTGGCAAATCTCCGTCCACTTTGGATTTGTTGTAAATGTTATAAAAAGGTCCGGCCGGCCGTATTTACGGACGTAACAAAAAGCATCTTGCGTTCGTTCGTGCATATACCGCGGACCGCCTGTGAAACTGGATGGCAAAATAACCAATCGACCCAAGTTTTCGACGTTATTATCTGATTGCATGGCGTCCCGCAAGTGCACGTATTCTTCAGCGCGTAACCGTCGCTGGTTAGTGCGAATATACACTAAACGTTCAGTTTCTATTTTTGCGTACATGTCCACAATAAATTGGCTGAACAAACCACGAAATCGTTGCAAATATACGAAACTGTTTTGCCTTATTTGTAAAAGGTAGGAATAGTATTGTTGAGCAGATATTTTTTTTTGATAATTAGTGACTCTCGTAGTAGGGTTCACTTGGTACAGCCCAAAATTGTACCCATCTTCACCATGACAATAAATTAGTGGATATTGCAGGGCGTCGTAAGCTCGGTGGGTTTCCAAAATGCGTTGAAGGCGATCGTCGCGTGTACGCAACACGATATCACGTCTCTCACACTCCTGGTCGACTAAAACAACTGCAACTTCATCTGCGACGGGTGCATTGTGTCTTCCACGGTGTTCACCCACAGGACGTCTATCGGCACTTATAACAATTTTGAAATCATTGCTGCCTTGTGGAATTGACTCCAATGCAGCTTTGAATTCACGAACGTACTGGTTAACGTGATGCAGCAATTCTTGAAGTTGACCCAAAAGCTCAGCATTGAGCTGGGGAAAATTGTGATTTCTAACATTGAGCTGTTGCGTGTAATCGGATACAAAATAAATTTGGAGAAATTTGGGTTCATTTTCTGGCAGCAAAGATCCAATAAGGTGATAAACTTGACCTTGTACTTTGAAGGTTGGCATGAACGGTCCTTCCGTTATTTGTTTTGCCCCAAAGGAAGTCATTTGGAAAGCACTGTTATATAAACGAATATTATCCAAAAAACGGTTCGACTGGGGATGATCGCCATTCAGGAGACTTTTAAGTAAGTGTGGTGGATCTTGGAAATTTGGAAGAACAATTTTTCCATTTGAGCAGCACATTCCATCTGTCTCTTTCCTCCATTTCAAAGCATGACAAAAATTACAAATTTCTCTCATGTCACCCACGAAAGTAAAGCCAGCATAATTAATTCTAGACGAATATGTGAACCCTGATTTTTCCCTATTGTCCCAAGGTAATAAAATATTTGCATCGTCATTTTCCATGGACTCATCAGCTCCGCTATTTGTTTCTCTATTCATATGGTATCGAGCTCGTTCTATTTCTAGGCGAGATTGACGTTGTTCTGCTGTTTCTGCTCGTCTTAGTTCATCTATTCTTTCCCTTTCAGATGCAAGATAACTTTCATTGTTTCTTTGTACACCTACATAGTTATGTCTAGCTATTTGTAATCGTTCTTCTCTTTGGGAGAGAGATTCAGACTCGCGCGAGAGAGCGTGTCGCTCTCGGTCAGATGACAGACGTGCTTGGCGTTCCTCGATACTCTCTTGAGAACGCAAAGTCGCGGTCCGAGTTCTTTGCGAACTTAAGCGCGACTCCCTTTCTGTGAAAGTCTCTGACTCGCGTGAGAGAGACTGGCGCTCCCGATCAGCAGACAGCCGAACTTCGCGTTCCTGGATATTCTCTTGAGAACGCAAAGTCGCGGTCCGAGTTCTTTGCGAACTTAAGCGTGACTCCCTTTCTGTGAAAGTCTCTGACTCGCGTGAGAGAGACTGGCGCTCCCGATCAGCAGACAGCCGAACTTCGCGTTCCTGGATATTCTCTTGAGAACGCAAAGTCGCGGTCCGAGTTCTTTGCGAACTTAAGCGCGACTCCCTTTCTGTGAATGTCTCTGACTCACGTGAGAGAGAGTGGCGCTCCCGATCAGCAGACAGCCGGTCTTCGCGTTCCTGGATACTCTCTTGAGACCGCAAAGTCGCGGTCCGTGTTCTTTGTGAACTTAAACGTGACTCCCTTTCGGTGAACGTTTCCGATTCACGTGAAAGAGCGATGTGCTCTCGGTTAGCAGATAACCGTGCTTCACGATCTTCTTCCGATTCCTGAGACCTACAAAGTCTCATCCTTTTCGCATTTCGGCTACGCAGCGAAAGGTTAGTTTTTTTTCTTTGAGGCATTTTCAAGGAAAATTAAAGCAATAAACAAAACTAACAACACTTATGACTGAATAGCCTACAAACTTAAAAGATCGGTGCGTCGAACAGTCTAGTGTGACAACGTATCGTCTGTTCGTGGTCGTGACTCAACGAATTGGCAACACTAACTTACTGTATAACGATTGGCACTATTGGATTCAAACTACGAAGTAAATCAAATACAATCTTTACTTCGTACTTCAAACCAATGACCAAAGTTGACCAAACGAAACCAATAAGATAAGCAAATACTTTTTTTTCGACCAATTTAGAAAATCGATAAACCAAGCAACCAAAGAACTTTTACGACACACGCAAGAACTTTTAAGACACCTAACGAAACCCAATTTGCCTAGTAAACACGGTGGACGTCATCCTCGCGCGGAAAATCTTAACACCGCGATTCAGAAAATGACGTCATTTGCACAACGCCATCTATCGGATTTAGATTTCAACTATCAACATTAGTTCTATTTTTAGTCTTAAGATGTCGTTGCAAGTACTATACTTAATTGCGTAACGTAATATTTTACTTCTTGTTATAAATTAACCACTAGTCGTGACCCTAATTACAAAACCAAATCTTTATTGTTTTGAGACAAGCCTGCATCTCCTGAAAGCCAGAACTGTGGTGACTACCAGAAAAACGCATGCAATGAGGCTTGGCGCGTCCCCGAGAAACGGCTACAACACTGTCTTGGGTCTGACAACGAAATTAATCAGAAAAGAAGAGAGGAGGTGTAAGAAAAATATATATTTTCCACTTCTATCTGTATCAAGCAGGATAAAGAACAAAGCTAGGCCAATAGGCACAGTGAGATGACTTCTGACAAAAGGGGGTGAAAGAATTAAAAACACCGACCAAGAGCGTGTCAGACTTTGCACATTTAGGGTTCCGTACCAAATATATTTTTGACTATTTGTATGGCTTTGGGTAAACAAGATGCTTATACTGTGAAAATTTGAAGACTGTAGCTCCAACCGTTTGGCTGTGATACCTGTGTTTTTTTTTTTATTTTATTTTTGATAGGCTCGCGTTTGACCACTATCTCACCTGATGGTAAGCGATGATGTGGTCGAAGATGGAGCACGCTTGTCTAGAAGTAACCTATTCACTCTTGACTTAAAGACTCCCAGGTTGTATCTTACAGGAAACACAGACTCCGGTAGAGAATTCCACTCTCTAGCTGTACGTGCAATGAATGTTTTCTCAATATTGTGTGTCAGACGACGGACAGACAAACAGGCGGACAGACGGACACGTGAGTGACAGCAATAGCTCCGTTTGAACTCTACGGGTACGGAACCCTAAAAAAAACTAGTCCGCCATCTTTGGAAGTTCGCCGTACTGGATTTAGAATGACGTCATTTTACTAACCATGCATTGTCATCCAAACTATACATGCATGCTAAATTTCAACCCGATTGGAAATCGGGCAGTGGGTCAAATTTAACTTCTAAGATATTTTTACAAAGATACAGGTGAAGCTAAATAAAACCGTGATGAAAAGACTAATCCCAAATAAATTAGAACACGTCCCGAAAGACGTCTCTTTGTTCCCCAAGCCAGTGCTATAAAACAATAACCTGCAATCATTTACAGGATTACTTTGCCAAAATTAAATTAGATCCAAAACAAAACCTCGTATCTGTATTTGGAATCGTAACTACCAATTTAACTGCCTCGCTGGCCGCTCTACCCGGCCGTGTGTATCAGGCGTAAAACTCATAAACAGTTAACAATACGGCGGTCACCAATTATATCGAAATATTGTTCCCACTAGGTTAATTTCATAAAGTATGGCGGATTATTTCAACTTCGCCGGCTTAATAATTAGTATGAATTGTGTTTTTACATGTTAATTTAGTATGGAGTGTTTTGTTTTAATTGGGCATTCGTGTACAGGGAATATGTTGGTCTTAGGTAATGCGAGTCTGAAATTGCCAACCCGCACTGCGGCCCTACTGAGATATCTTAAAATCATGATAAAAGGGTAGAAGACTTTTAAGGCGCTATTAACTGCCAACGACCTTGAGTTCTGTGCTGAGTTCACGTAACGCATCGTACGTCTACCAAGGAATAGAACTCGCCCATTAAGGAGCGCTGACCGAAATTAGACGCATTATTAATTTGTTATTATACATAAAACAACAGCTACTTCTAGGCAAGCGTGTTCCATTTTCGACCACATCATCACTTACCATAAGGTGAGATGGCGCTCAAACGCGTGCCTATCTATAATAAGAAAAAAGCTATTATACTAAAACACATATACTAAAATATAAATAATTAAATGATTTTTAAAATGGTGAAGGTATCATAAAAATACGCTGTACAGTTTTTGCGTGATTCTCAATTTTTTATCCGCGTTAGACATAACTTTACAAATTAATTACACTATGTTATAAAAATTTAATTTCAAATATTCACATAGCAAATTACGAAAGAAATTGTCTAGAGTAACATATATTTTTTTCAAAGAAGTAGGACTAGTCGTTTAGACGTGATGTTCAATTATAAATCATTAGAAGTCGTATAACTGCGCCTTAATAAAACAATTCGGTCTGTCAGTTAGATTACCAAAAAATATTGGACAAGTATTTTTCCTTTTGTCACGTGAACAAAAAATGAGGATGATATATCGCTTTTTTTTTGTGGGGTGGAAAATCATCCAATGACTTCTCCCGCTTTGGGTGGAGCGGGAGGGCGTGTCAGACTCTTACTGACTAAAGCCCACCCCTGTTCCTTCCCTACCCGAGTGCCCAGGGGTGCGGTAACTCATGTTCAGATTTTATCCGCTACCCCTAGGCATGCAGGCACCGGCCACGATGGGCCTTGTCAGTGGTGGCTGACACTAATCTCTTTGAGGCGCGCGTGGAAGACTACGCGCCGTCGACTCACGAGCCTGGTGCTGATCGAACGACGAGCTACCCACTGCTCGCCGTCCGCAGGCCCGGGTCTACGGTGGCCGGAGATCGTCTCACGACGACCTACGCCCAGTGCCTCTTCTGCGGTGGTAGCGGCCGGGGCCGTGAGGGCCACTCCGTTGAGCTTCCCTCACGCGGCCCGTCTCCACCTTCGCGAGCATTACTGCTTCCCATTCCCTCTCGCTCCGTACCATGGCCTGAACCAGGGCCGGGCGCGAGAGGTCACCGCCACCTATCGCATCCACGAGGACACGGCGGTGCTCTGCCCAAGCGGGGTCACTGTCTCCATGTCGGAGATCCTACCGGAGCTCCGTTCGCCGAGCCGCGAGTTGTCACGGCAGCAGAGTTTCGCCTCGGCGTTTAGCGTCCTCGCGCCACTCCCAGAGCAGCGCGAGGACCTTGGCCTCCAGATCCCATGGCGACAGTCCGCCAAGGAAGCTCGCCGCCTCACAGAAGACCGTACGTTATCCTCGGATGAGCCGAATGGCTAATGATATATATCGCTTGACGTCACCCTTATGTCAAAAATGTACCTACCACTTTTTACCTAGAAGTAACGAAACAAGCCTCCACTCCTGATCTTTGATGCGTTATTTCTTTGTAATTTTTTATTGCTTTGGTAAAGTAAAAAATATGCGTCGAACATTTTTGAAAATCTAACTTACGGACTAAATAGAATGATTACTTTCCCTATTCCAGTGTGAGATAGAGATGGAGCAATACAGAACGAATAGGACTATCCCTTTCTCACACCGGAATTATGATAATTTTCAGACGTCATGGTTGGGGGCTGTCGCGGGTTAGTTTGAAAAATAATAAATAAAGATTAAATAAACCAAATGTTGGTTTGTTCCTGGTTCCTGGAACTATAGGAATCGCTTGAAAATATGTAAAATGTCACAGCCAATTACCTACTACTTTGTAAACAACACTTCAAGAATATTGAGGTGTGAATCCGCAATCAAATGATTGTCATATTAAATACAAATGAATTCGTTTTCGACATATAAAAATGCGTTCAGAGAAAAACTAATGAACTTTACTGGGGTATTTTATTTGAATGTCTGCCATATCGTCGCTTAAGTTTTGAAACCGAGTGTATCAAAATCAAAAACTTTTCAGGACAACAAATAAACTGTTTATTAGCACGTAACTATGCCGCGCTGTTGACATGGTAAAACAACAGAGTTACGTACTGTTGCTTTAGCAAAACAACTGAGTTACGTGCTGTTGCTTTAGCAAAACAACTGAGTTACGTGCTATTGCTTTAGCAAAACAACTGAGTTACGTGCTGTTGCTATGGTAAAACAACTGAGTTACTTACGTGCTGTTGCTATGGTAAAACAACTGAAGCACGAACTGTTGCTATGGTAAAACAACTGAGTTACGTGCTGTAGCTATGGTGAAACAACAGTAACGTGCTGTTTCTATGGTTAAACAACAGTAACGTGCTGTTGCTATGGTGAAACAACATTAACGTGCTGCTGCTATGGTAAAACAACTGAGTTACGTGCTCTTGCTATGGTAAAATAACTGAACTACATGCTGTTACGATGGTGAAACAATTAAGTTATGTGATGTTGCTATGATTAAACAACTGAGTTACGTGCTCTTGCTATGGTAAAAACAACTGAGTGACGCACTGTTGCAACGGCAAACAACTGAGTGAAACCCGGGCCTGCGGACGGCGAGTAGTGGGTAACTCGCCGTCCGATCAGCACCAGGCCCGAGAGTCGACGGCGCGTAGTGTTCCACGCGCGCCTCAAAGAGTTGTCAGCAAGAGACGGGGCCCGTCAGGGCCGATGCCTGCCCGGGGGTTGAGGATAAATTCGAAACAGAGTTACCTCGCCCCTGGGCACTCAAAGGCAGGAAGGAACAGGGGTGGGTTTTAGTCAGTAAGAGTCTGACACGCCCTCCCGCTCCGCCCAGAGCGGGAGAAGTCATAGGATGATTTCCCACCCCACAAAAAAAAAAAAAAAAAAAAAAAAAAAAACAACTGAGTGAAAAGAAATATTTATGTGCTGTTTGAACTTACTCCTAACTTATGATTATGTTATAGTAGGTACCTTATATAGGCTTTTCCCCGCTTTGCCCACGTGACGAACGTGTCTTGACTATACAGGAATTGGCCCTCGGATATAACCTTCTACAAAAATTACACATGCTGTAAACATATCACAACTACACATTATCAAACACATATACAAACGGACAAACGATTTTACCCTCCTTGTAATATAGGCTTAGTAGTTTAGTTCATTCATTGGTGCTACGATTTCCTGCACGAAAACTATGACAAGTTCCCTTTATCAAATGATCACTGTAGGTTCTAGTTCCATGCAAAATACCTCACCCAAATCCTAAATCGGGTTGTGCAATTGTGTGTTTATCTCTCGGGTCGAATTGTCCCACATAAGTAGATAGCTATACCTAGCCTTAAACCCTTTTGTGGTACGGAACACCGCCACAGGCGAATCGCGTGTGTACGACATGACACCCCATAAACATACAAACCTTTGCAAAATCATGCATTTACTGCCTTTGGGATGTTATCTTTGTGACTGCGGTTTAAAAGCTTATAGCTTGGTGCAGACCAATAGCTTAGCTAATTTTAGCTTAGCTCAGCTTTGGTAGCTTCATACTTGTAAATACAACCTGAAAGTTACAACCCGGGGTCTTTAAGTCAATCGGCGTCAGAATTGCATAGTTTAATTCCGCCAAGCCCGTTCCATCATTGGACCACTAGACGTACGGTGAAGCGCTACCGGTACATGTCGGACATCCCACCCACACGTACTTAACATTTTCGGGACACATTCATTGCGAACAGCTAAGGAGTGGAATTACCTCCGGAGTTTCCTGTTGGCTACTCGTACAACCTTTTTTTTTTTGCTCTGAGATTTTAGACTATCAGCTATGCAAACTAAACTTAACTAATGCAGCTCAGGAAAGCTCCTGGTCTGTTATTGAAGTAACGGGTTGGTTAGTTCAAATCCCAACCTATGCATAAATTGTAGAAGAAATCAACATAACTTGTGGTACTGTCTTGAAGTTACAAGAGCTCGAAGGAGTTTCGCCAGAATTTTCTGTTTCAAACCCGGCTTTCACTTATGTTTTTGTGTTACTAGCTTCCTCCAGCGGCTTCGCCCGCATGGAAGTCGGGAATTATTCCAAGCGAAGGAACTATGTCAAAACCAAGTGAACTTGGAATATGTTTATACCACGACCTTGATTAGGATGTAGAATGTTTTTTTTTGCAATAATAAGTTCCGTTACGATAATTTTCACAACGCGCTGACAAAACCTAGGTTTTAAGACAACGATTTCTTTCGATGATTCTCTTGCCAAATAAAATATTTAAATCACTCATTGACACATTTCAGATTCTGTACCTGCAATTTGTAATTTGTTAAGTACCTTCTTGACAAGCACGTGTCACTTTGAACATTGTAACTTCCCAAAAAACGGCCAAGTGCGAGTCGGACTCGTGAACGAAGGGTTCCGTACCATTATCTATAAAAACGGCAAAAAAAATCACGTTTGTTGTATGAGAGCCCCCATAAACATTTATTTCATTCTGATTCATAGTATTTGTTGTTATAGCGGCAATAGGAATACATCATCTGTGAAAATTTCATGAGATACAGCCTGGTGACGGATGGACAGACAGACAGACGGACGGACAGCGGAGTCTTAGTAATAGGGTCCCGTTTTACGCTTTGGGTTTGGGAGGGCATGTCAGACTCTTACTGACCAAAACCCACCCCTGTTCCTTCCCTGCCTGAGTGCCCAGGGGTGCGGTAATGAGTACGGAACCCTAAAAAGAGCCTTTGAGCATAATCAAGAACCCGATAAACAAATATTCCACAACTTCATAATATAACACTCAATAAATAACACAAATATTGTTATCACTTCACATAATAATTGCAGCTGAGCCTATGGGCACGTTCCCAAACTTTTCTCCGCTGATATATCAATACAAAACGTGCAGACATCGGTTTAATCTGTATCAGTATTCTTTCAAACCCGTTGTTAGTATTCATTGCGGGCTGTGGCAACATACTGCGAATTTCTAACACCCCTTGGGAATTGGGGTAGACGAGCGACTTCAAGGAGACTGGGGCGATGAGAAAGTGGTTCATTAAGTGTTGTGAGAATTTTTGGAAAGTATTTTATTGGCAATCAGTTACTGTGAAAAAGTTTTTAGAAGAAATAGTCTGTCAAAGAAAATTAGCCACTCACGCACCCTCGCACAGTTTGATGCGAAGTTGCAAAACTCTCAAGCGCCCGAGTCACATTTGAAGCGTAAGCGGGTTGTTCACTTTAAATCGTTTTTGTACTGTGGTCGTTCTATTTTAGTTCTTCTTACTAAAATCGAGATGGCACTGTATTAAATTCCGCGTCTTTTTTTTTCTGGGCACCCCGCACGTAGGCATAGAGAAAAATTACAATAATTTAATTAAGTATTGCACAAGTTTTTAAAAAATAGCACACGCCTGTGTTGCCTGCCCGTAAAGTAAAAAACGTAGAAATTGTTGATGGAATTGTTAAGCGTCTAAATATCTATGTCATAAAATTATGACCTCATGACTTTCAGCTGAGCTGTACTTTTATTTTTGCCTTATAATAAAAATCTAGTCCGAGTAATAAACAAGGTTGAGAAACCTTTGGTATAGATGGCACATCCACACAACAACAATAACTAGTTTACTACCTTGGCTTGAGAAACTAGCCTCATCTGTCCTAGGCATAACAGAGGTTATGTCATTACATATACGCCTTATCAATAAAGACCTTGGGTAATAGTGAGAATAGCGGTTTAAAACGCGTGAATCAGGTTTCTGGCAATTTTTTTGGCAAGGGAATCTTGTAACCCCAATAGCGCACGTGTGCCGCTAGTTTGCTTTGTCAAAAAAATTGCCAAAACCCGATTCACGCGTTTTAAACCACTATTATCACTATTACCCAAGGCCTTTAGACCTGTGACAAGGTTCATACACCCGGAACCTGACAAAGTCTGTAGTTACACGATGGCCGACTGTCAACAGGGACTGACGGATCCCGACACGTAACGCGCGCATAGCCTGAGGTCATGAAACTGAAATCCTGAGATTACAGAATTGTTTATCTGAAGACTTAACTGTTCAGAAATTCAAACTCTATATTCTGATATACTGAAGACCCGCCCTGGCTCCGCACGGGTACGAATTATTATATACACAAACCTTCCTCGTTTATCGTTCTTTCTATTAATGAAAACTGCATTAAAATCCATTGCGTGGTTTAGGAGGAATTAGCGGAGAAACAGCAATAAAGGCTTTTTTATTTTGGCAGAGAAACAGACGGACGCGGAAAGCATTTTTGATTTATACTATGAAGAGAAAAGATTTTTCATCTACGACTAGACGCAATGAAAAAATGTCAACAGAAATGTGTTCGACACTTTGCTATTGTTTTTTGATACGCGTGCCTGAAGTACCTTATAGCTTTGTGAGAGTTGTTACAAGTTACGTTGTGAAGACTCGTCCAAATGTTTCTCTAACTTTATTTGGGAACATACCGTCGTGGTTAGTTATAACTACTGTTGTGGCAATAAGGAACATGTTGTTTTTTGACACTCTGGTTTGGGGCAGACGAGCCACTTGAAAAATACAAGGAGGCGGTGTGAAGTTGCTGAATATCTGTAATTTTAACAGCTCAAATGTTTGGTTTTCTAAAACATAATAAAGTGAGATCCGAGAGCCGCCAGAATTAATTATTTTCTGATTAACACAATTTGTGTAATAACAAGTTATAATAACTAAATAAGCTCTAAAATATGATTTAATAATGAATTATGTTTAACACTATTCTACAAAACAGACATGAAATCAGCGCTCTAAGTTTAAGAAAAGTGAATAATGTATATTACGCAACTATAGCGGCTTTTTTTTTATTTATTTTTTTTGTGGGTTGGGAAATCTTCCAATGACTTCTACCACTCTGGGTGGAGCGGGAGGGCGTGTCAGACTCTTACTGACTAAAACCCACCCCTGTTTCTTCCTGCCCTTAGTGCCCGGGAGCGAGGTAACTCTGTTTCAAATTTATCCTCAACCCCCGGGCAGAACTATAGCGGCTGATACCGATAAATTGCCCATCGGCCCAAACTAGCAGGCATGCGTACTTTCAAAATACACAATTAACTCATGTCTGGCGACTGGAATCTTAAAAATTGCGATTTTTGGTTGCTGGAAATTATTATGTTGTCCATCTTTGTTGATTTTGTGAGGTATGAAATTTGAATAAAAAAATCGTTATTGTCAAGGACTACATAACATAATAATGTATTTACATAATCAATTTTCGAGATAAAATATTAGGTCTTTACCTATGATGTTGCCGATTTAAAAAATGGACAACTTTGAGCTGTGATAACTTTAGTTCGACTTGAATTTTAAGTTCAAATGAACTTTACATTTAAGGTATGTTATTCCTTTTTCAAAATTAGTTATTCATTTGCTTTTATGGGTTTCGTATTTTCTGTAATATCGTTGTATTTATAACCAATTTTGAAAGCAATTTAAGAAAATTCGTGTTTTTTTTTTTTAAATACGACTTCTACCGTGCTAACAGTGCGTCTCAAACGATACTAAATATAAATGACGAATACCGACTTAGACCTGCTGGGGAATGAGCTGTGTATTTTTAATATCAATAGTTTTTTTTTTTAAATTTGACCTCACAAATTACACTTTTCCTCTGGGCGGTTACGGGATAAAATTTCCAAAACGACAGCTATTCAACCAAAAACATACAGCTCATTTGTTAGAAAGTAGGAGAAGTTATATACGTCATTGATATTTCGTGCCTTTTCCACATTGGAATTCATATTAAGAAAAAACACTTTTTTTAATTTTCTTAATTTTAAATATGGCAATATTACAGGAGAAATAAAACCCAAAGAAACAAATGAATAACTAAGTTCATTGCTCAGAATTGCGTTAATTATTTAGTTCATTTGTACTTTATAACTCCAAGACAATTCGAAGTTATCACAGCTCAAAGCGAGCAGTTATTTATGTAAAACGGCAATTTCATAAGTAAAGACTTAATATATTAATGTAATGAAATTTTATTTAAGTGTCGAAAAACAATCCATTCTCGATATCGAATTAATGGTTTGCAAATATTCTAGCAAAACCACAATCATTATAATTGCCGAGAATTTCAACCATATTATTTAATTTACTCGTTTTCATATTTGATTTGTACTCAATATTTAAACGCTGAAAAACGAATCAGTTTCCGGAGTTCATTTCAAATTAAAAATAATATTTCCTGTACTATATTCAATACTCATTTCATTGAAAAATATTTCCCACTAAAGTTTTAAATGTGCAGTATTTTATTCACAAACTGTCCCTAGTTTAATTAAATATTCTGTGTAGCCGAAGTTGCGTTATATTGCAGTGCCGTATCGAAACTGCGGCACAAACAAAGTTCGCTCATATATCGTAATTTTAATAACTAGACGCTGTACCTACCTGCCATTAATTGTCGCTGGAACTTTTGAAAATGAGACAAAAGTATAGAATAATAGTGTTTGTCAGGTTCAGTAAAGTTTGAACAAATGTTTATAAGATAATGTTTGGCTTAAAACTTCCCATGCAAAGAAATTAATGACAAAAACCTTTTTCTTTACTTCATACCTACTCTATTGATTTACAGAATACATGATTAAGTAATTGATATAATTATGAGGACTTAAGTGTGAGTTCTTCGATAAAAAACTGTCAGTCGTAGGACTGCACGATAGAAGAGAAAACTTCTTAGCTTCACGCAATGGCGCGACTTCACATGACGGTCACTAGAGTTCAGTGCTTTTTCCCCATCCCAAAAGTGCCCAACGTGCCTAAAGAAGTTTTAACTTCAGAAAACTGTAAGTTGCCGATCGTATTTATGATTATTGCAAAGCTAAAAATAAAACTGAAGTTTGTGTGAATAAAAAGTAGCTCGTCTGCACAAACCCGAACTTAGAAGCCCCAACGAATAATACGGTACACAAGATTCGTCGAATTATTCTATTGGCATTCAATGTCTGGTGTATGCGGCTAGGGAACCAAAGAATTTGTCTGACGATTCCCCAAATGTCCAGTTTGTACTATATTTTTTCGTCCCGTGACGAAGGTAGGGACATTTCTTTTTTGATTACAGTTTTTTTCGGGTTACTGAGGCCCGTTTTTCCTAATCTCTAGGTGTTTTATCACTACGGGGTAGGCTTTGTATTGCCTACGCTCGTAGACAGCCAGTATTTGTGATAAAGTAATAAATAGGGATGTATTATGGGATATTTCTTTGCGATTCTTTTTCTTAAGTGTGGTAGTATTTTATGTCTTATTTTTTGGCAGTAGATTCTGGTAATGTGTCGTGGTAGGTCGGTGATTTATTTTTATTTCTTGATTTATTTTATTTGAGATCGTTTCGTTAGTTTAGCGGTCCTAAACTTGCAAGTGCTACTTGTGACCGTGGGGTGCTATGGTCTACATGACCAAATCGGATATACGCCTTTTCACAACTGTATACAACTTTACACAATAATTACCAGATATTGCCATAATTATATTTTATAGGTTTTGTAATTAATAAGTTATTATAATAGTCAAAGGGCTGATCGCCACATCGATTGAGGTCCTATTTTTCCTTTTTAGCTTGGGACTAGATGGCGTTGTGTGATAGTTGTGGAATATTATTATTATTATTATTTACAAGGCAGAAATTTGGGCACAGTTTATTTAGTAGGAGTAAATAATTAAAATGAAAGTCAGCGATGATATGGGTGGGTGCTAAACGCATCGTTTGATTTCTTAAGGCGCTATTAGCTGCCAACGACCTTGAGTGGTTAGCTTGTGTGTTCTGCGCTGAATAGGACTTGCTCATCAAGGAGTGCGAAATTAGTCGCATTATTAATTTATTACACATAAAAAAACAAGTATTAAACTAAAACACTGAGACTAAATTATAAACAATTAAATGATCTTTAAAATGGTGAAGGTTTCATAGAAATACGCTTTATGGTTTTTGCGTTATTCTCAATTTTTTATCCGCGTCAGACATAACTTTACAAATTATTTAAACAATGATATAATAATATAAAATGAAATATTCTGAGATCAGATTATGACGAAAATAGTCTAGAGTAACATATATTTTTTTCAAAGAAATACGACTAGTCGTTTAGACGTGATGTTCAATTAAAAACCATTAAAAGTCGTATATCTGCGCCTTAAGTATAAACAACATGAAAGCAAAATAAATATGGCCTGCGGACCAAACTAGCAGGTATGCGTACGTTTAAAGTACATCATAACACTACTCAATCCCACACGTTTTGTTAATTAGAAAATGAGTAAGCTCTGGGCTCTTAAGGCCCTTTTCGCGGTCCAGTGGCGCCCTCATTGAATAAAAAATCGTAGCATAGCACATAAACTAAATATTAAAAAATCCAACTTGACGATTACGATTTTTTGTTCAATGAGGGCGCCACTGGACCGCGAGAAGGGCCTTAATATGCCAGTTGTACACGCTCGTCTCGTCACCTCGCGTGCCTCTCGTTGAGTCTCGTCGCGTCGAGGCTCGACACGAGTGCATACCATGTATATACTCGTTGTATCAGTTGATTTACATCGCAAGACTCCAAGACCCTTTGACTCGAGCGCAAAAACTGACACGCTTCCGAGAGCTAACGAGGGGCGCGAGACGCGACGAGCCCACCATGTACACACTCGTATTGGGCCTGTCTCGTGGAGCCTCGACGAGCGCGTATAGCTATATAATATAATAGTAAATAATATTTTATTAGAACAATAAACAGGTAAGTATTTTAAAATTTTGTGTGTTCGTTAACAGCTGCATTAGTTTAAAACTGTGTTGCAGCCATTAGCCTAAATTTAAAATTAAATCAATTACATTAATCAAATCAATTATATAAATTAAAGATTTCACTTCAATAATTATAATTACAATTAAAAAAATAAACATAAAACTTAATTCAACAATTGATCAATTCAACATCTACTAATTATAATTTCAATTTAACACATTACCAAAATTAATACAATCAAAAATAATTATTCATGTCTTTTGACTAATTGTTGTTTCACGCTTACACGTATTTTGGCTAATATTCCTTCTCTACTTAGTAAATATTAATCTCAACAGATATAACTCTCCAACAAAACTATTAATATGACAAAAATAACGGTCAGTAAATCATAAGAAGCATTTATTGACAATAAGGTAGCTACAACGTGTAAACTATAATTAGGTTAAATCAGTGTTACCCTTTTAATTGGTAGATGTAGTATGTTATCCAAATAATCAACTGTTAAATTTTTATTAGAATTACCCCAATACTGATCTTTAGGGTCTGTACCCGAAGGGTCCTAACGGAGCACTGTTAGTTAGCACGGAGGTCTGTCCGTCTGTCCGTCGTCTGACGGTCTGTAACAAAACTTTGTTCCGAAGAATTTTTTAACTTCCCATTGACGTCTGACTCCAAAATTCTATCATGTCAATTGCAATACGTTTAAGTACCTATTTAAATGTTTTGATTGGCCCATTATTCAGCGATGGCAACTGCATTCGCTGACGCAGCCGTAAGGTCCTCACATGTACAGGCGATAGGATGCGGTGCAAGATGAGAGGTGGGCCATGGTCTGCCGAGAGACACCATGGGGCTTAGACAAAGTAACAATTTAAAAACGATAACGAAGTTAGAAAAGACTAAAATGTATGAGATTGACATAAACCGCGCTAAGTCACGTGGTCAGTCGACTGTCGACATCGTTATCGCAAGTTGGTAGACAATGTTATAATTCGTAACGAAACCATAAAGAAACGAATTGCTATCGTGTTTATCCCATACAAATGCGTAGACAAGCAGCGCTTTCAGAGTTCGCCTTCGCCTCGATCGTGATCGCCAAAAAAGATAACGAAGGAACGCTAACGCTAGGAAATGTTTATCGATATCTCAGAGACGATGACGAATTTAGATATCGTTTCGCTACGAAGCGATGTTACTTTGTCTACAGGCCCTGGTTGGTAAAGACTGGCACCAGAAGAGCAGCTCTTGTGGAATCATGCCTTTTGCACATATTATTGAGGTCCTTCAGTTTTGCCTCTAAGATAGGCAATGGCAAGGAATAAGACCGTGGTATTTTACTTTACTAACAAATACCAAAATATTGATTTCCCTCGTATGGCACGGAACCCTAAATGTGCAAAGTTCGACTCGCACTTGGCCGGTTTTTAAAACAGGTAAAATCAAATAGCACTGGAACATTTAACAAATTAATAATTAAATGCAACATGAATACACTCAGATTTAAAGCTCACTTGAAATCCCCTAATGAGCTGCCAAGTGATACTCCTAGGTATCTTTCACCAAAACGTTTGGAAAGGCGGTATTATGTAAATGAGGCTTTGTCCGTCCGTCCGTCCGTCCCCCGGACACACGAATATTATCTCCGCGCCGCTGTATGGAGAGTTTGCATAAATTTCACCCCTCTTAGTGGATTTGTTGTTTTGCATGATAGTGGTCCGCTGATGGGGCATGTTTTGCTGCTACCTCCTTGTTCGTAGGTAAATTGGTTATGATAGGGGATTCCTGTTTCTTGGAAAACTCATCATCGGCAGATGAAATAACGAGATATATTTATTTTAGATTTTTAGATCAATTCTCGTAAATTCAAGTCATGATATCAACTCAGCGACAATAGGAGGAGGAGGTTCTCAATTCGTCGGAACCTTTTTTATTTTTTTTTATGTATGTTCCCCGATTACTCGAAGTTGGCTGGACCGATTTGGACTTTGTTTTTTTTTTTTTGTTTGAAAGGGTATACTTCCCAGGTGGTCCCATAATTTTTTTATCAAAATTGATTCAGCTCTTTTGAAAAAATCAACATAAACAAAAAATATGTAAACACAATTGACGTTTTCGTTGTCTCCAAATGTTCAAATTCCATGTTATTGGGGTTATCCATTCGGGCATTTAACTTTAATATTTAGTTTCACTTCTGGGGTACAACAACTAAAAAGTGAAAAAAAAAAAATGCAGTCGGTGTTAAATAACGAAGAAAAAAAATACACATACAAACACCGACTTCCGAAATTAAAGTTATTTTGAAATTTTTAGAATTCGGAAAGTTTTTATTACATGACAAGCCTATTTTAAGGAATTAGTTAAGAATCAAAGATACGATTTATGCAAAAATAGGAAGTTTCCAAAAAATAAAAAAAAAACTTGGACAAACGCTTGTTGAGATTAAAATGCGATCATTAATACAAGATTTTTTTAAAAACCGGTCAAGTACGAGTCGGACTCGCGCGCGAAAGGTTCCGTACATCCATAAAAAACGGCAAAAAAAAAATCGTGTCTGTGGTATGGGAGCCCCCTTAAATATTAATATTATTCTATTTTTTAGTATTTGTTGATATAGCAGCAACAGAAATACATCATCTGTGAAAATTTCAATTATCTAACTATCACGGTTCATGATATACAGCCTGGTGACAGACGGACAGACAGCCAGACAGACGGACTAACGGACAGCGGAGTCTTAGCAATAGGGTCCCGTTTTACCCATTGGGTACGGAACCCTAAAGACCGACCAAGTGCGTGTCGGACTTCGCACATTATGGTTCCGTACCAAATGAGGGAATTACAAAATAAAAAATCTGATTTATCAATATATTGGTATTTGTCAGTAAAATAGACGTAATAATAAATATTATCACCTGTTCATAGGTCCATGGGAAGTTAAAATATTCTGTCAGACGACGGACAGCCAGATAGACAGACAGATGGACAGACGTCCAGACGGACACATGAGTGACAGCAATAGGGCTCTGTTTGGACCTTTCGGGTACGCAACCCTAAAAAGAGTTTCTGGTTCAAGAACTATCAATGACCACTAAAATGTTTGAATGGTCAGTATAAAATGGAAATCTATGTCTGAGCTAAAAGCTTTCATATTTTTTACTCAATTACCAACTTACTTAGATGGATATTTTCTACCATCGCCATTATATTTATACACAGGATGTAACGGAGGTTATTAATATTTAAGGCGCTATTAGCAGCCAACGACGTATGTACGAGTAACGCGTCGTATGTCCACCCAGTAATAGGACTCTCCCATCAAGGAGCGCTGTCCGAAATTAGACGCATTATCAATTTATTACACATAAAACAACAAGTATTAAACTAAAACACTGAGACTAAATTATAAATAATTAAATGATCATTAAAATGGTGAAGGTTTCATAAAAATACGCTTAATTGTTTTTGCGTGATTCTCAATTTCTTATCCGCGTTAGACATAACTTTACAAATTAATTACACTATGTTATAAAAATATAATTTTAAATATTTTGAGATTAAATTGCGACGGAAATTGTTTAGAGTAACATATATTTTTTCTAAGAAATAAGACCAGTCGTTTAGACGTGATATTCAATTAAAAACCTTTAAAAGTCGTATAGCTGCGCCTTAAGAAACTGCTTCTGCCTGTGGAAATGAATTATTTTCTTCAAGAAGTTGCGGTAATCACATCATACTAATTGTGAGTGTGTATGTTTGTTACTTCTTCACGCTCTAACGGCTGGACCGATTTGGATCAAACTTGGTATGTATATGCACATAGGCATTCTTTTTTATCCCGGTATACGCGGGTGAAACCGCGGGTCGCAGCTAGTCCAATATATTTTTTCCGGAATAATGTCTTTCTTAAAGAAAGTTGCACAAATTTATCAGCCTGTATGTATATTAGTTTTTTGTACATCCCACCGCCGCCGCCGGCGAGTAAGCGACTAGCTCTCGACTATTTTAACACTCAAGAAACGTACAATAGATATACATTCCGTGTAAACAAAAGAGATGCATATTAATAGTTGATCGCTGACTGTTCACACCGCTGGCGAGAACTCGCTCCAAGGTTGTCGCTGAGAGACAAGAGCTATCAAAGCTTACTTGCTCAACGACACTCGCTCATCGATGCTCGATTTGCGGTCTGAACTCACGCCTGGAGACCAACTCGAGCGAATTGTGCGAGTAATCGCCCGGTTCAGTCGAACACTCGCTTAAGGCGCTGTTATACGACTTTTAATGGTGTTTAATTGAACATCACGTCTAAACGACTTGTATTATTTCTTTGAAAAAAAATTATGTTACTTTAGTCACTTTTCGTCGTAATTTGATCTCAGAACATTTGGAATTATATTTTTCTATCATAGTGGAATTAATTTGTAAAGTTAGGTCTAAGGCGGATAAAAAATTGAGAATCACGCAAAAACTTTAAAGCGTATTTTTATGAAACCTTCACCATTTGAATGATCATTTAATTATTTATAATTTAGTCTCAGTGTTTTAGTTTAATACTTGTTGTTTTAAGTGTAATAAATTAATAATACGTCTAATTTCGAACAGCCAGCTTGATGGGTGAGTCCTATTACTGGGTGGATAAACGACGCGTAACGTGAGCTCAGCGCAGAACACCCAAGCTTACCACTCAAGGTCGTTGGCAGCTAATAGCGCTTTAAAGCCCAGCGACGAGACTATCGGAACTACCACTCGCTTCTCGCTGCTCGCCAACTCGTTTTCAGTTTGAAGCTCTACTCGCTCATCGCCGGCGATGGGACAACTACCTCAACTACCTAACAAGTTTTCTTCCATTTTAAAAACCGAAACTCGAATCACCCAATCATAAAAAGAATCGGTACACACAAACACAAAACCTAGTTTTATAATACACAAAGGGGTTTTTACGTTTAAAACCAATTTCGTTTTTTTAGCAATCGAGGCGGTAGGTTCAGGAAACTGTATTTACATACGAGCACTGAACCCGTTTCTGTTCAAAGGATTTTTGCTCTTTTAACACAGGAATAACGTTGAAATGATCATCATGTTTTATAGAACCGGTATCGGCCGATACCGGGAATATTTCGGTATCGGCCCAAAAGAGTAGTTGATTAATTTTTTTATTATTTGTATCTAAAAGTACTCGTATCTTAATCCGAAATCGAAAAAAAAATACACTTAAAATTGAAAAATAACTTTCATTTCGGAAGTCGGTGTTTGTATTTTATTTCTTCGTTAGTTGAGACCGACTGTTGAAATTAAAGTTATTTTTAAGTGTATTTTTTTTGGAAGTCGGTTGTATTTTTTGTTAAAGTTTTTTATTTTTCACTTTTTGGTTGTTATACCTCAGAATTAAAACTAAATATTAAAGTTACGTCCGAATTGATAACCCCAATAACATGGAACATGGAATTTAAACATACTCGTAATTGGAGAAAACCAATACGTCATCTATCTATATGTATTATTTCTTTTTGTTCAGTTTTTCAAAAAGCACTGAAGCAATTTGATAAAATTTATACGGGACCACCTCTGGAGTATACTGTTTCGGATAAAAAAAAGAATTTTGAAAATTGGTCCACAACTGACAGATAAATCGGTGGACATACATAAAAAAAACAAAAACATACAGTCGAACACAAAACCTCATCCTTTTTGCGAAGTCGGTTAAAAAGATAGAAATTTTTTCAAATTTTGTTCACATTAAGAAAGTTAAAAACTTTAGAAATCTGGTGGAAGGGCAAACTGTCAAGTAACAGATAAAGGATACACACACTGACGTATGACGTCACCGCCATTAAATTACGCGCGTACAAGAACGATAGCGAGATGTCCCCACATCCTTCCTTGTTCCAATATTTGAAATGGTAATTGCTGCTTCATATTTTGCTGCTTAATTCAAATCATTTATTTCAAATAAACCATTTACAGGCACTTTTGAATTGTCAATATGTCGGTCAGTCAGAAAGATGAAGCTAATTGCACATTCCAAGGCGTAGATCTCTATGGAGAAGAACGTGCTAGAAACTCCATGGTCACTCTTTTAAACCATGTTATGTTTTACAAAAATCCTGGTAACATATCGATGGCAGCAAAGTAGAAACGGACATCTACATTTCTGCGAAAATGATTTTTTTACAAAAATGAGCTTATGTCAACCCTATCTACAAGTCCGTACTAAAATTATTTCAAATTTCAAAATAATGAAGAAAATCTTTCACGTAACTAAGGACATCTACACTCGATTTTAAAAAGACATCGCAGAAGAAACGGACATTTGAATTTGTCCGCCTTTACTTCGGTGCTTTGATAGATGATTGAAACGTAAAAAAGTCATCTATACCTACCTGTCAATCGTGAATTTTTATTTTCTCCTAATAGTAATCCTTTTATTTTTTTAAAAATTAAATATTTGGCGTGGTTCGAGAACTAAATAAATGATTTAACTTACATAAATAGCTGAAGTTTGGTGGTAGATAACTCATTTAGTGAAATGTGTAAATTGATAAATTTAAAGTAAATAAAGACATCTACAAAAGGTTAAAAAAGCGAAATATTGATTGCATGTTGCTTAGATTTTCTTCAAAAATCCAGATATGTATTACTGGAGATTGTTTTCTTAGTTATTCGATATTTTAGATAACGAAGAAACGGATATCAGGCACACGTCTTCTTCTACGTAGAAGAATTTTCAAAGTAAAAAAGTACATTTACATTATTTCAGTAAAACAACGATAGAGTGATTAATTATTTTAAAAATCAAAAAAGAAAATCAATAAAGAAGGTTATTTTAATGCAAGATAGAAAATGTCATGTTAAACAGTCCACAACTCTCAAAATAGTCACAATTTTATACTATATATGCTCTCCTGTAAAATTGCAATTTTATAGATGTCTTCTTCTACTTTGCTGTCTTGTTGCTTCTAATTTACGAGAACAATGTTAAATAAACAATAACAATAAAAAAGATCAAAATAAGCCAGTGGCAGTTGAGAGATGATCAACTGACGGCGCCCGTTCACGAACATGACGCGTGGGTCAGCATCAGCACCACTCAGCTCAACCATATTGAAGGGTTGTTTTTAGTAAAATATTCTTTTTAGGGTTTTTTTGTTGTTTTACTTAAAATACTAGCTGACGTCACGCGGTTTTACCCGCGTAGTTCCTGTTCCGTTTGGAATACGGGGATAAAATTCAGCCTATGTTACTCGGTGATAATGTAACCCATTGCTGTAAGAATTTTTCAAATCGGTCCAGTAGTTTTTATTAAGTTTATTCGTTGCATACAAAAATACATATCTTTCCTCTTTATAATATTAGTATAGATAAGGATTGTACAAAAATAAACAGGAGAATACTTTAGTCGGGAGCATTGCTTTTTATAAACAGTCTAAAGGAATGTTATAAAGAGGTAATGTTATAAAACTATTTGTTTGTGTGTTAAGATTTATGTATATTTTTTAAAAATAAAAAGAAAGTGAAAACCAGCGCTGGGGCTCTGTCTCGCATAGGGTCACAGCACTAAGCTGAGCGATGGCCGTTTTGCGTGGATGTGACGCATATATTACCCCAGGTTTTTTTTTAGTTGTGTTTCTGTCTTTTGCGTCATGTTTACCGTAAATAAACGCATTTTCTTTCTTTCTTTCAAAAGATTATTTCTGGAAAAACGAGTTTTAACGAGTCCCTAAGAAGCCAAAAGATGCCAAATGTCATGATTTCATGATATACTTACATTTGACATCAATTCTAACTGAAAGAGTTGTACTGATGATTGTAATGATTATAATTCTATAAATACATACTTGCTACGGCCGCGAATCAAATTTCGACCAAGATACACTGACCTGCAAATTGCTAAAAACGTAAGAAAATTTGAATTTCGCGGGCTACCCTGGCGCTTCCACCTTAACGGCTTGCCTAGGGGTAGCGGATAAATTCTGAAAATGAGTTACCGCACCCCTCACTCAGGCAGGGAAGGAACAGGGGTGGGTTTTAGTCAGTAAGAGTCTGACACGCCCTCCCGCTCCACCCAGAGCGGGAGAAGTCATTGGATGGTTTCCCAACCCCCCAAAAATAAAAAAAAACCTTGACGGCTAAACGGATTTGGGTAAAACTTGGCAAATGGGGATACTTTGTATCCCAATATCTGCTTTTAACGAGGGTGAAGCTGCAAACAAAACTAGATTCTTTATAAAATAGCTAACTTGTTTGGACAATAAATATCAATAACATTAACAGTAACATTCATTTAATTTACAATTGCTTGGATTTTCCGAGTTCTGGTCAGACAGAAGTATTGTGTAAACTTGTTTAACCCAGCTCGTCTCACAGAAAACAGCTTCAGTGGCTGCAATCTCTGTATTTTGTCGTTTCATTTTCTTTCTACAATGCAAGTACGATTTTGTTACAGACTTTATCCGCTTCGTGAGTGAATACGTACAATTTTGTCTGATTTAGACTATCTGTGTGGAAACTGATGCAATGGAAGAAGTCAAGTGAATAGAGTTGTAGTAGGTTTTGGTATGCTTTGGTAGATATGGAAAAAAATATTAGCATGAACTGTAACAATTAATTAATTGCGTCATCATCATTTCAACAGCAACAATTAATTCCATCATCATCATCTTAACAGCAACAATTTATTGCGTCATCATCATCTTAACAGCAACAATTAATTGCGTCATCATTATCTTAACAGCAACAATTTATTGCGTTATCATTATCTTAATAGCAACAATTATTTACGTCAGCGTCATTATAACAGCAACAATTTATTGCGTCATCATAGTATTAACACCCAAACGACGACGGCTGCTAGAAAAAGGCTCTCTCGCGTCGCCACATCGACCGGTTCAGTGTTTTACTTCTAGCAGACTACCGAATATGTCTATATAATAAGGGATTTCTGAAATGATGTTCAGCAGATGGTATTACTGAGGCGTCAGGTTCACCTGCTAAAACGCTTCAGATACCTAATGTCAAAAACTGACATATGTCAAGTTGACTTCCACGTCATGTTTACAAAGGTCATTATGTTTTGTTTGTAAAGTCAAAGACCTGACGCCTAATTGGCGCCAACTGGTGCTGTAAATGAATCGGTGAGCGACTAGGACTGAGCAACTTAGGTCAGGACGGGCAGATTACATATGTTGATAAGTTTCTGCTTCAGGGAGATCAGCAGATCACCCTTCACTAGCGATTTCATGGACCCGTAGCTTTTACAGGGCCTGCAGTCTCGATCAAGTTTACGATCGCGTAACGACCGAATTCGTTCGGTAAAAAAATAATGTTGCAATGAGGCAAACTTTTATGTCATTTAATATTTTGACACGTTAATTTGATTATTACTCGTACAAGCGGTAAAAGTTAATTATTAAAATTCAAATAAATTAAAAGTTTTCATGAAAAATAGTTCTTGCAAGTTCAAATTTACGCCGTCTCTGTATATATTTCAAGAAAATAAATTATTTTTTCAGGTTATGATCTAAAATCTTTCCTCACAAGTGAGGGAGTTTTTTTAACAGTTAGTGATTAAGCGATCGGTAACTAACGTAAGTATCACTATCAATGTCGAAACTGTAGGCCCAGAACCTGCAGTCTCGAGGATAAATTTTAAATCATAACCTGAATAAAATAATTGATTTTCTTCATTTCTTGAAATATGTACAGAGGCGGCGTAAATTTTAACTTGCAAGCACTATTTTACATGAAAACTTATAATTTATTTAAATTTTGATGCATAACTTCTACCGCTTGTAACAATTAAATGAACTTGTCAAAATATTCAAGGACGTAAAAGTTTGCCTCGTTGCAACATTCATTTCTTAGCGAACGAATTCGGTCGTTACGCGATCGTTAACTATGTCGAGACTGCAGGAAAACGCCTGGGTTTTCGAAATTGCGATCGATTTCTCTTCCCTAATAGCATTTATTGTTTTCCAAACCAAATGCCAACACTAAATGCTACTAGGGTTTCTTGCCTATTGGTACACTCCATTAATTATAAGCTTCTTCTGTAATTTGTTATAGTGTATACAATAAAGACCACTTAGTCTATCTCACGAATCCGATGACCGTGTCCCAATTTTTTATCCCGGATTAAAAAAAAATTGGTATCAAAATAACGAAACCAATTTCAGAAACCGGTAATAGTTGAAACCAATATCGTGTCTCGTCCATCACTATTAGGTTGGTACTACTGATCCCAAGAATCCAAGGAAATTACTTCGAATAAAATTTCCTGTGGAGCCCATTCCGTATCCAATTCTATACTTCAAAAGGTTTGTTGCTTTATAGATAGTCCATCTTTTAAGATTAGTTCTAAAACAAATTATGTTATTGGTACTTACTGGTTATATTGGTTTCTGAATTGCTATGGAGAAGTTATGTTTTTTTTTTTTTAATTTAAATGGGGAGGATTTTGAGATTTGTTTTTAACCTACTTCGAAAAAGGGAGGAGGTTCTATTCTATGTTCGACTCATGTTCTATGCATGTTTTTTTTATTTATGTCCACCGATTTCTCTGTCAGTTGTGGACCGATTTTTGAATTATTTTATTATACGAAAGAGTATACTCTAGAGGTGGTCCCATATAAATTTTATCGAAATTGCTTCAGCTCTTATTGAAAAATTGAACAAATAAAAATGTATACATAGATGACGATTTGGTTTCCTCCAATTACGAGTATGTATAAATTCTATGTTCCATGTTATTGGGGTTATCAATGCGGGGGTGACTTTAATATTTAGTTTTAGTTCTGGGGTATACAACAAAAATGTGAAAAATAAAAAACTTTTTTACAAAAAATACAACCGACTTCCAAAAAAGAGAATAGGTACTTACACTAAAAATTGAAAATTAGCTTTAATTTCGGAAGTCGGTTTCAAATAAAGAAGAAATAAAATTACAAACACCGACTTCCGAAATTAAAGTTATTTTTAAATTTTTTGTATAAGTATTTTCTTTTCTGGAAGTCGGTTGTATTTTTTGTAAAAAAAAGTTTTGACGTTAGTTTTCCTAGATTGGCTTAGACATGAACAGTTTTATTTAGAAAACTCGCTAATCATATTAGTTTAAATACTGATCGGATTTTAAATTCAAAATGGCAACATCTCATCCAACACAACAAAGCTGTCTATAGGGAACGTGCACGACGAAGACTCTGCCACCTGGTGGCGCAAATCCGAACCTTTTATGGAAACAATTAGAATCTAATAATCACATTATAGAAGTGAAAAATGACATTTAACTAAGTGAAAATGTATTTTTGCATTTGTGGATACTTGAACACTTCAAAGAAAAATAAAAATAAGTGATGTGGTGTAAAATTCTATTACTTTCCTACGAATAATACTCACTTTCCATTAAAGTGGATAAATGCAATAAAAAAGATGTAAATATGAGTTAAAAAAACATTTAGGAATTAGGTACTAATAATGTTGTATGTAAAATTAACTAAGTTTTGTAAGTCCAGACTGTTGTCAACATTATCTAACCCACCCTAAAATCAAACGACTTTGGACCCTCTGCCTGTAACATTAAGGTTTATTTAATTTATATGAGCTTATCAGACAAGTTCATCGAGTCCTCAAGCACTTCTCTGATAAGTTCATATAACTTGAATAAACCTTAATGTTACATGCAGAGGGTCCAAATTCGTTTGTTTTTAGGGTGGGTTAGATAATGTTGACAACAGACTGTAGGTACTATTCAATACAAATAAATCTGTAGTAAACATAACCTTCTACTTCTAAGACATGCTCGGATTCGAATACTATCATTATTAATCGGCCGGTACCCATATTTTATCATTTTAATCATAATAAAAACTATATAATATAATGTAAACAAATAGACGGCAACACGATAACAACTCTGAATAGTTAATTTTCTTATCAAATTGTGGTGTTCGTATCGATTTCTGCTGCCAGCTATAGTTCGTGCACGTTCCCTATAGGACAAAACCTCCGTTATATGATCAGTCTAGTACTGTACCATCACATCTATCCTCCGGGTAGAATATTTTAAATTAAACACCTGCTAATCAGTTTTTGAACTATTCACACGGTATTTTTTTTTGATAAATAAGGCCGATTACGTAATGTTGGCAGCTATGAATTTGCTAGCAATATTTTATACAGGGAGTCAGGGGAACGCTTCCGAAGCTAGAACGTAGATTATATACAACCTAAATGCAAACGGATACCAGTAATATTTCGCTTTACTTCGGCGTCGCGTGGACGTGGGGTCGTTGGCCGCGCGGCTGTCAGCGAGCGCGCACGCACTGTTAACTCGAGGAATGCGCGAGCGTCAGCTGATATTTTACGAATATTATATTGCATACTAAAATTGTAAAGACTGTAATTGTAACTGTTCTCACAGCATAGTGTACACAAAATGCTAAAAAATTAGGTAAGTTTTTTATTTTTTCAAGATTTTCTGATGGTATCGTATCGAGAATCACTAGCCTTATCATCTGTCTCCGTTTTAGGAAGCGTTTGCCTTACACCCTGTATGTTTAACTTGATCTATCTTTTCTAGTTCTTACAGAGATTATCTTTTATAAACATTTATAAGCAAGCAAACTTTTTCACAGAATAAATTAAACATATATGTTATAACGGAAATGCGTAATCATATTTTAAAAACTGCTCCTGCCCGTGGGAATAAACAACTTTCTTCAAGCAAGTCATACTAAATTCAGAAAAAAAATTGTCTTTCCGAACAAAGTCATACACAGAGCAAATTTTGTATATGGGGTAAAGAATTTTTTTCACACCTTGTATACATAGACGCGTCATGCACCAACATCGCGGCTCAGAAAAACACTCCTACTATGACGTCTTAAAGTCACCATTATTCCGGTGTAAAGAGAGAGACGGAGCTACACATGACGAATAGCACTATCCCTTTCTCACACCATAGAACTATGATGATTTTAAGACGAGATGGTAAGGGCAGCGCAAACTCATCACTACTAATCGATAGCTAGACAGCTACGTCGTAGGTATACGCGCGAAGAAAAAGGGAGTAAAATAAATACTTCCATAAAGCGCGGGACAAACATAAGAGGCATCGGGTGGAGGCGAGGCGCGGGCGAGGTGCGGGCGCGGCGCCGGTGCAGCGCAGAACAGAGCCTATAGAAAATACATTTCTGTTAACGTTAACGCTAACGCTTCGTGCAAAATGTATGGCAACGACATTACTGGGCGTGAGTCACGTGACAGTTCTCTCCGCAGGTAATGTCGTTGCCATACATTTTGCACGAAGCGTTAGCATTAGCGCTATAATAAAAGTTATTTGGCTAGGGGGGCAGGCGCGCTAACGGTGTCGGAAAGACGTGGCGTGGGCGAACACAGTGGATGCATTTGGGACATTCTAGTGTTTGATTTAACTGCGGGTGCGCCGGGGGTGAGGAAGCAGATCTCAATCCACGCCCGCGCCGCGCCCGCGCCCCGCCGTCTCAGTATGTCTTGTGCCCCACCTCTTCTATACATTTTGGATGAAATATCAAAGAAGTGGCGCCGCGCCCGCGCTGCGCCCGCGCCTCACATCCGCCCGACGCCTCTTGTATTTGTCCCACACCTTAGACTACCTGTTGTTAGAGAGAGATGAGTATAGTACATCGTTAGTTACGCCGCATATCTGCTGCACGCTCATGCGCTCATTCAAATGATACGTTTTTGTCTTTCCCAATTGCAGTACAATTTAGTATATCGTCAGTAAACAACGCATTGTTTTCGGAATTTGTTGAAACTTTTGCATACGAATACATTTTATGAAACGTACCTACCTCTCCCGACTCTGGTTGGTACGTGACTCATGAGATGTGGTCAGCAACCTTCATTTTATGTTGCCATTGCTGAGCGCGGGCAACGCATCTATAGTTTATATTTCTATCGTTCACACCACCACCATATTAGTGGGTGGGAAATCATTCAATGACATCTCCCACTCTGGGTGGAGCGGGAGGGGTGTCAGACTCTTACTGACTAAAACCCACCCCTGTTTCTTCCCTGCCCTGAGTCCCAAGGGGCGCGGTAACTCTGTTTTGAATTTATCCACAACCCAGGGCATGCATCGGCCATGACGGGCCCCATCATGAATGCTGACAACTCTTTGAGGCGCGCGTGGCGAGCTAACCATTACTGCCCGTCCGCAGGCCCGGGTATATTAGTCTTGTTCAGATTTATATAAGGAAATCTTTTCTTTAAAACCATGCCAAGCAAAGGAAAGTCGACAGTTATTTATAATCTTCTCACCACATCATAAGCTATTATTTTTTTATAGTTTGTGCCGATAAGATAGGAAAACACAGCTTGGATAAGAAGGAAAAATATCGAAATAAAAGTTTTATCTTTCAGAACATTTTTTCGCCATTTCGAAACTATGTAGCATCCACGTAAAAAGCTTACGCGTAACTTATACCGCTGAATCCAATTTATAACTGCGATGAAAATATAAACAGCTATATTTTTTCGGCAAACAAAAAATACTTTCGGTAAAAATATTCGTCTTTATCAGTACAAATTTCGCAGTTCACTAGCGCAGAAATCATTTACAAATAGTCTGGTGATTGCTTTCGGAAACTTGTTTTTAGAACAAAATGAAGACAGATAGCTGTTATTGTAACAGTTGATATCGGTTAGGAGTTTTTATTTGTGGTAGTGGTTTATCGAATAAATCAGTTTCTTTAGCACGTCCTATAGTCATCCAATGACATCTCCCGCTCTGGGTGGAGCGAGAGGGTGTGTCAAACTCTTACTGACTAAAACCCACCCCTGTTCCTTCCCTGCCAAAGTGCCCAGACGAGCGGTAACTATGTTTAGAATTTATCCGCTACCCCAAGGCATGCAGGCACCGGCCACGATGGGCCCCGTCAGTGTTGACTGAGAATCATCTCTTTGAGGCGCGCGTGGAACATTACGCGCCGTAGACTCACGGGCCTGGTGCTGATCGGACGGCGAGCTACCTATAACTACTCACCGTCCGCAGGCCCGAGGACGTCCTATAGTCTGAGATCCCAGAGTCGTCAGACATTACTTATTTTTTAACGACTTCAAAAAGGAGGAGGTTCTCAATTCGACTGTATTTTTTATTTTTTTTATTTGTGATACCTCAGAACTCTATTCCAAGTAAACTGATTTTGATGATTCTTTTTTTTTAGGGTACCCCGAATACCAACCGGAGCCCCATTGTTGTCACTCACGTGTCCGTCTGTTCATCTGTCTGTCTGTCCGTCCGTCCGTAATCTGACACAAAATTTTGTTACGACGAATTTTTTAACTTCCCATTGACTTACGAACTTGAAAATTCAAGTTTCTTTAGCACTACCTATAGTCTTAAATCCCAGAGTCGTCAGACATTACTTATTTTTAACCGACTTCAAAAAATAAAAACACAAATAAAGCAAAATAACTTTAACTTTGAAAATCGGTGTCAAATAATGAAGAAACAAAACTAGAAACACCGACTTTCTAAATTAAAATTATTTTGCATTTAGACAACCGACTTCCATAAAAGACACCAAATCTTTTATGGAAGTCGGTTGTCTAAAGAACAAAATGTGTGGGTTTGCGAAGTGTTAGTGTATACTTTGAACGCACACATACCTGCAAGGTCGGACAGACGCGGCCAATTTACCGGTTACAGGCTAAAGTTACGGAATACTTTCTTAATTCACTTTTCTTAAAGTTTGAGTACGGATTTTTATGTCTGTTTTGCAAAATATTGTTAAGAGGGAACAGGGCCTGCGAGGAATTTACAAAATAGGTATTTGAAGAAACTATTGCTATTGTACTCCCTCAAGACTGCCCCCGTAGAGTGCGATAGGGACAGCTGCAACTCGGACCGATTTTATCACAAAATTTTTAAATTTTTGACGAAATCGAAGTTTTGTATTCCCCTTTTCTCTCCTCGAAAACTGAGCCGATTCAATTTATTTTTGGCACCAAATTTTAAGAAAGAGTATGTCTAGGTCCAAAGGTTTTATGTTAAAACTTTTCGAATTTGTCTGGTAGTCCTCTAATTACGGCGATAAAAATAGGCCCATAATTTGTCATTTTTGGAGGTTCATATTTTATTTACTTATTAGTTGCTGAGAAAAAGAAAATGACTGGGACGGTTTAACCTGCTGTTAAACTTTGACTTTATGAAAAAAAAAATGATTGCTCTAGAGCATTAATATATATAATATTCAGGAAGAAAAAAGGGGAATACATTTGTATGGAGAATCGCAGCCCCTATTCCCTCTTAAAATATGTATTTCAATTCGTGCTCAATTTCGATTCGAGGAGCTCGTGGCTAAAGTACAGCCGCACGGGTCGATTCATCAGGTTAATGACAGGATGGGTGACCATCTTTACATACCGAGACTCCTCCGTGTCACGGAAAGCACGTTAAGCCGTTGGTCCCGGCTGTCAATTGAGGATCTTTGACAGTCGTTACGGGTCGTCAGAAGCCCGAAAGTCTGACAATCAGTCTTACCAAGGGGTATCGTATTACCCAGTAACTGGGTTGTGGAGGTCAGACTGGCAGTCGCTCCATGTAAAATACTGGTATTCAGCTGCATCCGGTTAGACTGGAAGCCGACCCCAAGATAGTTGGAAAAATGCTAGATACATAGATGTATTTCAATTCAATTAACTTCATAAGTTTACATAATTATGTAAGTAGTTCTTAAAGTAAAGTTAGTGGTAAGGAACAGTCATTTTTTTCATTAGGGTTTTGTACCCGAATGGTCTATACGGAGCTCTTTTGCTGTCACTCACATGTCCGTCTGTCCGTCGTCTTTCACACAGGTTTACAACCTAACGTGTGGAGCTACAGTCTTCTTATTTTCCCAGTAATTTGGTGCGAAAACCTTAAATGTGCGAAGACAGACACGTACTTGACCGGTTTAAAAAAATAATTAAGTACCTATATCTTTTTCGGATACTGTTCCACTAGTTTCAATTCACATAAAACATACTAATTTCTAAAATTAATATCTATCTGGAACAAGATTAAAAAAAAAAATAAGACACTAAAAATTAAAACATCGTGTACTTTCAACCCTTTAATAAAAAGGTAGGGAATGAACCCGTTAAATTAATTTGACCGCATATTATAAGGGTTAACAGACTGTATGACGTAATAGCTTTCATACGACACTGCTTACTTTGGAGATCCTTATTATTAATTTGTTTAGGCAGCCTTTGTGACATACTCGTAGCTTTCATGTTAAAATTCATGGTTGTTAATCCTTTTTGCGAGAGCCTCTTGTCAAATTGTTGAAAGCCGTTGCCATAAGAAAAAAAATCTTGGGATTGACCACTTGACATAATTATAATAAAATAAAATAAAAACATTTATTTCGGGTGGCCTAGACCCATAAATAAATACCTTAACCAAAGTATACATATAACAGAAAATGTTACTAAGTATAAAGCTTAAACCTATGTTAGTATGACATCACTAGCACTGCACTAAGTCTTTGTGCCTTCGTGAGGAATAGGTCCGCGGAAGCGACGGAACACCACGCTCTGTGCCCAAAATCTTCCAACACCTGGCTGAGGAAGCACGTCGGAATGCGCACTACGAAGGTCTTGAAATTGACATTGTGGCGCGACTCTAACAGCAGCAGCTTCAGCAGTGGTGGCACACTGAGCAGTGGTGGCCCGGTAGTAACGGCCGCGACTTATAAGTAAAGCGCCTGCCTAGGTTTGGACCCATGACCTACACGTGGGTTCAAACCTAGGCAGGCGCTGTATTTTGTGTAATTTCATCATCATTGCTCTTAAAACGGTGAAGGAAAACGTCGTTTGGAAACCGATATGTCCTTTATTGGAGGTGGGAAATCATCTGGGTGGAGCGAGAGGGCATGTCAGACTGTTACTGACTAAAACCCACCCATTTTTTTTTTGTGGTGGTGAGAAATCAACCAATAACTTCTCCTACTCTTGGTGGAGTGGTTGGGCGTGTCTGATTTTTGCTGACTGATACCCACCCGTGTTCCTTCAGTGCCCAGGGGCGCGGTAACTCTGTTTCGAATTTATCCGCGATCCCTGGGCAGGGTTCTTTCAGTTGCATGTGCCAGGGCCGCGGACACTCTCTTTCAAATCTATTCGCGACCCAGACAGGTCTAGCGGCCCCCGACAGTTTTTGCAGACATCTCTTTGAGGCGCATGTGGAACACTACGCGCCGTCGACTCGAGCCTGAGCCTTTAGACAAAATACTTTTCTGTTAACGTTAACGCTAACGCTTCGTGCAAAATGTATGGCAACGACATTACATTACGATCATTTGTTCTGTGTCTGGGTGTAATTTATCTATAATATTTATGTATTTAGAAATATATAAGTATGTTTATCAGTTGTCTAGTACCGATAACACAAGCTCTGCTTAGCTTGGGACTAGATGGCGTTGTGTGATAGTTGTGGAATATTATTATTATTATTATATTACTGGGCGTGAGTCACGTAACAGTTCTCTCCGCAGGTAATATCCTTGCCATACATTTTGCACGAAGCGTTAGCGTTAGCGCTATTATAAAATTATTTGGCTAAGGGGGCTGGTTTTTATCGGACGGCGAGCTACCCATTACTCGCCGTCCGCAAGCCCCTGCCTAGGACCAAAAATTCAAAGACATGTGACATCCACCAACCCGCATTGGGCCCGCGTGGTGGTTTACAGCCCACTCTCTCTCGCAGAGAGGAGCCTGTGTCCCAGCAGTGGGAACATTAAAGGGCAGATTATGCTTATTATAATGCTAGAGCTATTAGAATATAGGTACATTTATCGATGCCAACACGATATAAGTAACTGCGCCTTATTACCACAAGTTCGTGCTGAATGCAGCATTTCATTACACACACGTTTAAAATTTCGAGAATCCCCTCCAGCGTTTGGATATGGTAATAAAAAGCAAATAAAATATGAAATTCAATTCAATTTATTCAGATTAAAACATCAACCGCATAATAATATGGAATTATAGGGCAGTTCTGAGAAAAATAAACCAGGCTGTCATTGCTCCATTGCAGTGAACGGCAGAAGAAAGAGTTTTTTCTAAAAGAAATCTTTCTAAAACAACTCTTTTTAAAAGACTGCTTCTAAAAGAATTCTTTCTAAAATAACTATTTTTTATAGAACTGCTTATAGAATAACTCTTTCGGTAACGTACTACTACTAAAATTAACCATGTGATTAGTTTAAACACTGATTAGCAAGTTCTTTATTCAAAATTTTCTGCCCAAAAGATAAATGTGGGTGGTATGTACTGGCTATTCATCGGAAGGAGGTTTCATCATAAAGACAGTTAGAAAAATAAAAGAAAATGTTGTTTAACAGAAGCTTAAAAACAAAAACAAGTGACCTAGACGGAAATATGCACTTCAATTGCGCGAAACGGCCTAACGCTCAGCATAATGCCGTGGCCGGTGCACGAAGGGACGAATCCACGATGCTGGTTTTCAGCCCAAGCCGGTGTCGCTGTTTAATTTGATGGATGAAACGTTTATTATCTTGAATTTAGAATCGGCTAATCAGTAGTTAAAGTTAGTAGATGGTTAGCGAGGATCATCTTTCACACAGTCCCTACCCTTAGCCATCCAAATTCATGATTATTTTGAGTTACTCGACAAACAACAAATATGTAAGTAATGTAGAAACAGAACATTTGTGTTGAAAAGGAGTATTAGTATTTTCCGGGGACCAAAAAACGCCGTTTTAAAACAGTCACTTTCTCTAAGAACTCTATACACTTTTTCCAAAAACACTTCAGTATTTTCTCTTTTTCCAAAACAGAGTTCCTAACTTTTTGTAAATGTAAAGTCTCTTTTATAGTTAAAAAGCGATTATAGACTTCCATTCGGTCTAGACGCTTCAAATTACCGGCTCGAAGCAATTAAAACCAGATTTAACCGGATAGCACTGGATAGTTTTGGAGCTTTTTCGTAAATTAAAGTTTTTTCCTTTCTTTATTGACGAACTAACTTTAAAGTATTATCACATTGGATTGAGATGGTTTATCGAGTTTTTGAAACTTTGTTTTGTTGGACTAGTGAGAGTTATTTGTTACAGAAAAATACATAAAGTAAGCCTCTGCAAGCGGCTTCGTCCGCGTGGATATCTAAAATTGTCCCAAGGGAACGTATGTTCGTATGTAGAAGTGTTGAGGGGATTACTCCCTTGTTATTGAGTAACATGCATCCATTCATTTAAATTTTCGCATTTATATTGTTATTAAAAAGTATGATATGAAGTAGGTTTGCAGTAAAAATAAGTTGGAGTATGCTTACTAAGACAGTGAGCACACGAAAATTTAAATACTGTATAATAAACCCCTAAATACCAAAGTAACAAACCTCCTAACTCCCTCACTTGTGGCAGGTAGAAATATCGAGTTACTTAAAGGACCGGTTTCCCTTAAGGGGAAAAGGTCACGCCCCTCCCTGCATGTGACCCCATAGCACACGTCGCCAGACTGCCTGTGCTTCTGCCGACTAGCTGTCACAATGCTATTCAATCTACCACAATATTGAAGTTATTCTTAAATAATAAATGATAAATGATGTTTATTCAGTAAATAGGTTACAAGAAACACTTTTACACGTCAATGTTTTTTGTCAGTTTAAGCTAGATGAGGCCGGTGTTTCCTAGCTGACTACCCTGAGAAGAAACACCGAAACAAACTCAGAGGTCAAAGTCTCTTTTAGTGTTCAAATCCATACAATGTGGACTGGTTAGATCCTATGAGAACCATGTACGTTTATGTCTGGGATGAGCTTTATGAAGAAAGCAACACACGAATTCGAGTGGACCTGTCCAGACAGTGCAAGCATTTGTCAGTCATCGCGAAGCTCAACTCAGAACTCTGAGGTGCTCAACGAACCGACGAACAATACCAAAGTAAGGACATTTGAGTAGGCCGCAAAAAATACTCAAACTGCCAGACAAACATAAAATCTACATGAATATAACGACATACATAGTTCTCGCATTCACATTATTCTATATGAGGACCATGCAGCTTAGTGTCTGTAGTGGTCTTTTGAAGAAAGAACCAAACATATTTGAGTGGACCTGTCCAGTCAGTGCAAGCATTTGTCAATAGTCGAATAGCTCAACTTAAAAACCACTAAGGAGCTCAATGACATGACGAACAATACCAAAGAAAAGACATTTGGGTAGGCCGCAAAAGTACTCAAACTGTCAGACAACGTTGAAAATTACTGTAAAAAGAAGGAGAAAATAATAATAATAACCCACATAGTCCTCACATTTACAATAATTAAGTAATCAAAAAAAAAATAAAAATATAATACTTTACAAAGTAAATATTTGTGTCAAACAAAATAGTAATCATAATATGTCAATCAAAAAATAAAAATAAATATAATACTTAACAAAGTATTGAAGTCAAAAAAAATAATAATAATAATAAAATGTCAATAAAAAAATAAAATAAAAAATATAATGCAATACTATACAAGTATTCATGTCAAAAACGAATATTAAAAAAAATATATATATATATATATATATAATAATAATTCTTAAATATCAACCGGGTGACTACCGTTAGTTCAACCCGTAGCTCGCCCTAAAATCATGTGAACGAATCGATTGCCGAAACGTGCCTTCTTTTCCCCCTTGACAACCGTCATTGCTTTTTGTTGCCAACTAAATAATTAATTAGATTTGTCAATTCAGTCGATTTTAAACCACAGATAAATTAACCTAACAATATATAGTTTAAGACCGACTTCAAAAAGAGGAAGTCCTCAATTCATCGGTATGTTTCTTTTTTGTATGCGTGTTACGCGATTACTCCGCCATTTTAGAATAGATTTTGATGATTTTTTTTTTCGTTTGATAAGTCATTCTTCAGAAGTGGGCCCATGTTATCGAAATTGATTTAGCGCTTTTTAATAAAATCACAAAAACAAAAAATAATATGTATACACAGATGACGTTTTGGTTTCCTCCGATTATGTTCAAATTCCATGTTTCATGTTATTGGGGTTATCAATTCGGGCATAACTTTAATATTCAGTTTTGGGGTACAACAACTAAAGTGAAAAATAAAAAACTTTTTTACAAAAAAAAAAAAACAAACGACTTCCAAAAAAGAAAATACACTAAAAATTGCAAAATAACTTTAATTTCGGAAGTCGGTGTCAAATAACGTAGAATAGAATAGAATAGAATGCATTTATTTGTCAGAATATTGTATGTACAAGGCTGTTATGTGTATTAGATTTCCGATCATAATATTCTGCTGTTTCCGGCGTACAAATATGGTTTGTAAATTATTACATTAACATTAAATTATTAATCACTAGAATTACAAATAATTTGATCAAGAGTTGTAAGAGAGATTAATAATACTAGTCAAAATTTAATTAAGTCAAGTAGATTAAATGTGATTTATGGGCAATAATGTCAAATATTTAGGTAAATTTTTCATTCATAAAATCTTCAGTCGAGTAACATTTGCTTAAAAGAAAGTTAAATAATTTTCATTTAAATGTTCTGAGGCTAAGAGTTTTGAAGCCATCAGGTAATTTGTTATAAACAGTAATGGGCATGCAGTGTACATTATTAGAAAACCATTTAATTCTACGCCTAGGAATATTAAAGCATATGCACTTTGCGGCTGGGTCTGGATACGACATCATTAAACAAATCAAATTCATGCCTGGTTTGGTGTACATAGATACAAATTTAAAAAATGTATAGTGCTGTAAAAGGCAGTATTTTAAGTTTTTTAAATAGTGGAACACAACTGTCCAGTGGGTGCGCTCCACAAATTGAGCGTACGCATTTTTTCTGAGCTCGAAACACTCTTTCAAATTCTACCGAATTACCCCATATTATAATGCCATAGCGCAAAATTGATGAGACATAGCCAAGGTATGCACATAGTGCCGCATTAACACTAGCCACACGTGTTAGTCTATATAAAACGAATACAAATCTATCTATCTTCTTACATAGATCATTAATATGAGATTTCCAGCTACATTGTCAATTATTATCCCCAAGAATTTTGCGTAATCGACCTCTTCTATTGTCTCATTTCCATAATGAATTTTAAGCCGTTTACGCGTACTGTTATGTGTCTGGAATTGTATCATTTTTGTATGGTAGAAATAAAAGTTAGTTGCAATTTTTTGCGTATTTTCTTTTTTGGAAGTCGGTTGTATTTGTGTAATGTATTGTCGTGTTCTTTTCGTGTCAATTGATTTGTCAAAATAGTACGGTCAGCTCTGTCATTTGCCCCGTTCTAGTTCAAACAAAAATTTTGCTGGTAGAGTAAGATTGACAGAAAAAACCGTGGCAAAAAAGGCATGTCTTGGGGGAGTCATGAAGAGGTCTCCACACTGGCAATATATCTGGTAAAGGATCGATGACATCCGATTTATCTGAATTGTTTCTACAGCGGCAAACCTTTTTTTTTTGGACCTGCAATTCCTTCCGTGCAGGTGGGAGTTGATTTAAGGGGGTCACATTTCTCTTGAAAATGTCAAAGAGACTTTGACCTCTGGGTTTCTTTCGGTGTTTCTAGTTAGGAAACACCGGCCTCATCTAGCTTAAACTGACAAAAAAATGTTGACGTGTAAAACTGTTGTTAAAACCTACTTATAAAAATAAGATCATTTATTATTTATCACTTGTCTTAAAGCAACATTTTCACTTTGAAAAAATTTGTTGTTATCATAGAGTGATAGTCTGCCCAAAAGATAATCTTGACACATTGTATGCATAGGTAGTCATAATGAATAAGCTTTTAATAGCACCTATGTATGCATGATAGTAGTTAATTTCTTATCTTCTCAACACAGAATAGCACATTAAATTATTATTATTCATTAACTGTGTCCTCAAAAGACATATGACGTTATCCTTACCTTACTCTCTTAAGGCGCAGTTATACGACTTTTAATAGTTTTTAATTAAAGATCACGTCTAAACGACTAGTTTTATTTATTTTAAAAAAATATATGTTACTCTAGACAATTTCCGTCGTAATTTGATCTGAGAATATTTGAAATTATATTTTTATAACCTAGTGTAATTAATTTGTAAATAAGCGGATAAAAAATTAAGAATCACGCAAAACTATCAGCGTATTTTTATGAAACCTTTACCATTTTAAAGATAATTTAATTATGAATAATTTAGTCTCAGCGTTTCATTTTAATACCTGTTATTTTACGTGTAATTAATTAATAATGCGTCTAATTTCGGACAGCGCTCCTTGACGGGCGAGTCCTATTACTGGGTTGACATACGATGCGTTACGTGAGCTCAGTACAGAACACGCAAGCTCAAGGTCATTGGCAACTAATAGCGCCTTAAGTAGGTGATTTGCAAGGGTAACAACCAGAATGTGGATGGGTGGGTTATGTGAGGAATTATATGTAAAAAGGGGAGTGAATGATAGCGTGACGGTTTACAAGAACAAATTGATAAATCACTTTTTTACCCATCTGCACCAGAAGGAGGGTAAAAGTTTTTCGAGAGTTTATATGTATGATGTCTATTTCTTTGGCACGCCCTGTAACTAGGACGGATTTTAACAACCGTGGTATTATTATTTGGGTTTGACTGCCGAAGTGACAGGCTATATTATTTTTTAAAATGTAAAACGACCACTATTAGGATGTTAACGGAGTGGCCCTCACGGCCCCGGCCGCTACCACCGCAGGAGGGGTACTGGACGTACTGGGCGTAGGATGTCGCGAGACGATCTCCGGGGACCGTAGACCCGGGCCTGCGTATGGCGAGCAGTGGGTAGCTCGCCGTCCGATCAGCACCAAACCCGTGAGTCGACGGCGCGTAGTGTTCCACGCGCGCCTCAAAGAGATGTTGTCAGCCACCACTGACAGGGCCCATCGTGGTCGGTGTCTGCATGCCTAGGGGTATAATAGCGGATAAATTCTGAAAATGAGTTACCGCACCCCTGAGCACTCAGGCAGGGAAGGAACAGGGGTGGGTTCTTAGTCAGTAAGAGTCTGACACACCCTTCCGCTCCACCCAGAGCGGGAGAAGTCTTTGGAGGATACCCCATCCCCAAAAAAAAAACAAAAACCATTAGGATGTTGAGGTCGTATTCTTATTTGCGACGAGTGCAAATTATGAATTAGGTTTATGACTACAAAAATCTAATTAGTTAGATTACCAAAAAGTATTGGACAAAAATTACGACGATACAGGTGTGGTTAGTTTCCCATGACGTCACACTTAACTTTTTACTCAAAAGTGACGTAACAAGCCCTGTTCACGCTGCGAACATGGTACACGGGGACGAGAGGGGCATGAGAGGGGCGCGCGGAAGAGGTGCGCAAGCGTCGCGCGGCTCGCGCCCGACATCGACACACTGCTACGAGCTCCAAAGCGAGACCACGTGTAATCACATCTACCGAGTAATTTAAAACTATGCAGAAACGCGAATAAAGTATTTTGATTTTATTGATGCATTTAAATTAAGAGGAACCCTACCATCTCAATTTAAGAGCTGCTCGTAAATAACAGCTCCGACAACTGGCGAACGTGACAGGACTTCGAAGAAAAAAATTTGGATTTACAAAGTGCTCAGTGACCCGCCATTTTTGCTGGAGACTTGGGCGAGTCCTGCAACTTTTTCCTGGGGCGGATGGAGTCTGCAGAGTGGCTGACTTCTACACGGCGAGAGGCACTGTCCGACGTGCGATAAACAGAGCCTGTCTTCTTCCCCTTACGGAAGAGCTTGAAAGCAGCAGCTTTCAAAGGGGGGAGGATGTTCACGCTGCGAACATGGTACGCGGGGACGAGAGGGGCATGAGAGGGCTGCGCGGAAGAGGTGCGCCAGCGTCGCGCGGCTCGCGCCCGACACCGACACACTGCTACGAGCTCCAAAGCGAGACCACGTCTAATCACATCTACCGAGTAATTTAAAACTATGCAGAAACGCGAATAAAGTATTTTGATTGTATTGAAGCATTTAAATTAAGAGGAACCCTACCATCTCAATTTAAGAGCTGCTCGTAAATAACAGCTCCGACAAGCCCCTACTCCTGAACTTTGATGCGTTTTACCTTTGTCATTTTTCATTGATTTGTTAAAGCATAAAATACGTGCCTAATATTTTTATAATGATGTAACTTTTTTTTTTTTTGGGGGGTGGAAAATCATCTTATGACTTCTTCCGCTCTAGGGTGGAGCGGAAGGGCGTGTCAGACTCTTACTGACTAAAACCCACCCCTGTTCCTCCCTGCCCTACATGCCCAGGGGCGAGGTAACTCTTTCGAATTTATCCTCAACCCGCGGGCAGGCATTGGCCGTGGCAGGCCCCGTCCTTTGCTGACAACTCTTTGAGGCGCGCGTGGAACACTACGCGCCGTCGACTCTCGGGCCTGGTGCTGATCGGGCGGCGAGTTATCCACTACTCGCCGTCCGCAGGCCCGGATCTACGGTGGCCGGAGATCGTCTCGCGGCCCCTGGCGTCTCCTGCGGCGGCTGCGGCTGAGGTCTCTAGGGCGACTCGGCTGTTGTTGAGTCTCCCTAACGTATGCCGCCTCCCTCTTCGCGAGCATTACTGCTTCGCAGAAGGAGGAGACGGCTTCCCATTCCCTCTCGCTCCATACCATGACCTGAACCAGGGCACGGCGCGAGAGGTTGCTGCCGCCTATCGCATCCACGAGGACACGGCGGTGCTCTGCCCAAGCGGGGCAAACCTCCACCGTATGCTCCACCGTGTCCTCTGGGCGATCCTCACAGTGGAAACACCCGGGGGTCACCTCCGCCTTGATCCGACACAGGTACCTACCGAAACAGCCATGTCCGGTGAGCACCTGCGTCAGGCGGAAGGTGAGGGCGCCGTGACACCTCTCCAGCCACTCCTCAAAGAGGGGCACTGCCGCCGCGATGGTGGCGTGCCCAGCGCTGGGCTGCGACAGTCGCTCTCTCATAATGATCTAACTTGAGGACTAATTAGGATTTTTTTTTTGCCCTGAAATCATGCCTATTGTCAATTTCGTACTGTATGAATGTAGAGGGTACACTAAACTTGGGAACTTAATTATCTACTAAAATTATTACGTCTTAAGAGACCTATTAATTTATTTTTGGCATGTTTATTTATCAAATCCAATTACTGCCTACCATCCCACGCCTAATTCTCCTCCCAAAAATATCCCTCCATTTTGCCCAAAACATAAAACTGTACACAATATCTATGTACAAAATAAAATTAGTCTTGGCCGAGTTCGGAACGGGACTTGGCGAAATTCGTTTTCGTATCTCAATACGGAACGCTAATAAAATAAATAAGCCAATTCGTTCTCACACGGTCGTTACTTTAGATGTCTGTTCGCACTGAATACTGATATGCGGTGGCTTCTTTTCGTAAGTTGTTGTGCTGGTATTTTTAGACTGTGGCTTTGGTAAATAGGGACGGAATTTTGATGTGTGATCAAATATGGTTTAGTATTTTCAAGACTTATTTGTTACTAAAGTTTATATAGCCCTACGAAAAAAATCTGTTTCTAAATGTGTGTTGTTAAAAATTGGTTAAAGATTTAAAAAACATAGAAAAAAACCGGCCGAGAGCAAGTCGGACTCGCGCGCAAAGGGTTCCGAACAAATCATATTTTTTTCAGGTTTAAACTACGTATAGTTACTTCTTATAGGTTTACCTGTAAAGTAAAGAACTACATTCTGTATTTTTTTTCCAAAATTTTGAGCCTAGTGGTTTCGGAGATAAGGGGGGAAATGGTCATTTTTATCTATTTTCTCAAATAACTTAAAAACTATACATTTTAAAATCATGAAAAAAATATATATTTGAAATCCTCACAATAAGCCTTTTCATTTGATATGTAGCACATTACTGTTAAAAAAAAAACAAAAACATTATAGTTTAATTTATATTTTCTGATTTGCACCCCCAAAGTGGTGCGGGTCACTATTACCTACACTATTACACTATTCCCAATTCATTTATTTACGTTACACGTTCGTGTTTGGATCACAGATATTCATGTGTGTACCAAATTTCAACTAAATCGGTCGAGTAGATTCGGAGTAAATTGGCTGACGGACGGACAGACAGACAGAAATTGGTTCTGAAAACGGAACGGAAATAGGGTTCCGTTTTTACAACCAGATGTTCGGAAACCTAAAAATACATTACAGATGACAGTAAATATATTTTTATTTATTCATCGTATGCAAAAAAAAATTTTCGTCCCGTAAATTCGGCTGATACGTTACTACTCTTAAACGGAATGAAAAGGTTAAAACTAACCCTGTATTGTTACAGAATATGTCCAGCGTAAACTTTCAGTGTCCATTATTTTAAAAATGTTCTGGAGATAAAGAAAACGGTGACATTTAATATATCAGATGGTTATTCTCGCGGGAATTGCAACTGTTTACCCACTTTTAGAAATGCAGTATTGTGCTTCTTTGTGAGAATATCCGTTTTGCTGAACTTTTTATTACAAAAGAATATGCTTATCTTAACAGAACGTAGACGAAACAAATGGGGTATGTAGGAATGTTGTAAGTTGAGGCGTTATGAAGTTCTTATCATCATTTTGTTACTGAAAACCAGTGTCAGGCACCAGTTGTCTTGCGTTCATGCTGGGGCCCAATTCTATAAAATAACTAACTTGTCAATAGTGTGTCGGTAGTGCGTCAGTGGTGTCTCAATAGAATATTCATTGACATTTGGTATTCTATAAATTATTTATGGTCATTGACTTGCCACTGTAGTGCCATTGAAACGCCATAATAAGACTATTATATTAATTGGTAGTCCGGTCTATTATATTATGTCAACAGCGGTTTGAAGTTTTTGCAGAATACTAAATTTGCAACAGTGGCAAAATGTCTGTTGTGTGTCGATAGAGTGTCGATGGCGTATTGCTTAAGGCCCGTGCCTCATTGAGACGCCATGGCAGCGTAGCCAGGTTATGATGCTAAAAAAATATATGGATGACTGCGTGACAAAGCGGTAGCCAGGTGAGGTACCCACCATAGAGCTGCATCTATTTACTTGGCTGCGCGAACTGGCAGCGCCGCCATGGCGTCCTAGATGACGTCCTAGATGGCGTCCTAGTGAGGCGCGGGCTTAACTCAAAGTTACAGAATTGGGCCCCTGATCTGCACCTATGTAACGCAGCCGTGAGGCACACTATCTTTCGCTTTATCTCATTGCTATTGATAGGCTTGTACTTGAGCACTATCTCACCTGATGGTAAGCGATTAATTAATTGGTAGACGTTGGAGCACGCTTGCCTAGAAGTAACCTATATTCACTTGTCTTTGCATGTATTTGTTGCGTGCCTTTGTGTTTGTGTCAAATAAACGTATTTTCCTTCTTTTTTCTATTTCTTTATTGCCTTATCCCAATTTATTAGTGTACGGCGCTACATGTCTTCTTGTTCCATACTTCTCTATTAGTCGTCATCTGAGTAGTCCCATCCCTTTCTTTACACAATTCATTCCTCTTCCTCTTTCACACAATTCATTTATCAGTGGGCTAGTTTCCTAAAAAAATCTAACTATACCGTCAGTAAGATTACCAAAAAAATTTTATACACGTATTTTTTCATTTTTCACGTAAACCTAAAATGAGGACGATACAGTGCGTTGAAATTTCGCGTCACATCACCTCTTGATACACTTTGTATCGTTTAATGACGTTTGAATGACTGATGAACTTTAATGTGTTTTATCTTTGTCATTTTATATTGGTTTAGTAGGTAAAGCTAAGCTAAGTACGAGTAAGTTGCTATTTTATCAGAAATTTGTTTCCCTAATTATAAAATATATTCCTTCGCATATTCGAGTGGTATATTATTAGCGTTTATAGGTTTCTCTGTCACTTACTATACCTAACCCCGTATAAACAGGTACAGTAACCTGTTTGCTTGGAGATAAATTGATGTGTGTCGCGAATGCTAAAGATTTTGTGAGAAGATGGATGGTAACTTATTTTTACATTATTGTTCTTATTATTCTTTTGTAATCTCATCAACTTATGTAATTTTTTATTTTTTTATTTTCACATCTAAAAAGTAATACTATATTTATAAACAAAATAAATACTATTTACAAGCTTATACAATACGTAACTGTAATTAAAACAAATACTTCTAAATAAATAAAACTTAAAATATGGCGTCAAAAAATTCCTCTGAATTGCTGTCGATGTATTTTTAACCGACTTTTCGAAAAAGGAGGAGGTTCTATGTTCGACTGTATGTATGTTTTATGTATGTCCGCCGATTTCTCCGTCAGTTGTGGACCGATTTTCAAAATTCTTTTTCTATCCGAAAGAATATACTCCCGAGGTGGTCCCATATAAATTTTATCGAAATTGCTTAAGCGCTTTTTGAGAAACTGAACAAAAACGAAAAATACGTTTACCTCGATGACGTTTTGGTGTACTCCAAATGTTTAAATTACTCAATACTCAATACTTTATTGCATTCCATATGTGTTAAATAGGTGGTATAACATAATAAAATATCAATATGGACCCTGTCGGGCACAGCAAAGTAGAAGAGAGGAGAGGGCTAAGTAGTTATTCAATTAAGCAATATAAATTTATTAGTTGTGGTTTATTGGGTGTATGTATAATATTATGTATATATATAAGGTTTGCGTATATAGATATATTAAATTGCTATTAATTGAAATTCCACGTTCCATGTTATTGGGGTTTTTAGTTGTGGGGTATAACAACTAAAAAGTGAAAAATAAAAAACTTTTTTACAAAAAAAACAACCGACTTTCAAAAAAAATGCACTAAAAATTAAAAAATAACTTTTATTTCGGAAGTCGGTGTCAAATAACGAAGAAGTAAATTACAAACACCGACTCCGCGCGCGTGGAACACTACGCGCCGTCGACTCTTGGGCCTGGTGCTGATCGGGCGGCGAGTTACCCACTACTCGCCGTCCGCAGGTCCGGGTTACCCACTACTCGCCGTCCGCAGGCCCGGGTTACATTTGTGACTGACGCGGTTTTACCAACAACAGCTTGTCCATCGAGAAAGGCTTCCTGCAAAGACTTTCACATATCTCTAGCAATTCTGTTCCATACTGGATCGGCGACTCCTTTAAGGTCATCTTCCCAGCAGCGTTTTAATTGTCGACCTTCTGGAGTACTACTCTGATATTATTCTAGACCATTTCTCATTTTTTTCTCTCAGAATATCTCCTGCCCATTTCCATTTAAGTGTTTAGAATTGTTTATATAATAACTGGTTTAATACCAGCTGTATCCAGTTAGATGATCCCTAAGATAACTGGGAAAAGGCCAGGTAGATAGACAGCAAGAAAATGATTATGAGTCCAAACCATCTCAAAGAACATTTTTTTTTCTTGAGGGTGGGAAATCTTCAGATGACTTCTCCTCCTCTGGAAGACTCTTACTGACTAAAACCCACCCATGTTCCTTCAATTGCCTGTGCCAGGGTCGCGGTAACTCTTTCAAATACTCCCGTCAGAGAGATGGTCTCTAAGCACTTAAAAATCTGCCTAGCCTTTTCCCAACTATCTTGGGGACGGCTTCCAGTCTAACCGGATGCAGCTGAATACCAGTACACATGGAGCGACTGCCTATCTGACCTCCACAACCCAGTTACTGGGTAATACGATATCCCTTGGTAAGACTGGTTGTCAGACTTTCGGGCTTCTGACGACTGTCAAAGATCTACGATTGACAGCCGGGACCAACGGCTTAACGTGCTTTCCGAGGCATGGAGGAGTCTCGGTATGTAAAGATGTTCACCCGGGCATCATTCAGGCATCGGCCATGACGGGCCCCGTCCTGTTTACTGACAACTCTTTGAGGTGCGCGTGGAACACTACGCGCCGTCGACTCTCGGGCCTGGTGTTGCACGGAGGAGTCTCGGTATATAAAGATGGTCACCCATCCACGGACCAACCCCGGCAAGCGTAGCTTAGCCTGGTGGATCGACGCGTGCGGTTGTCATTACTTTAGCCACGAGCTCCTCTCTAAGCACTGGTCTCTAAATGATAAATGATAAATGATAAATGATGTTTATTCAGTAAATAGGTTACAAGGAACACTTTTACACGTCAATGTTTTTTTGTCAGTTTAAGCTAGATGAGGCCGGTGTTTCCTAGCTGACTACCCTGAGAAGAAACACCGAAACAAACTCAGAGGTCAAAGTCTCTTTTAGTGTTCAAATCCATACAATGTGGACTGGTTAGATCCTATGAGAACCATGTACGTTTATGTCTGGGATGAGCTTTATGAAGAAAGCAACACACGAATTCGAGTGGACCTGTCCAGACAGTGCAAGCATTTGTCAGTCATCGCGAAGCTCAACTCAGAACTCTGAGGTGCTCAACGAACCGACGAACAATACCAAAGTAAGGACATTTGAGTAGGCCGCAAAAAATACTCAAACTGCCAGACAATCATAAAATCTACATGAATATAACGACATACATAGTTCTCGCATTCACATTATTCTATATGAGGACCATGCAGCTTAGTGTCTGTAGTGGTCTTTTGAAGAAAGAACCAAACATATTTGAGTGGACCTGTCCAGTCAGTGCAAGCATTTGTCAATAGTCGAATAGCTCAACTTAAAAACCACTAAGGAGCTCAATGACATGACGAACAATACCAAAGAAAAGACATTTGGGTAGGCCGCAAAAGTACTCAAACTGTCAGACAACGTTGAAAATTACTGTAAAAAGGAGGAGAAAATAATAATAATAACCCACATAGTCCTCACATTTACAATAATTAAGTAATCAAAAAAAAAATAAAAATATAATACTTTACAAAGTAAATATTTGTGTCAAACAAAATAGTAATCATAATATGTCAATCAAAAAATAAAAATAAATATAATACTTAACGAAGTATTCAAGTCAAAAAAAATAATAATAATAATAAAATGTCAATAAAAAAATAAAATAAAAAATATAATGCAATACTATACAAGTATTCATGTCAAAAACGAATATTAAAAAAAAAATATATATAAAAATTTTTTCATCAGTAAGTAGTACATATGAAAACAATGGCTCATGTATATCATTGAAGCAGCTCAATCCCACGCCTTTTTGTCCTCAAGAAAGTCATTAATTGTGTAAAAAGCTTTCTGGCATAGCTTACGTTTAATAAATGATTTAAATTTATTTATGCTTAGTTCTTGAATTTGGCTAGGAAGTTTATTATAGAAACGTATACATTGACATCTAAACGAACCACCTATTTTTTTCTTGAGCCTGGTTTTTGGTACAATAAATTTGTGTTTGTTCCTAGTATTTATGCTATGGATATCACTGTATCTTTTAAACAGATTAATATTTTTATGTGCATACATGAGATTCTCATAAATATATTGAGAGGGAACAGTCATAATATTAATCTCTTTAAATTTGTCTCTGAGGGAGTGTCTGGGACTTAATTTATAAATTGCACGAATAGCCCTTTTCTGTAAAACAAAAATTGTCTGAATATCGGCGGCATTTCCCCACAACAGAATGCCGTACGACATCACACTATGAAAATAACTAAAGTATACTAAACGAGCTGTCTCTAAATCAGTTAAACCACGAATTTTCCTTACGGCGTATGCTGCAGAGCTAAGTTTTTTGGACAGTTTATCTATATGGGGGCTCCACTGAAGCTGCGCATCCAAAGTTAAACCTAAGAACACTGTGGAATCCTCGGGCTTCAACTCTTCACCCTTTATTGACACACTAGTGTTCACTTGTATTACATTGGGTAATGTGAACTTTATGCATTTTGTTTTTTTCTCGTTAAGGAGAAGATTATTGACATTAAACCAGTTAACTACAGTTGAAAGAGCATTATTTACATTATCAACAACCACCTGCTGACGTTTGAGTTTAAATAAAAGTGAAGTGTCATCTGCAAACAGCACTATATCATGTTTATCCTTTATGAGGTAAGGCAAGTCGTTGATATAGATTAGGAACAAAAAAGGACCCAGAATTGAGCCTTGAGGAACCCCCATTCTGACTACAGACCCGGAAGACCTTTTGCCGTTCACATCAACTCTCTGAATCCTATTACCCAAGTATGAAGTAAGAAGATCCAGAGAGGCGCCCCGGACTCCGTAGTAGTGCAGCTTCCTGATCAATGTATCATGGAGAACGCAATCGAAAGCCTTAGACAAATCGCAAAAAATGCCCAACGCATCGCATTTATCTTCCCATGCATTATAAATGTGTCCCAAAAGTTCAACACCAGCATCAGTTGTTGAACGACCCTTTGTGAAACCAAACTGTTTGTTGTGTAATAATTTGTGTTTATTAAAATATCTTTGAATTTGATCTAAAATAATTTTCTCAAAAATTTTACTAAAAGTAGGTAGCACTGATATAGGTCTATAATTAGTAGGGTCTGATGTACTACCCGATTTAAACAATGGTATAATTTTACTATATTTCATTAGATCAGGAAACTCACCACAATCTATACAATTATTAAAGATTACTGCTAAAGTAGGTGCTACAATGTCTATAATAGACCTAGCAACGTCAACAGAATTACCCCATAGATCTGCAGTCTTTTAACATTTAAAGTATTAAAAGTTTTGATTACATCATTACAAGTGACATATTGGAAATAAAATTGGGATTCACAAACTGGAACGTTTTCTTTAAGTAAAATTTCTGCAGCAGTTGGTGATGAATTTAGAGATTTTGTAGTCGATACGGGAATCTCTGCAAAGAAATTTTCAAATGCCGCGGCGACTTGCGAATCTGATTTAATGATACTGTCATCAATAGCAAGGCTGTAATCACTACTTCGGTTGCAAGACCTTCCCGTTTCGCTATTAATAATATCCCAAGTCATTTTAATTACATTACTACTATTTTTAATTTTTGAACTTAAGTAGCGAGATTTCGCCAAATAACATACTTTTTTAAATAATTTAGAATAATTCTTAACATATAAATTAAATTCTACAGTGTTAATATAAGTCCGTTCTTCATACAGCTCATACAGCCGTTTTCTACTTTTATTAATACCAATGGTGGCCCAGTCACTGAAGGAAGTATTGCCATTTACCGAAATCGTCTTAGGAATAAAAGTAGTATCAAATTGCGTGCAATACATTTTGAAAAAATCATTATAATGTTGATTAGGGTCATCATTAGTTGACAAAAGTGGGATTTTATTTGAGAGTTTAGTTTTAAATGTTTCCAAGCGACCTTTAGATTTTGGGTTAACAGTGATATCTTTTTTTCGTTTATATTTGTTTATATTTGGTATAGTGATCAATAGTCCACTATGATCAGAGTCTAATAAATTAATATTTTTTTTGTGGGTAGGAAAAATATCTGCATAAATATTATCTAGGCAAGATGCAGTAGTGGGGGTTATTCTAGTAGGCTCCATAAATAGATTTACAAGATTGTATGACTGAAACAAACTTATAATTTTAGTGCTTAGGCTAGAAGTTTCTAACAAATTAACGTTGAAGTCGCCACAAACGATGACAGACTTACTAGAGTTACAAATTTTTTGCAACACTTCATCCATTACTTTTTCAAAACAATCATACAATCCTTTAGGTGGTCTGTACACACTTAATATAACAAACTGCTCCAATTCAATACAGGCAATTTCAACTGTCTGTTCAACAGAGAGGCTCACAATATCCTTGCGGTCTTTAAACTTAAGTATATTATTTATGAAAATTAATGAGCCACCATGTATAGCGTTTACTCTGCTGAACGAACTACCAACCTGGTGATTACTATAATTAAACATAATCTGATGGCTTTTAAGCCAATGTTCAGTTATACAAAGAATATCTACATTGTTAAATTTAAGGAATAATTCTATTTCTAAATCCTTGCCCATACAACCATAAATATTTTGGTGCACCAGGTTGATACTATTTGTTGATTTTAAAACATTGTTTTCACCATTCTTTAAATAATTGCTAGAGATTGTCTCTGTTGTCTTAATTTCTAATTTAAATTATTACTAATGTCAAAATTTGATGCCAAGACATTGGCAGAATTATGAAAAATGTCATTGCATTGCTCAATAGAAGCAATTTGTTTAGCCAAATTCTTGGCTGTTATACAAAATAAATATGATAGCGACACAGCTATCTGTCTCCTACAATAATTTGAAAGATAGTATCTATCTATATGATTCCTATCTTTTGTCAAATAAAAACGATTACCAATATAATTGTTAAGGTCAATTAGATGGAATAAGTTATTATTAAATAACAAATTGTGCAATTTTATATTCATATGATATCTAATTTGATTTTCTTCCTGTGGCAAACTTTGGCTATAAGGGAAAGTGAACATCACAATTTTTCTTAAATTAAGGTCAGACAAGGTTCTATAATATTGGAGCAATTCTCCTTTGTTCACGGTACCCCTATCACCAACTAAAATTATGAGTATAGTATCCTGGTTAAAATTACATTTTATAATCTCTTTCATTATTTCCAACAAAGTACAACCAGGCATGCAGTTATTCATTATAGAGTGTCCCGGATATTCATTTATCAAAAAGTGGCCTAAATCCTTTCCAATCTCATCACAATAGATAACTATTTCTTTATTTACACTTTGTTGCGATAAACAATTAGTCATTTCTACTGGCAAACTGGCACAAGACTGCGGTAAGGTGGTATTAAATATTGGCAATGAATGGTCCGGAGTAGATGCCATTGATGGTGATTGGCAATGTTCACAGTTTGATTTTTGTAAGCTAACCAGCTCATTCATTGCCAACACATATTCCTTCATTTGTTTCTCTGAGGCTCTATATTTAGTGGTCATTGAGCTTAGTTGCTGTTGTAACCGGTCAAGTTCACACTGCAAGTCTTCCGTGTCAGTTTGGTATTTCCTAGTACTTTTCTCTAAGTTCAAAGCATACATATCTAATTGTTTTAATAAATTTAACCTTTCCCTATTAAGTTTTACATTTTTAATGAAGAACTTTTGTTTTTTAACCATTTTTTTAGTTTTAACAATGTATTTGTTTATTTTAATATATTTTTTAAGTTTATTTTTACTAGTGATTATCCTGACTTTTTTACTTGACTTAGAATCATCATCACTTGTCAAATCTATAATGCAAGAGTGTCCTACTAGATCAACCATTGATGGGGCAATAGGAACCAACTCATTGAATAAACTTTGATTCAGAGAGGCTGTGATGTTCAGGTTAGTTGTCTCAAGATGTGAAATTTGACTTTGAGCCTCTTGTAGCTGTTGTTGCAATAAAAATTTGTGATTAAGAGCTTGTTCATACTCTGTGCTACACTGGCTGAATCCGTCCACAACAAGTTGGAGCCTATCCCGGGCTTCTATGGCCTCAGTGTATTGAATGTATAACTGAGCCATTTCATTCTTTAACTTCCTATTCTTATCATGGGCTTCAAGGAGCACCCTTTCACTATCATCCATTTCCTTAATCAGTTGATCACAGCACTTCTTAGACGCCTTTAATTCGCTCAAAGCCAGATTGAGTTTAGACTCTTCTTGGCGAGCATAGGCGCTTCGAGTGATAGGCATGATTATAAGGAATAAAAGTGAATATTAGAATAGACTAGGTAGATTGTAACAGAAGTGGAAAAGATAATTAGTTAAAAGAAAATGAACTAAGGAAAGGTAAGAAGTTCTGTCACCAACTAACCAAGGTTATGTTTACGTTTCAAAGTTCATTGGCATCAATATTTAGCGCTATAGAAAATGATCACTGTATTAATTAGTAAAATAATAGAACGTAAACAATATAATATCAAGTAAGATAAGTATTGTACCTGATATCAAGATGACAATGCAAAGTTCACTCAAGCCGGTAACCTCCTAACTGTCACCAAATTTCGTTGAACTTTTTACACTTATTTACACTGTTTTGCATGAATTTAACACTAGAAACAAATTAAATAGCACTTAATAGTCGAGTAGATAGCGACCATCAAGCAAACAGGTCGTGTTATTACATTTTAACAAGTGTAAATCAGGCCAGGCTGAAGTAAACAATACCTGTCATAGATAAGGATGTCATATTATTTATGACCCCGAATTCAGCGCTTGCCTTTTTCCGCCACCCTTGCAGAGGAGTGAGTAAGGAGCGGAGGACGTTTTAATTCTACTCCGCGGAACTCTTTAAAAGACACAATACTAAAGATTTCTGCACAATGAATTATGTTACTCGTTAGTTAACCGCCGTGGGTAAGTGAGTTTCCTCTTCCACTCTGAATGAATGGTCCAAATCCATCCATTGAGCCTAAACTTTCCACGCATAATCGTACCATTCTTAAAATCGTTATTTAACGAAAATTTATTGATCGTTCATACACGCTGATTTACAATAGGTATACTTTTTTTTATTAGAAAAATAACACTGATAATAAATGACAGGTTTTAAGAATTTAGCTTTAAAATCTTAAGGGTTTTGCATTAGTATTTAATAGTGTACTACTTGAGATTATGTAATTTTCTCAAGTGACAGTACAATATTTGGTTCCTTTTTTCTTTTATATTTACTGTAATATTCATTCTCACCCCGCCACCACTCATCACATGTACCACACTCCCCAAATAAATAATTGCTAGCGGCATACAGCGCGCGGCAGTTGTTTTATCTTCTGGCGTATGATACGCTACACGTTACATGTTACACGCTACACGCTTCATATGCAAGTGCTTCCGCTCCGAACTTCGCCAGTAACTCTCTGATTATATTTTTGGATATTAATATTCCCCATTTTTTATTTGGATAAGTGATGTTTCGGATTGGAATGCCGCTGTTATTATACGTGGTGGTGCAATGGTAAATGCTGCGTCTTAAGACTTTTGAGGAGGTGGGTTTTCAACCCTAGCAGACTACAACATTTTACAATGTGAATTATATTTCATAAAAAAAAAAAATCGCTTACCATCTGTTCAAACGCGAGCCTATCAAAATTAAAAAAAAAATAGAAAATTCCAAACAAGTCACTTTTTAAGGCACAGTTTTACGAGTTTTAATGGTTTTTAATTGAACATCACGTCTAAATGACTAGTTTTATTTTTTTGAAAAAAATATATGTTACTCTAGACAATTTTCGTCATAATTTGTTATGTGAATATATGAAATTATATTTTTATAACATAGTGTAATTAATTTGTAAAGTTATGTCCAACGCGGATAAAAAATATGAGAATCACGCAAAAAGTATAAAGCGTATTTTTATTAAACTCACCATTTTAAAGGTTATTTAATTAATAATAATTTAGTATACGTGTTTTAGTGTAATATCTGTTGTTTTATGTATAATAAATTAATAATGCGTCTAATTTCGGACAGTGCTCCTTGATGTGCGAGTGCTATTACTGGGTGAACGTATGACGTGTTACGTGAGCTCAGCACAGAACACGCCAGCTAACCACTCAAGGTCATTGGCAGTTCATAGCGCCTTAAGCAGTCTGATGCAATCGGAATTTATTTTAGTTCAATCATAGATTGTATGCCACCAACTGCATCAGACTGCTTAAAGAGTGACTTGTTTGTAACTTTTTTGGTGATGTATCAGTCGTATTTTTTGAAAACATATTTTATTTTTTACGTTTTAGTTTGTTATATTTTTGGAATGGCCTCCTCGAACATATTTTGAAACTCCACATTATCACGTCACAAAAAAAATCGTCTTCACTAACCTAATGGTGACCGCCATTTTGTTTTTTTTTTTTCAAAATATATATAGCCTAGTTGTCTCACTTGTTGAAATTCATCCAGCAGTTTAGGCTACAGGGCGTGACAAAGACAGCCATACAAACATACAACAACATAACCTCCTGCTAAGGCAGTCAGCAACTTTAGAACATTATTGGGGTACCGAAAGTCCGAATGAAAACGGAACCCTTATGTCTGTCTGTCTGTCCATCGTTACGTCTGTCACAGTCAATTTGCTCCGAATCTACTAGACTGATTAAGCAGAAATTTGGTATACACATGAATTCTGTGACCCCAACACGTAGGTGTAACATAAATAGGTAAATAGATTTGGAATATGGGATCACTTTTGGGGTGCCAATCGGAAAATTCAAAAAGTTTTCCAAACTGTACCGTGCTACTTATTTAATGAAAGGGCTTATTATAAGGGTCTTAAATATATTTTTTTCATAATTTTAACTTGAAAATGACCATTCACCCCCTTATCTCCGAAGCCACTAGGCCTAAAATTTCGAAAAAAATACAGAACGTTGTTCTTCACCCACTCTCACGTCCCGGATATCAAGGAGACCCAAGAAAAAGTCCTCAGGAACGCCACGATGACCTACGCGGCCCACGCGGTTTTTTCGCTTTAAACCATTTTTTTTGCTGTGGGGGCGATGCTAGTGTGTTTTTAATTTATTGTTTATGGTACTCGACTAAATTCCGCGTCTTTTTGTTCTTGAGCACCCCGCACTATGACTTAGAGAAAAAAATTTAATTATAGATTTTACAGAAGAACCTATATAGTTAAAAAAAAAACTGTAAAAATACATGATTTGTACAGAACCCTTTGCGTGCGAGTCCGACTCGCCTTGGTCGGTTATTTCTATGACGCTAAGTTAGCTTAATACATAGATAATAATATATTGGCATTTGGCTTTAACTTTTTCCTACACTTTCCTTATTCAGATTGTAATCTAAACAGCTCTTCAATGCCAAGTCAAACCAAGTTTTATTTCCCTACATTCACACACCCTGTGCGTGTCCACAGGGAGTTACTCACACACTATTAACTTCCTGGTTCTGTATCTTTTCGGATTATAAAGGCTGCGTGAAAAATGGCGGATAATCTGCTTTTCGAGGGTTTAATTGGGCCGTCCGTTTTAATTATTTTGTTATGTAGAAAATGTGGGTTGTAAGTTGACTTTTAATGTTACGAGTATACTTTTAGTGTTACTTTTTGTTTTTGATTGATACAGCGAAATTAAATGGTGTGGTTTCCGGAATCAGAATCAGAATATTTATTTGTTGATATGGCCGCATGGGTAGAGTTACACAGTGCGTGAGATGTTAAAACATTGTCATAGTTTATCTATGTTTTGTCAATAGGCGGATAATTTTATTTTAAATCCATTTCAAATTGAACATTTATAACCCCGGTGGCGCTCATGTGTGTCGCTAGTTTTGCGCTAGTTTGCCTAGCCAAAAAAATAGCCATGCCAAACCCGATTCACGCGTTTTAAGCCGCTAAAAAGGTTCATACACCCGGAACCTGACAAAGTCTGTAGTTACACGATGGCCGCCTGTCAACGGGGACTGACAGATTCCAAAACGTGACGCGTCCGGGGCCTGAGAGGTACACAGTACAATTACGATAAGTAATATTTACAATGAAAAGAAAAAAAATATATCCCTACTTCATTCAACCTGCGATTCCAACACCAAAATTAAAGTGTAAGTAATGCATTTAATAATATTGTGTTCTGTCAGTCTATACTCGATCGATGGGGCTGAAAAGTTCTGAATGGCGACCGCGCCTCGGAAGGCGCACCGTTGGAAGGCCTCCCAACAAGAGGGACCGATGACCTGGTGAGGGGTCGTGGGAATCAGATGCATGCGAGACGCACTAGACCGGCCGTTATGGTGACATTTGGGGGACGTCTATGTCCAGCAGTGGACGTCTTTTGGCGACTATTTTTTAATAATTTTAATTCAGAACATTACATTCCATAAAATTGTTAGTAAAATAATATTTATAACTATGTTAGTAATATTATGAATATTTAATTTTATAATTTACAAATTGCTCTATTTAATATTATAAAGGACACCTCCAGAGCCGTGAACAGTGTTCCAGTGCCTTACAACCGGGCAGTCAAACCTTCCCAATATGGTATTCAGAAGGCTGCTGGTGCTGCCCCGCACGCGGCGCGTCAGGGAAGCCACCCTTTTGCGTACTATTGCCCTAAAGCAGTCCGTTCTGGCCTTAGCAAACATACCTGATGCACTGCAAAAGCGCGGCAACCCCAACAGCATCCTAAAACCATTATTGTACGGGACCCGTAGGGCATTGAAAGATATACGCGTTTAACGGACCCACAGGCTGCAGGTATAAAATGTCTGGCAGTATGCCTTAAAAAGAGCAATTTTGACGTCCTTCGTGCACCGTGCAAACCTGCGCGCCAGCATATTGCATCTCACTGCCAACACCCCACGTTCCCGCTCAATATCCAAATCATCTGAGAGGTCCTCGGTGACCCAGTGCTATGATGATGATGACGAAACTAATAATCTAAAGAGGTAGAATATTTCATTTGTACGATGAAATCACTGGAAGTACTGCTCCAATAATGAAAATTCGTCATTGATAGATAGCCACACTATTGCAGAAAATCATAGGCTATTTTTTATCATGAAACAAGCTCAAGAAAATTAAAAAAAAAAACCGACTGATAAAAAAAACAACAAAAAACTCTTTTTATTTCCTACATTTTAGTGAGTTATATCTTGGAATTGTCTTCTCGAGCTATTTAATTTAATTTGACACGATCAGAAAAAATACGACTACACTTACCTAATGGCGGTCGCCATTTTTTTTTCAACATTCATTAAGCCTATGTCACTTCAGCGGTTAAGGTCAATCTAATAATATCTCATTTGTTAAAATCCAACGAGCCATTTAGGCAACAAGTGCGTGCCAAAGTAACAGACATACACACATATTATACATACATACAGGTTGTAAGGTACATGAACGCACATACGTGTACTAGTGATTCAGTACATGATTCTGGACCTAGCGTTGGAATTTTTCGTCGGCCTTTTCCTAATAATTGAAAAAAAATTTTTTTTTTTTCTATCTACCTAACTAAACTAAACTAAACTAAATTCTATCTATCTAAATTTTTTTTTTCTATCTACCCCAAATACCTATCTACTTAATTTAATTAAATATTTTTTCATTTAAAAAAAAAAAACACTTTAAACTGTATAAAATCGTTATACCTATCTACCCCAAAGACATTTTAAATGAAAAAATATTTAATTAATTTTTTTCATTTAAAATGTCTTTGGGGTAGATAGGTATAACGATTTTGTACAGTTTAAAGTGAACAAATTTGTTTTATTTTTTTTTTCAAAAATTAGGAAAAAGCCGACGAAAAATTCCAACGCTAGGAGGTCCAGAATCATGTACTGAATCACTAGTACACGTATGTGCGTTCATGTACCTTACAGCCTGTATATTCAAACTCTCGAAACACATTACCCTCCTTCTAGGGCAGTCGGGTAATAGGCCACGAAAGCAAATCCCCTGAAAAAACTGATAATTGTATAAAATTATCACGAGTGCAATAAAATGCGTAGGTAATCAAAATAACGTAGAAAATAAATAAAATCTTGTTAACCATTTCCATTCAGTTTATACACTCGGAACAAACATCCCAACAGTGGGCTATACAAATATTTGCCCGAGCGGAAATCGAACACACGACCTTCCTCGCAATCAGAATTCACGAAAATATAATTTCCATAAATGTTTACTCAATCGCTACAAATAACTTTAGTAAATACCAAACAGCCTGTATAAAGGCGAAGTTAAATTGGTTGAAAGCAATCTTATCTAAGCTGAATATAATACATCAGACTAGCTTCTGCCAGCGTCTTCGCCCGCGTGGAATTATTACTACCCCGTTTTTGTTGAATTTCGAAAAAGCCTTTAAGCCTAAAAAGCCTTCACAAAGAACACACCTTAAAATTTCATGTCTCTAGGACCAGCTGTTTAGGCTTTGCGTTGATGTATCAGTCAGTCAGGACTGAATTTTATATACAGATACCAATAATACTGGTGTGGCGTGTTAATAGTCAACACCTGAATTTGAGCCGTTTTTAAGAATGACAAAATATGGCGGTACAATAAACATGAAAGTTAAATCTCTATTGATGAAATCCCTGAGACACCATTATTAATGCAACAATATGCAACAAAAGCCCACGTATCTTAATGATGTTAAACATAACATCACGCCTATTTCCTCGAAACGGTAAGCAGAGTTGGCCATATTTTACCAGTTTGTAGTATTTTGGAGGCATCAGGGTGTAAAGTCCCACAAACCTCCATTGAAAAGCGAGGATCCTCCGACCAGACGGCTGTTGTGTCTGGTCGGGGCAACTGCCCGGTGGTTGATTTCGGACTGTTGTATATGTTCAAATCGCGCAGAGAACTCTGCTTGCGCCATGTAGGCTTGTTGGTTTTTTAGTTCGTTTGTGGCGTCATAGATGTCGCTACAGTATAATTTGATGTAAGCTGGCAACCCCCGGTAGGTGTGAAACTATTGTGAGATAAAAAAAAAACAAAGATCGGGCTACGGTTTTGAAAGGCTTAAGTGAACTGGTTACCAAGAACTATGTAAAGACCATGGCTTCTGCCTGAACAATGTTACTATATACAGGGCGTAACGGAAAGGTGTGGTCATATTTTAGGAACTGCATCTGCCCATCGATATGAACAACTTTCTTCAAGAAAGTCCATTTTTTTTTTTGGGAATTTTCTATTTTTCTTAGAGAAAGTTGTTCATTTCCCTGGGGAGGACCGGCTCTTAAAATATGACCACACCATTCCGTTACACCCTGTATAGGGTGACTGGTAATTAGTGACCGATACTTTAACACGTAATCGTACTCATGATAACAAACAACTTTTACTATGGGACCAAACCTCAAATCGCGAATAAAAATAGGCAGTACAGTACATTTTGACAAACATAAATGTACTAAACAGCAGATTTTTTTCGCGATTTCAGGTTTGGTCCTATAACAAAAGTTGTTTGTTATCGTGAGTAAATCACGGGTTTATGTATCGGTCACTAATTACCAGTCATCCTATATACATGAATACAAAAGGCAGGGGTGACTTGCACACTCAATACATGGGCCCCCTAAAACGGTCGCTAGCACGTAGTGTGACGTAGCAACAAGGAGGCAACATATTCTAAGGTGCTGAAGGAGTGGAAAGGTATACCAAGGCTATCAGGACAATCCCGGAAGTACGCTCAAGATCCCTTTTTTTTTTTTTTTTTTTGGGGGGTGGGAAATCATCCTATGACTTCTCCCGCTCTGGGTGGAGCGGGAGGGCGTGTCAGACTCTTACTGACTAAAACCCACCCCTGTTCCTTCCTGCCTCGAGTGCCCAGGGGCGAGGTAACTCTGTTTCGAATTTATCCTCAACCCCCGGGCAGACGCTCAAGATCCCTACCAGCATCTTACTGGATTATACATCCTTTTCCCGAGCACGGTTGCTCTCGCGAATCTCCAATCAAGCCAACCAATAAAGGCAAGAGAGAGGTGGGAGCTCTGTTCCTCGTCAGTGTTTACTACGGCCGGCTAATAGAGGCAAGCCAAGGAACGAAAATTCTCCCGGGAGATCTGGTCCGTGGGCTCGCTACTGCCCAACAGTTCGCCACAAAACTGCCCGGCGGATTGTATCTCTCTTAGTCTGGCCCCTAGTCCTAGGCATGTTGCGGCAAAATTAGTCTACCGACGCAGAAATAGGGTTCATTGGGGCGCGCAAACCCCACCACGCGCGACGTCAACGTAGAGATACGGCGGTGGGGTATTAATATTAATATCTATGTTAATAATAATATATATCGCAGAGAAGTATGGCAGAGTAAGGAACTTCACGGACGCATTTTCCGGGCCCTATATGGACCCGATGTAGACCAACTAGCGTCTGTAGCCTGGCTGCGTGTCGGTGACCTCTTTGGGGAAACCGAAGGTTTTGTCTGTGAAATTATGGACGAAGTTATCATGACGAAAAATTACCGGAGATTTATTGTGAAGGACGGCTCGGTTGACATAAATGTCGGGCATGTCATCGTCCGGGAGAATCAATCCGCCACATAATCTCTGGTTGTTCTCGTCTAGCTAACGGTGAGTATCATCAACTTGCTGTGAAATACTCTCTTGTGGAATCGGAAGTGCCGTACTACAGATATGCGACCGACCCAGTTCTCGATAATAGTCATATCTCACTGTACTGGGATCGGTCCATCATCACTGACAGGACTATTGTAGCCAATAAGCCTGATATAGTGGAGTAGGACCGAATCGAGAGGCGTGCAATTATTGTTGATATTACCGTCCCACATGACAAGAACCTCGTGAAAGCCGAGAAAGATAAACAAATCAAGTATATTAACTTGGCTCGCGAGGTTGTCGACATGTGGGATGTGGACTCAGCAATCATTGTACCGATAGTCGTGTCAGTCAATGGCTTAATAACCACGAGCCTCGACCAACACCTCAGGAGGCTCTCGTTAGGCGGCTGGATCAAGGGCTTGATTCAGAAAGCAGTACTTCTGGACACGGCTCGCATTGTCAGGCGGTTCCTCTCTCTGGAGCCCTGACCGCCGGTAGCTTGGACCCTGTGCCCGATACCGGTGGGATACTATTTTTTATATTTTTAAATGTTTTTTTTTTACTTTTTCAATGAAATATTTAAAAATATAATTTATATGTATTTACAAATGAATAAACGAGATATATTATTATCATTATTAATTTCAAAATACATTATAGTGAATTAATATTATTCATCATGTCAAAATATATTATCATTAATTAATATTATTACTTATGTCAAAATATTTACTATCATTAATTAATATTTAAAAAATATGTCAAAAACTCATGTCACGAATACATTAACATTCATTCATATTACGAGTATTACTCATGTTAATCAATTGCCCACGTGTATCAAACGATTGTCAATACACTTACTTGAAAATAAAAACTTCTAACTATTCGTAAATATGTGTAAAACGTTTCCACATCAATATAACGGAAATGTAAAAAAAAACACTACAATTTTCAAATTCTGTAATAGCGGTAATCAGTACGTGTTAAATATTAAAAAAGGCCCAAATTGCTGGAATATTTTAAAAGGTTATTTTTAATTGGTGTTTTTGTTCCACATAAGCCGTTTTTCACTCGTTAAACATACTAAAAAAGCTGAAACCATTCATTAACATAAATGCCCTGTTACATTTAAAGCGTACACTTAAATTCAATCGTGTACAATGTGGTAAAGTCAACAGACAAAATATGTATCATCATCAAAATGATGTTTTCTATTCTACAACATGTAACAAAAACGCTGTCAAATCCTGAAGGGTATTACTTGGTATCGTACTGCGTACACATAAATACTTAATCATTTAATGGATACGAGATAATTATTTTTCCCTAATGATATCAATAAAAAATATAAAAACTTATCGAAGGCATTCACTGAGCGCTCGACAAAGTTCACCCATTGTTTCGTTTCAAAGATGCCGCCTGAGCGAAACAGAGTGCCTATAGCGCAGCTAGTGCAAGGCGGTATCGTTTAAAATAAAAATAGGTAAAAATAAAAAGATTTCGCCGGCCGGTGGAGTGTTGTCAACTTATGAAAATTTGCCATATTTAGTATTTTCCTCTGAAAGCCGCCATTCGTAAAACGTACCATCCTTCAAGCCCCGCCCGCATACGACAAACCGGATTCAAATGTCAGTTTGACATTTTTTCTCAGTTATGACAGCATATATTTTCTGTCGGAGGGCACCTGAGACGATCAATAATGTCTATGGCCAAGCGTGTAAATGTTGCCACAGCATAAAATACATTGCGTTTTGGTAATAAACGAGTGAATCGCAAGAATCGCAAAACTCACTGGTGAGTTTCAGTGCTCAACGTGGTTTCGAGTAATGAAACTCACCAGTGAGTTTCCGGGCTTTACAGGTTAAATTTCGCATCACTACATTGTACGAGTATAAAACAAAGTCGCTTTATCTGTCCCTACATCCCTATGTATGCTTAAATCTTTAAAACTACGCAACGGATTTTGATGCGGTTTTTTTTAATAGATAGAGTGATTGAATAGGAAGCTTTATATGTATAATTTGTACCCGAGTGAAGCTGGGGCGGGTCGCTAGTAATTTATAAAAATAAAAAACTATGACTTTTGGTTTTTAAGAGTTACATTTTTTTTTACAACTTCTAGTACGTATGTTATTAAACCAGGAATACGTCTTTATTGGATCGGACAGGGTTTTTGTTACATGCTGTATACAACACATTTAATCTCTATCAACCTCAATCAATCTGCCTCGCGTTTTCCCAACTATCTTGGGGTCGGTTTCCAGTCTAACCGAATGCAGCTGAATACCAGTATTTTACATGGAGCGACTGCCTATCTGACCTCCACAACCCAGTTACTGGGTAATACGATACCCCTCGGTAGGACTGGTTGTCAGACTTTCGGGCTTCTGACGACCCGTAACGACTGTCAAAGATTCACGATTGACAGCCGGGAACAACGGCTTAATGTGCTATCCAAGACACGGAGGAGTATCGGTATTTAAAGATGGTCACCCATCCATGGACCAACTCCGGCAAGCGTAGCTTAACCTGATGGATCGACCCGTGTGGCTGTTATTACTTTAGCCACGAGCTCCTCCAATCTCTATCAATCTATGTATGAGAAATTGAACATAGGTTGGTATATAGGATAGTCCAGACTTGATATATGAAGTCTGAACTATCCACAAGGGACACGGGAGTGTTTGAAATAGTAACCTCGACCCTGGAACGCACAGACAACTGAAGGAAGAGGGGTGGGTTTTAGTCAGTAAGAGTCTGACACGCCCTCTCGCTCCACCCAGAGCGGGAGAAGTCAATATGATGATTTTCTTCCCTAAAAAAACGCTCGCGCTGGCCCGTAACAGGTATACTACCCGCATGCGTTCGAGTGCCACGCATTCACTCTCGCTCTGTCTCTTTCTATTCCCCCTCCCCAGGAGCGTTAAACGTTTAACGCAACCTTGTTGGAAGTCGCATTAGAAGTATAACTTCAAAAAAGGTTGGTTGGCATGAGGCAGTTATCTACTTGTTTGCATGGTTTAAAAGAAACGAGGCTTTTAACGTTTTACAGAGATTCGTAGGTACCTGAAGAATAACGAACAACAACGCCTCCACTGTCCGTCTGTCCATCTCTCTCAGTGAGCTCATAAACCGTAATAGGTGGACAGTTGAAATTTTCACAGCTTGTGTATTTCTATTGCCGCTACAGTAACAAATAATAGAAACGGAACCCTTCGTATGTCAGTCAAACTTGCACTTGGCCAGTTTTGTTAACAATATTATGAAAATACTGGCCAAGTGCATGGCAAATTTAGTGGCAAAATCTGATTTATCAATAAAGTGAACTAAACGTAATAATAAACATTATCACAAAATTTCAAGTTGATATGTCAATGGGAAGTTGAAAATTCTTCGGTACAAATTTTGTGACAGACGACAGACAGACAGACAGACAGACGAACAGACGGACACGTGAGTGACAGCAATAGGGCTCCGTTTGGACTCTTCAGGTACGGAACCCTAAAAAAACGAGAGAGCCTTACAGTAGTCGCATAATGATGTGTAACATTTGACATCTCACCTTGGAATAAGCAACATTAACATTTTATCCTTAAAAATTGCATTAAAATGTTTAGTACCGATTTCGACCACGCGCAGACTTAACGTGCGCGCGCTCGGCCACCTGACAGCCAGCTCTACCACCGCGCGTGCTCATTGGTCAAATCAAATAGCGCGCGTTCCCCCCCCCCCCCCCCTTCCTGTTACACACTTCCGTCCCATTTCACGAAATCACTCCCACAGATTTCAGGAAAGCGACGCGTTGCTAGAAACCAATATTAAAGTAAGTATCAAAGTGAAAATCCTAATCAACGTTTCCAGTTTCTTTGAGACTCTCACACGAAAGTTCTTAGGTCATCAGATAACTTGAGACTTAGAATGGCAATGCATTCCACTACTTTTCAAGATAAATCTTTTACTGTCCAGGCCGCTCGTCTGTGGAATGCATTGCCAGTGTCAATAAAACGCACGCAATCACTACCTGTTTTAAAAAAAAATTGTGAAAGAGCATTACTTGTCACTGTGATCTAGTTATAGTTGTTTAATTTATTCAATAGTTGTCACTTATTTTTCTTTCTTCTTAGTATGTATGTATTTATGTATCTATTTTTATTTTATTGCAAACTGTATTAATTTGCACCAAGTGCAGCCCCATTTTGTGTCCAGGCAATCTCTGTCCATTCCAGGTTGCCAGGAATAGATCGCGGAATGCGATAAGGCCGCCAATTGTATGTTTTTTGGTTTAAGTTTTCCTTAATATGTGTATTTACTTGGTGTACAATAAAATATAAAATAAACAAAGCTTAGTTTCTATTCACCCCGTTTGGTACCTAATTAATATTGTCAAACTGTTTATATAAAAGGCTTTGAGTTACGTAATTACCCTGTACCTTTTAAAAGAGCAAGCTTATTATAATTTTTAGTCCTCAAGAAATAAGTTGTGAAAACAAAAACCCTTTGACGTTCCAAGTGTCTTCTTGGAAACCAGTCTCTATTAGGCTTACATAATAACTAGGCTTTGCCAAAGATTTACAACAAAAACAACCGGCCATGTGCGTGTCGGACTTCACACATTAAGGGTCCGTACCATATGAGGGAAAGAAATATTTTGGTATTTATTAGTAAAAATTACGTAATAATAAAAATTATCACCAAATTTCAAGTTAAAAAAATATTCGGAACAAAATTTTGTAACAGACGACAGACAGACTGACAGACGAACACGGCCCTTCGGGTAAGGAACCCTTAAAACCCACACAGTTATCAATATTGCTTGTGGGGTGTAGCCAGCAAATCCAAGAAGAGTTAAAAATTGTATATAAATGCGCCTTGGTCCGATAGGAACGACGAGGTCCCCAACTACCCTCAAATGCCGTCGGTGATCTCTGAAATCGAACGGCACAAGGAACGCATCACCTTCAACCAGTCAAAAAATCTGCCTAGCTTTTACTCAACTATCTTAGGGTCGGCTTTCAGTCTAACTGGATGCAACTGAATACCAATATTTTACATGGAGCGACTGCCTATTTGATCTCCACAAACTAGTTACTGGGTAATACGATACCCCTTGGTAGTATTGGTTGTCAGACTTTCGGGCTTTTGACGACCCGTAACGACTGTCAAAGATCCACGATTGACAGCCAGGACCAACGCCAACGTGCTTTCCGAGGCACGGAGGAGTCTCGGTATGTAAAGACGGTCACACATCCATAGACCTACCCCGGCAAGCGTAGCTTAACCTGAAACAATCTTCTATAAGTGGGATGCCCAGCGCTGGCTGCCACACCACAATGCCATATAAACGCACGAATCTGTTTCTGGTCCGACGACCAATTGCAAACAATGAAGAAGGAAAGAAATAATTTTCTATAGTTTCGTGTTAAAAAAAAACAAAAAAAAAAGCTTTATTTTCTTTTATTTTTCGTGTTCTCCTTCTCCTTCTCTTCTCAGCAAACCCTTTCACTAACCGACTACAAAAAAGGATGTTCTGTATTCAACCCGTATGTATGTATGTATGTTTGTTTGTCCGCGATTTTCTCTTTTGTGTGAAGTCGGTTCTATTTTTAGTAAAAAAAAAAATATTTTTATTTGTGGTTCCACATTAAATTGTGTTAAAAATACATAGACAAACGATCGCAAAAATCGCGAGTCATTTGCTGTTAGTTATTGAAGAGCTCCACTGTCTACCTCCGAAGATCTTCATCAGACCCTTATATTATTTACTAAAACCTTCCTTGAAAAATATGCATTTGAATTACGAAGCCCCATCCAAATTGGATCAGTAGGTTTTGAGAAAATCGCGGACTGACAAGCATACATACATACGGGTCGAATACAGAAACTCCTTTTTAACCGACTTCGAAAAAGGAGGAGGTTATCAATTCGGATATTTGTATTTGTTTTTTTTTTTTTATGTAGGTATGTTCGGGCATAACTCCGTCATATATTAACGGATTTGCAAAATTCTTTTTTTGTTCGAAAGGGGTTTATTTCGAAATGGTCCCATTTAAATTTCAAAAAGATCTGATGATGAGTTTCGGAGACAGACAACGGAACTCTTCAAAAATTGACAGCAAATCAACCGCGATTGCTGCTATCGTATGTCTATGAATTGTTAACACAGTTTAATAATAATAATAATAATTTATTTAATTCAGACCATTGATCCATATAGTGTTAGTAAAATCTTAACCTATTGTTAGTACATAAAAAGCTTAAATTAATTGGCGACATGTACGCCAGTACGCACATGCCTAGCTGCCCAGTGACTAATGAAAGGCCCATCAATATTGTCCGCCAGTGTAGTGTGTGTGTTGTGTGTGTGTGTATGGGGAACTACAACTAAAAAGTGAAAAAAAAAAAATATATATATATACGATCGAATTGAGAACCTCCTCCTTTTTTTCGTCGGTTAAAAATAAAAAACTTTTTTACAAAAAAATAGAATCGACTTCCAAAAAAAGTGCAAAATAACTTTAATTTCGGAAATCGGTGTCAAAAAACGAAGACACAAAACAAGAACACCGACTTCCGAAATTAAAGTTATTTTGCACTTTTTTTGGAAGTCGGTTCTATTTTTTTGTAAAAAAGTTTTTTATTTGAAGTCGGTTAAAAATAAAAAATAAACTTTTACAAAATATAGGACCGACTTCCAAAAAAAAAAAACAAAAACTTTGATACCCACATCATGGGAATGCATACAAAATAACTAGTCCGCCATCTTTGAGAGTCCGCCATATTGAATTTAGAATGACGTCACTTACCTAACCATGCATTCTCATCCAAACTTAAGGTGCAGTTATACGACTTTTAATGGTTTTTAATTGAACATCACCACTAAACGACTAGTCTTATATAATTGAAAAAAAAATATGTTACTCTAGACAAATTCCGTCGTAATTTGATCTGAAAATATTTGAAATTATATTTTTATAACATAGTGTAATTAATTTGTAAAGTTATGTCTAACGCGGATAAAAAATTGAGAATCACGCAAAAACTATAAAGCGTATTTTTATGAAACCTTCACCGTTTTAAAGATCATTTAAATATTTATAATTTAGTCTCAATGTATTATTTTAATACCTGTTCTTTTATGTGTAATTAATTAATAATGCGTCTAATTTCGGACAGCGCTCCTTGATGGGCGAGTCCTATTACTGGGTGGACATACGACGCGTTACGTGAGTTCAGCGCAGAACACGCAAGCTAACCACTCAAGGTCATTGGCAGCTAATAGCGCCTTAACATGTACGCAAAACAGCTTAATCGGAAATCGGGAAGTGGGTCAAATTTAACTTCTAGAATTTGTTGACATAGGTACGAGCACAAGTGAAGCATAATAATATTATAGGTGAGTTCATTTAAAAAAAAGTGTGTTGGTACTTATGTACGCACGTAGGAAGTTATACTTCTTTGGCGTAACAAGATAAAAAACCAAACTGTCACAAAGTTTACAAAAGGAAAACAATCATTCTTCATGACTTATAGCTAACTTACAGAGTTACCGCGCCCCTTGGCACTCAGGGAAGGAACAGGGGTGGGTTTTAGTCAGTAAGAGTTTGACACGCCCCCTCGCTCCACCCTAGAGCGGGAGATGTCATTGGATGATTTCCCACCCCACAAAAAAAAGACTGTAGCTAACTTCAGGGTGTCGGTTCTAGCTAACTTTAGGATGTTGGTTTTTTGTGACGGTGTGTGCGCGCATCGTAAAAATTTACTTATATCATTTTTCCGTAACGCGCCAAAAGAAGTATAACTTCTAAAATTAAATAAAAATTAATCAATATGGCTGACTGTACCAATATAAAAACTACAAACACAAACGACAATATTTCAATTACAAATGGCTGGGTGTTACTAAAATTATTTGTGTTGCTCTAAATTACTAGTGAGATTTACTTTGAAACCTACAATTAAATGGGCTTTGTTTTCACTATAAATGGAACTGGGTTGGCATTACAGTGTGAGCCTATAATTTCAATAATGTATCGAACATTTCATATTATGTTACTTGAAATTGGCTTTGATTGTCGGTTGTGTTGTATAAATATTGATTGTATTTGTATCTCCTCTATCTCTTCTCAATATAAAACATTACTAATTTAGACAGTCCTGGCAAGGAAGAAACTTACTATCAGCTATTTTGACGCTCAAGAAACGTACAATAGATATAAATACCGTGTTAACAAAAGAGATGCATTATATTAATAGTTGATCGCTGACTGTTCACACTGCCGGCGAGGACTCGCTCCACAAGTCTGTCGCTGAGCGACAACAGCTATCAAAGATAATACTCGCTTAGCGATGCTCGTTTGACGGTCAGGACTCACGCCGAGAGGACTAGCCGGCCCGTATGAGTGGTGCGAGTAATCACCCATAGTACTCGCACACTTGCTTAAAGTGCTATTAACAGAACTGCCAACAACCTTGAGTGGTTAGCTTGCGTGTTCTGTGCTGAGCTCACGTAACGCGTTGTACGTCCACCCAGTAATAGGACTCGCCCAACAAAGATCGCTGTCCGAAATTAGACGCATTATTAATTTATTATACACAAAACAACAAGTAGTATACTAAAACACGTATACTAAAATATAAATAAATAAATTATCATCAAAATGGTGTAAGTTTCATAAAAGTACGCTTTTTAATTTTAACGTGATTCTCAATTTTTTATCCGCGTTAGACATAACTTAACAAATTAATTGCACTATGTTTTATAAATATAATTTCAAATATTCACATATGAAATTACGAAAAAAAAAATCTGTAGTAATATTTTTTTTTCAAAGAAATAAGACTAGTCGTTTAGATGTGATGTTCAATTAAAAACCATTAGAAGTCGTTTACCTGCGCCTTAATGCCCAGCGATAAAACTATCGGAACTACACCTACACACTCGCTACTCGCTAACTCGTTTTTAGTTTCTAGCTCAACTCGCTTCTCACAAGCACGGGGTCTCATCTCGAACAAAGATAATTTAGTTAAAATAAATGTCAATAGATGGCGTAATATGCATCGATTTCTAATTGAAGTCTATGTAACACTGATATTTTGAAAAAAAATATGGTAAAAACTGTATTTTCTTATTTAATAAACTGCCCCAAGCATAAAATTGTGGAATAATTGGCTCCTAATTCAAATTTAGATGTTTATTGGAATGAATCCTTAGGCATTTATATTTCTTGTACCAGTAGATGGCGCTGTTTGAAGTTTTAGAGTTTATCCATTCGCCTCTTGAAAATTTGTATTCTGAAACATTTTGAAACAGTAAAACTGTTATGAAGTGTCAAAAATACTATAAAGTAATTCCTCAATGTGTGAGAAAATATTGGTAAGACTATGTAAATTCATTCAACTTGCAAGCCGTCTCTGCTAACACCATCTAGCGAGGTGTAGAGGACGGGCCCGAACGAAGAACAAAAGTTGCTTTTGCAAGTCAAAAACCCGTAGTTACTGCGGTACCGTTTTTTTGTATGGGATGAGGCATCTGTACGCTAGTATTATATTATCTGTGTCACAAGTGACAAGTGCCCTAAATAGTATTTCGTTTTATAGTCATCTCTTGCTGAGTTCTCTTGCTGAACGAGTAATCCCAATTTATTAGGGGTTGGTTTAACATCTATTCTATTTTAACAGGTTCACTGTTCAGGCTCCAGAGTGGGAATGTTTTTATTGAAAGTCAGTATATTTTTGGTTTAACCCGTCAGGGCCCTGCGTTGACGAGGGGCGACAGCGATCAACACTGTTGCCCCGCACCGCCGGAGCACCGCCGGATCAGCACTGCCGGAGTAAAATCGTTCCTTATTAGTAATAATAGAGTTTTAAAGCGCGCGAAACTGCCGCCGCTTATGGCGAGGCGGGGCCCGACGACGGTGTTGATTGCTGTCGCCTCTCGTCGACGCAGGGCCTTGAGGTGTTAAGTGTATACTTATGTGTTTTAAAATATTTATACTCTAATGAAATAGTTTTTTTAAACACAGACCACACATAGTCTGTGGACTCGTAGTGCTTCCAGAACGTTAAAAATCACCTCGTGAGTCCACGACAAGCATGCGCAGACCGTATGTGGTCTGCGCATACTTTCTTTTCATTACGTTTTTTTACCGTTTGGCAACAAAAAATATCTGGTGACATTGACAGATTGTAACATTTGGCAGGACGTTATTGACATTCGGATGATGAAGTTCAAATCATTCAATCATTTACTCGTTGAGTTCTGTTGTAACAATTTCATACCCTATATAAAAAAAAAATTATCAAGTATTTCCCTATGTCCCAGCACTTTTTATAATCCTTAGGATATGTCCTGCCAAGTCCGGGTTAAATATGAGACTATCTTCTTAAGTCCACAGTACCAGATGGCTTAGAAATTGTACTGGCAAACATACTACAAACGGTCTGCGGACTGGTATGGAAGTCGTTCTACAGACCGTATGTAGTCTGTGGACAGTGAACCTGTTAAAAATTATTGATTACCACACAACTACTCTATAAATCGCCATATTTAGTTACAAAAATAAACTTTTTAAGATGATAATACAAAAAACTAAATAAAATTATATTTATATTAAATTATACCACAGTATTTTTTACGTTTTGGGTCAACTCACAATTTTTAATAAACGGATATGCCTTTATCCAGCTGTAGAAGTTTATCTATATCTTATATACATATAAAAAACCGGCCAAGTGCGAGTCAGACTCGCCCACGAAGGGTTCCGTACCATTATCATTCGTAGCTCCAAAGTCTTGAGCATAGACGCCGAGTTGCTAGCCGGTCGGTTTTCTATCGGTTACATTTTGGGTAGTGTGCGACGGAATTGCACAATTTGATTCCGCCAAGCACGTTTCACCATCGGACCACAAGACGTACGGCGAAGTGCCACTGGTACATGATGAAAATCCCATCCACACGCACAAAACGTTTTGAGAACACATTCATTGTGCGTCTCCCTAAGTGGGATTCCCTGCCGGAGTCTGTGTTTCCTGATAGCTACAACCTGGAAGTCTTTAAGTGTAGAGTTAATAGGTTACTGCTAGGCAAGCGTGCTCCATCTTCGACCACATCATCGCTTACCATCAGGTGAGATAGTGGTCAAACGCGTGCCTATCAACAATAAAAAAAAGAACTATAAAAACGGCAAAAAAAAATCACGTTTGTTTTATGGCCCCCTCAAATGTTTATTTTATTTTGTTTTTTAGTATTTGTTGTTATAGTGGCAACAGAAATACATCATCTGTGTAAATTTCAACTGTCTAACTAACACGGTTCTTGAGATACAGCCAGGTGACAGACGAGCAGACAAACGACTGCAGAGTCTTAGTATAGGGTCCCGTCTTACCCTCTGGGTACGGAACCCTAAAAATGAATCCTTATTTCCCTTCGTCACGGCATCGCATACGAAAAATAACGCACACATGCTGTGTGTCAAATTCCATCTTTATTTCAACCATTTTACAAACCTTTAACAACAGGAAATGAACAAAAACAACGACATTCATTCTACTATTGATTTTCGAATTCAAACATGGAACAAGCGAGGATCGGATCAACCGGAAGTCGATCGGTTCACGCTCGACTTCTGAATGGAAGTCCATCGTATTAACTGGAAGTCCCTTGGGCTATCTGTGAATGGTATTTACATTTTATTGGTAATGTATTTGGTCTCCTTTTAGAATTCTGAATGAAGCTTTTTCTAGATTGGTTTTTTAGGGTTCTGAAAGTCCGAATGAACACTAGGAATGAATAGAATCATTCGTGTATCTGTCTGTTCGTCTGTCACAGCCCATTTGCATTTTCTGAATCTAAGTACCGATGGACATGAGAAAGAAAGAAAGAAAATAAATTTATTTTCACACAATATTCACAAAAAAACACTAATCAGAAATAACATAAAAGGTATTATGTGCCTCACGGCTGCGCCAAATAGGCCCTGTTCAGCATAAATGCCAGATAACTAGCCAGTGGTACGTCCTAGAGAACGCGGTTGCCCGTTTACCATGACTCTCAAGCGTCATGGCAACCGTGCACTTTAAATCGATGCACTATTGAGTTGAAATTTAGTACACACTTGATTATTTGTGAGATATTTTTAATTTTTGTAAGCATTGAATCTGTGATTGAATTATAAGAAATACCTCTAACTGCAGTAAATTGCTTGAAAAGTAACTTGTTTGGAACTTTTTAGTTGTTTTTTTTGTAGTTGGGTTTTTTGAATACACTTATTTTTTAACCGACTTCGAAAAAGGAGGAGGTTATATGTTCGACTGTATGTATGTATGTCCACCCATTTCGTTGACAGTTGTGGACCGATTTTCAAAATTCTTTTTTTATCCGAAAGAATATACTCCCGAGATGATTCCAAATAAAATTTATCGAAATTGCTTTAGCGCTTTTTGAAAACTAAACAAAAACGAAAAATACGTATACATCTGATGACGTACTGGTTTTCTCCAATTACGAGTATGTTTAAATACCACGTTCCATTTTATTGGGGTTCTTAGTTCTGGGGTTCTAACAACTAAAAAGTGAAAAATAAAAAACTTTTTAACAAAAAAAAAACAACCGACGGTGTCAAAAAACGAAGAAATAAAATACAGACACCGACTTCCAAAATTTTTAATTTTTTAGTGTATTTTCTTTTTTCTTGTAATTTTACCTTAGACATAATGCCTACTACATTGTTGCAGACCACTGATTAGAACTTCTACCTCTATGTACAACTTAATTACTTACAGCTTGTAATCCCCTGTATCGCGTACAGTGACACGCTGCAACATAGTGACGTATGGAGTGACGTCACCGATATCCTAGGCAATTTGTTACCGGTGCGGATACATTGACATGTGGGTAATTATGCCGCCTGTTGGTTAGCAGGAGTGTGGGGTCTGGGTTACGAGTTGTAAATTAGCGGGTTCGAAATCCAGGAATGGTTAAAATATTATAGTAGAGGCTCATGGCTAAAGTAATAACAGCCGAACGGGTCGTTCCATCAGGTTAAGCTACGCTTGCCGGGGTTGGTCCATGGATGGATGACCATACCAAGACTTCTTCGCCGTTGATCCCGGCTGTTAATCGTGGATCTTTTACAGTCGTTACGGGTCCTCAGAAACCTGAAAGTCTGACAACCAGTCTTACCAAGGGGTATCGTATTACCCAGTAACTGGGTTGTGGAGGTCAGATAGGCAGTTGCTCCATGTAAAGTACTGGTATTCAGCTGCTTCCGGTTAAACTGGAAGCCGACCCCTAGATAGTTGGGAAAAGACTAGGCAGATTGGCAGATTTAAACGTAAAAATAATAGTTATGCTTTATTACATACTTGCTTAAGATCCTATGTCTCCTAGCTGGGGCAGAGGGCGTCCACTGTAGTCCTCCGTCGCGAGTGGTTTTGAGCTTCACGCTTTACCTCACGTCATTCCGATGCTCATCGCTTCTGTCAACAAGGTGGGACGCCAGGTTTGACAGAGACGGCCACGCTTCCTTTTGCCTTGACGACTCCAATCCATGACCTGTTTACGAATGTGGCAAGGTTAGGGCCAGCACTGGTGAAATACTCTTCACCAACTGCCGCGTCGGTGCGCGGCGTCGTGTGAGAATCGCTTAAGTTACGAAAAGTACGTTGCAGAAGCAGTCATCTACCAAGAACAGTCTTATCGTAATTGTGCTAGAGCATCTTCTTCTGTGTTTTTTTACTGTTGGCAGAGCGGGTGTGATCACGTCAAAAGCGTCCACGTCAGTGGTAGAGGCGGACACTTGCGAAATCTCTCGTATTCTCTTCCGGTCGGCGGACTGTCTGGAGCAGTCAGACACGCGATCTCCTACTGTGGATTTCCCTTGGTCAGTCCAGCGCATAGGTAACCTGCCGCGCGATACGGGTCCCTCTAGGGACCATCATCCTCGTCAGCCTTTTTAATGTCCCAATTGCTGGGGTACAGGCCTTCTCTCTGTGAGACGGTGTGAGTCGTAATCCACCACGCGGTCCCTATGCGGGTTGGTGGATGTCACACGTCTTAAAATTTTTGGTTCTCAGACATTCCGGTTCCCTCACGATGTTTTCCTTCACCGTTTTGAGAGCAGTGGTGATGAAATAATTTACACAAATTAAAGCGCCTGCCGATTCGCGGTCTCCATTCAAGAACACGTCCACCCCAACGATCATCGTTCCATTGTCACTTCAGCTTGCTTATTCTGTGAACAATGTCGATGACGTTGCTTCTCTACCGGATCACCTCGTTCCGTATACAATCAATCTCACACCAAACATAGCCCGTTCCATATCTCGTTGAACGACCTTGAATTTACGGAGCAGCCGTACCGTGAGTGTCCACGTTAAACACGTAAGGTAGGATGGCCTTCGGCTAGGTGGAGCGATGAGTTTTTAATATACTCCCCATCAAATTTCACACGGCCTCGCTTTCCCTCGCCAATCAATGCATTGTCACCCTTTCAACGCCCACATTATTTTGTTGTTCAGAGTAACAAAAAGGTGTCACAAAAATAATATATCTGCTGTTAAATCCAGCTCGTTATATCAAAACGTAATAACGGACAGACGAGCTGACGAGGCTTTAGTTTTAACAAGGTCTGTGACATGGTACTGACATTGAGTTGGTTGGTATACTGGTTTGCGTAGGCTGTCCGTAGGTATGTAATTTTTATTTTATTTAGGGTTCCGTACCTCCGAATGTAAAAACGGAACCCTTTTAGGATCACTCGTGAAAAATATAGAGACGCACAGGGAACATAATAAAGAGTATTCTATTCTGTCTGTCTGTCCGTCTGTCACAGCCAATTTGCTGCGAATCTACTGGTCCGAATGAGATGAGAGTACAAACATGATTAAATTGTGACCTAAACGCAGACGTGTAACGTAAATAAGGAATATGGGGGTCACTTTTGAGGTCAAAATTGAAAAGTTGAAAAAATAAAGTTTTTCAAAGTATACCGTGCGACATCACGTTATATCTGTTTTATAATGCGCGTGGAATACTACGCGCCGTCGACTCTCGGGCCTGGTGCTGTTCGGACGGCGAACTACCCATTACTCGCCGTCCGCAGGCCCGCGTCTACGGTGCCCAGAGATCGTCTCGCGACTCCCGACGCCCAGGGTGTCTCTTGCGGCGACTGCGGCTGGGGGCGTGAGGGCGATTCCGTTGAGTCTCCCTCACCCGTTCCGCCTCCTCCTTCGCGAGCATTACATCCTAGCAATGCTTCCCATTTCCTCTCGCTCCTTACCATGGCCTGGACCAGGACCAGGCGTGAGAGGTCGCTGCCGCCGATCGCCGTACGGAACCCTAAAAATTAGTCATAATCTCTCGACAAAACACAACATGTCAAACATATATCTCTATACTACCTTACATGTACCTTTTCCAGTAAAGGTACGTGTGTTAGTTACAAGAACAATCCACCTGACCTTTCTGAAGAACTTCCAAGGTCAGAGTTATTATATAATTCTAGGAAGGTATTTTATTATTGATTACTTCGCGTTTGACCACTATCTCACCTGATGGTATGCGATGATGTATTCGACGATGGAACACGCTTGCCTAGAAGTAACCCATTCACCTATGACCTAAATACCGGTTATAGTTATCCGGAAAAAAAGACGCCGGCAGGGAATTCCACACCACCACTCCCAGTGGTATTGGCCGCGACTTACAAGTTGTAGGTCATGAGTTCAAACCCAGGCAGGCGCTTTACTTTCTGTAAATTATTTCATTACCACTGCTCTCGAATCAGTGAAGGAAAACATTGTGAGGAAACCGGCATGTCCTAGAACCAAAAATTCGAAGACTGACATCCACCAACCCGCACTGGGCCCGCGTGGTGGATTACGGTCCACACCCTCTCACAGATAGGAGGCCTGTGTCCCAGCAGTGGGGACATTAAAAGGCTAAAAATGATGATAATGGAATTCCACTCCTTAGCTGTAGCCACAATAAATGTGTTCCCAAAATATTTTAAACGTGTGTGTGAAATGTTCACCATGTCTCTGTGTAGTAGTCCGATGATGGCTAAGCGGAATTAAACTTTGCAATTCCGACGCACACGCCCCGAAATGTAACCGATAGTCTCGGAGTCGGGACTTTGCAGCTTTAACTCGATGAGTTCACCATTGCCGATGATCCTTTAGACCAAAAGCAAAATCAAAATTCATTTATTCAAACAAGATTATGAGCCAGCACTTTTTGAACGTCAAAGTTCTACATAGAGACGAATAGTTCCCCAAAAACGACCGCCCGTCACCACTTCGTAGTGTTTTAGCTGTGAAGAAGAAGTGGCCAACAAACTCCCCAGCAACACATCTGTCTGTTAAGTTTGAAAAACTTGAATAGACAACAGTATGCAAAGTAATTATCATTATATGTGTACCATAACACAAAAGGAATATTACAATTCAAAAGGTATAATAAAATTGAATTACTGGTCACTTGTTAGTTAGCACACTCCCGATATACCATCAAAAACCATTCAGGTAATAATGTAGTACCTACTACGTACTAGACAGACTATCCTAAGCAAAAGACATGCTACATTTCGACAAGAGTAACTAACATTCACTGCAGCGCTGAAACAATAATTAGTCGTTTAGCAAAACAGTATAAACACGCAGTGCTATAGAACGGTTCTAAGGTGTAGTTTTCTCGCGACCAAAAGGCCTCTCAATGTCAAAAAAAGACAAACTTAAGAATACAAAAAAGTAAACCAAATTAAATAAGCTTACACATGCAACGGTAGAATCTAACGATAGAACTGTGATTCGAAGCCACAAGTAATAAACTGGGGCCGTCATAGTAAAATCAACTGACATTTAAAGAACCACTTATGTAACCAACATGCCATGTCCTTCAAGGAAATTATTACCACTAATAGCAGCAAACTTCTATAGAAGTACAACCTAGAATGATCTTTTGAAGTCCCAGTAAACCTTTAACAAGTTATCCTGAGAAATCTAACCATCCAAGCCTGAATATAAAGCATGGTCCAGGCAGATAAGTCTCTCAGCAGCAGACCAATAATACGGCGGCGGTTCGAGTTGAAAGGATTAATTTGAATAAGAAAACACTGCACTTTACTGCCAGTTTCCTTTAGACTGAAATACCAGGAACTTGTATTATTTTTATGGTAGACTGGTGGCAGTTTTGTGAATTCGCAAAGGAAAATTACATTATTAGACCAGGTTCTTTAAGTCCAGAGTGAATTTTACTTGTAGTGAACCGCACCTTTTCATTTTTTTTGAGAAGCTTAAAATCAAAAGTGGTGACCACCAGGAGACAGAACAAAGATAGTTCAATAAGCACAAAGGGACATTTGCAACTGGGGTACCTACACCCAGTTGCCAAGCACACTTCTCATCTTCGTTTACGTCAGAGGCTCTAGATAAATGACATATTATCAACGAAAGCGTAGAGTGAGCGACTAACGAAAAACCCAAGTGCAAAAGTCCACTAAAAAGTTTCAAACAACTCACTTTTCAGTTGGGTTTTTTAAAAACTTTATTTATTTTTTGTTCTTAGATTTTAATGAGATAAATATATTTTTGAAATCGCCTCCTCAAGCGATTTATTTTGACATCCCACGTGAAATGTCACAATCTTTTTTTTAAATAAAAAGCAAATATGTCACGTCAGCTCTCATGAACAATCTAATGATACTCGTACCTTTTTGAAGTTATTCTTCTTTTGGCGCGTTAGGGAAAAATGATAAGAGTAAATTTTAACGATGCGCGCGCACACCGTTACAAAAAACCGACACCCTGAAGTTAGCTAGAATCGACACCCTATAGTTAGCTATAGTACCTATTTAAAAAAAAAAGTTAGCTATAGTCTATGGTTCATCAAGAATGATTGTTTTCCTGGTTTTTTATCTTGTTACGCCAAAGAAGTATGTACGTATGTACACACCTAACTTAATGAAACTTTATAACGTTAAATTATTTATTGTATCAGGTTAAACCTACGCCATAATGTCGAAGAAGATAACATTAGCTCACGTGGTGCGGAGCTACAGGATTAAGGCTGATCACAACAAGATCCGAATCAAGTTAGGTCCCGTACTGAATTCTGATAACAACGGATTTCACATTAGTATTGAGAGGAGGACGTAGATAAATGAACATTTGGTGTACACGTATGTCCGCTGTCAAGAACAATCAAATTTTAGCATTTTTTTTTTAAATTTCGGCTTCGCACTGTTTGTGCATTCAGCCAGTGTCATATTAATAAAAAAATTAGTTTTAGATACAGAATACTGTGCCTTTTTCCCCATTAGAATGCAGATGTAACACATTCTAATGTTTTTGCAGTATTTGGCAGAAAATGAATAGAGTCAGCCTTCTCGTCAAGCATCGCTGGGGTAGTCAATACTAAGTACGAAAAAATTCTCAGCTTTTTTTTCAATGATTCCACATATTGTCCAGTTGCGTAGACACTTGAGACACGAAACTACACCAATTTAACATCACAATATCCACTAGGAATCAATTTGCGAATAAGTAAAACAGCCACTGAACTTCACACGAAAAAAGCCCGCCAAAAATTTTGTACCTTATTTGTTAACATCCATCCAGCCATGTAGAGTACAGAGCGTGCAAAAAAAATAGAATGCTCTTAAAAACATTGCTCTCCTTCTAGAGCAGTCGGGTACAGGCAAACAAAACACATTTTATATTGATTTTACATTGCATAATAAATAATATTTTAGATCCAAATCTGACGTTTCCATAACGAGCTATTTAACCATCGATCTACAAACCTTGTTCCTTTGCAATAAAGTTAAAATTCGTTTGCCGATGATATTCTCGATAAGTATATTGGTAATGAGAAAATAGGGGTGGGGAGGCAATTTTCCGCTTTAACCGTTACAAATATGTTTATGTATCCAATCGTTATGTATTAGCGGATTTCGTATCTTATTGGGGATATATTTTTGTTGATTTAGTTATTTTATTAACTATGATTGCGTGTTAACTGGGGTATGAATGATTGGATGTTTTAGCTCTGTTTCTGGGTACTGAGGATACCAATTTCCTGTGTAGTCTGCAATATTATTACACTAGTGCTTTAAGGACGCTTTTGTGGAACTAAATACCAACATTTTCGTTTCCATCCGGGCCTGCGGACGGTGAGTAATGGGTAGCTCGCCATCCGATCAGCACCAAGTCCGAGAGTCGACGGCGCGTAGTGTTCCACGCGCACCTAAAAGAGTTGTCAGCAATAACGACAGGGCCCGTCATGGCCGATGCCTGCTCAGGGGTTGAGGATAAAATTCGAAACAGAGTTACCTCGCCCCTGGGCTCTCAGGGCAGGAAGGAACAGGGGTGGGTTTTAGTCAGTAAGAGTCTGACAAGTTCTCCCGCTCCACCCTAGAGCGGGAGAAGTCATTGGATGAATTCCCAGCCCACAAAAAAAAAAAAAATCTCGTTTCCGCTGACACAGTCCGAACTCCGAGTTTGTGCACTCTCCCAGTGTCAAGTTAAGAAAGTATTTCAGTTTGAGATACAGAATACTGTCACTTTTTCCTCCATTAGAATGCAGATGTAACACATTCTAATGTTTTTGCAGTATTTGGCAGCAAATGAGTCGAGTCAGCCTTCTCGGCAGGCTTCGCTGAGGTAGTCAATACTACAATAAAATTCTCAGCTTTATTTTACCGAGATCACGCCTGTTTTAATGATTTCACTTATTGTCCAGTTGCGTAGACACTTGAGACACAAAACTTTACCAATAAAAATCACAATATCCACTAGGAATCTATCAATTTGCGAATAATTAAAACTGCCACTGAACTTCCCTCGAAAAAAGCCCGCCAAAAAGAAAAAGCACTCCGAGTGTTTGTTGAAGGTTCCCCCCCAAAAAAATGAAAAAAGTTAAGGTATTAACAGGCTGACTATCCACTGGAGTGGAGAGGACAGGAGTGGAGCAGAGCTGTGCCAATATTAACCTATGGAATTACATAAAATCTCCGCTCCACTTCTGTGGACAGGGATTTGTGAACTAGTTTAAAAATTAATACAAAACTGGGAAGCGGAGTGAAGAAGTGGAGCGGGGAAGCGGAGCGTGGTAGCAGAGTGGGAAAGCGGAGCGGGGAAGGGAACTATTCTTCCTCAAGCAATGTGAGGTAGAAACAAATAAACCACGTGTCCGTCTGTCTGTCTGTCCATACGTCGTCTGTCACAAAATTTTGTTACGAAGAATTGTTTAGCTTTCCATTGACCTATGAACTTCAAAGGTGATAATGTTTACGTATACTTTACAAACAAATATCAATATTTGGTACGGAACCCTTAATTTGCAAAATCCGACACGCACTTTGCAGTTTTTTTTTTATATTAGCCTATAGTATCCCACTAGCTATCCTTCTAGACACTCTTTTCTTGCGCCACCTCAAACGTTCTCGGTTCGCGTCCATGTCATCTTGCCACCTTTTTCGATGCCGACCTCGGTGACGCCGTCCATTTTCAGGCACCGATTGCGTGGAGACTTGCCCAGCGGTCGTTGTGTACGCGGCTGACGTGACATGAACCTGGCAGACTCATGTCCTGCTGTACTGCTGTTGTGGTGCCCATTGTTACACCCAGTTGATTATTAAGCTCTTAATATATTTTTTATGGTTTAAAATATATAGTTTAAAGAAAGAAGGAAAGATAGAAAGAAATAAAGAATGAAAGAAAGAAAGAATGAAAGAAAGAAAGAAAGAAAGAAAGACAGAAATAAAGATAGAAAGAAAGAATGAAAGAAAGACAAGGCCGCCCATTGTACGAGTATTTGTTTAGTTTTTAGTTTCTTTATTTAATGTATGGTGGTCATGGTGTACAATAAAGAATATAATAAATAAATAAATAAAGACACAAAGAAAGAAGGAAAGAAAGAAAGAATGAAACATATTTAATTGGCGAGTCACCGTTATATCTCTCTATATATCTGCATGATGGTTGAAATACACAGCTGTTTTGTCACTTTGCGTGTTAATATATAACATTAATGCGATCGTTTTAAATTACAACTCCGTAATTATTGCCAAGGACAAGCGAACCCTACTTTATGACGAAACAACCCTTTAATAATATCAAATATCGTCACCGCCGGGGTACTTTCAACCCCGGAAGGATAGCTTCGCACTTCAAAAATGAAAGGCGTGAAATTAGGGTTAGGGTGCGTATACATGAGCCTTTTAAATTTCTCGATTCCGGATAATATTGGTGAACTAAACGTCATAGCAATATCGAGAAATTTTCTGCAATTTTGTGTCGCCCAGAGGACACGGTGGAGCATACAGTGGAGGTCTGCCCCGCTTGGGCAGAGCACCGCCGTGTCCTCGTGGATGCGATAGGCGGCAGCGACCTCTCGCGCCCGGTCCTGGTTCAGGCCATGGTACGGAGCGAGAGGGAATGGGAAGCAGTGTCCTCCTTCTGCGAAGCAGTAATGCGAAGGAGGAGGCGGAACGGGTGAGGGAGGCTCAACTGAATGGCCCTCACCAGGAGGCGCCCTAGGCATAGGACGTCGCGAGACGATCTCCGGCCACCGTAGACCCAGGCCTGCGGACGGCGCGGCGAGCAGTGAGTAGCTCGCCATCCGCTCAGCACCAGGCCCGTAAATCGACGGCGCGTAGTGTTCCACGCGCACCTCAAAGAGATGTTAGAAAATAATTATATTGTGTTGTGTGTTTTGTTGTGTTGTTATTGTGTGTTGTGTGTGAGTTATTGTGAACTTCTTTTTTCCTTTTGTTTGTTTATGTTGTGTAGTGTGCGTGTCGAATAAATGTTTTCTATTCTATTCTATTTTTCTAGTTGCCTGAAGCTGGTTTTTAACTGAACCTTACGTTGAAGTGTACGGATGTGAATCAGTTTTTTTAATGTGTTAATACAGTTAAATAGATAAATGTTAATGCGTAGTAAACGATGTATATGTACAATAATTTGGCGTCCGGATACGGAACGATATATTTGTATATTCATTTATCGCGAACGGACAGACAGACAGTCGCAGCTGGGTACTTGGTCTATGTTAGTGCAGTGATGAAGTATCGATTTATTACTTAAAATGTAAGTATAACAGTGTTCTTGTTGTCATAATAAAGCAAAGCGGTTAGTACTAACATTGTCCAAACAATTAAAATTTTTTTTTGGAATTTACAAGGAAGAGTGACAGGACACTGGGGAAAACCTTACTGTAGCTGTAGTTATGTGTGCCTGTGTGTGTTGCTGTGTTTGCCACGAATTGCTCCGTAACTATTGCCGGGCAATAATTGCCGAAAAAAGCGATCGTGTAAGACGAGCTTTAGAAAGGTGACACCCGGTTGCCAGGGTAGATTAACGGACGAATATTATTAAATAATAAAGTAGTCTGATTCAGGGCAGCTGCTGGAGTCTGAATAATTCTCTCTGGCAACATCGCTGCCTGTATTGATGAAGTCCTGGCTAAATGGAATTTTCTGGAATGATAATGTAATGAAGGAAAGGGTGTGGAAGTGTTTTAATGTGAGGTTCTGTTTTCATATTTTAGAGCGTAATAGAATGTAAATATTGGTGCCGATTCTCTTGTTCAATAACTAAACTAAAATTAGAGAATCGCTGTCTTTTACTAAAAAGCAGTGTGAGAAAAGAACGGTTATAGCTATGACTTAAGTTAGAGATGTCAAACTAGTTTATGCCCCTTTTTTTTGTGGGGTGGGAAATCACGGTCACGGTGGAGCGGGAGGGCGTGTCAGACTCTTACTGACTAAAATCCACCCCTGTTCCTTTCCTGCCCTGAATGCCCAGGGGCAAGGTAACTCTTTCGAATTAATCCTCAACTCCTGTGCAGAATTTATCCTCAACCCCTGTGCAAAATATATCATCAACCCCTGGGTAGTACGCCTTGCGCTTAACCGTGTTTTTAGTCGACATACTTTTACGTGTACCCTTAATTTGTATGGAAATATTAGTTCAACTAAATTTGACATCTCTAATTTACGTACCTTCTCTTTCTTGTTATATTAGAGAGAAAAAGATAGCAATAGCCTAAATTAAGTTTAGTTTGTGCAGAACAGAATCGGCACCATTGACGCATTTTCTCTTAAATATTATTGCGGCTTTTCGTTTCATTTCATAGACCTGATTGCCATAACTAATCGTTGTTGATAGCTGCGTTTTAGCATTTTAGTATTTTAATATTTATTTTTGTATTTATATTTTAATATCTGACCAGGCGAACTTCATACTGCCTCCGAATCAATAAAAGAATCTGTTCTCGAGACCCGTTTCATACAAAATGATTTTTAAAATTTTTTTTTTCGTGAATTTTCCGATATTTTAATAACTATTCTGCTATTCGGTGCGGAGAGAAATCCAAAAAATCAAAGATCACAAAAATTGGTCCACCCGTTCTTGAGTTTCAAATGGTGTAACTAACCCGACTTTGTTTTATATCTAAAGATTAGCTAAATTGGTTGGTAACTATATATCAAAGTATATACAGGCTAGACACAACACCCGTCTGACCGGAGGATCCTCTCTTTTCAATGCCTGTTCTACATACCTTTATAAACATGATGATCACTCGGTTCACATGGCCCTAGTGTTTGAACCCCAAACGGCAATAAGGCCCAATAAGGTATATTCGCACCGTAATTTAGTAGCTTGCAAGAACAAATTCTTTTAACCGATTCAACCGCCTTTTTAACCGATTTCAAAAAAGGAGGTTCTGTATTGGATCCCTAGTATGTATGTTTGTCTGCAATTTTCTCGAAAACTACTGATCCAATTTGGATGGGGCTTCCATTATCCAAATACATACTTTTCAAGGATGGTTCTAGTATATAATTCATTAAGATCAGAAATTCGGAACCGACTGCCAAAAAAAAAAACAAAAAATGTGGAAAATAACTTTAATTTCGGCAGTCGCTGTCAAAAAACGAAGAAACAAAACCAGACACCGACGGTGTCTCTGGTTTTGTTTCTTCGTTTTTTGACACTAGTACACTTCAACACTTATTGTGTTTTTTCCGCATTTTTTGTTTTTGTTTTTTTTTGAAAGTCGGTTCGATTAATGTAAAAAAAGTTGCCACTGGAAATCAAAAACATTATTGAAGGAAGGAAATAATAGTCAATTCTCAAAAAATATTGAACTTTCCGCACGAACTTATCATCAGCTGATCAGAATTAGAGTGGGAGGTCCATTTTTAGGGTGCCGTACTCTAAGGGTAACCAACGGGACCCTATTACTAAGCGTCCGTCCGTCCGTCCGTCCGTTCACCCGTCCGTCCATCTATCTGTCAGTCAGCGGGCTGTATCTCATGATCCGTAATAGGTAGATAGTTGAAGTTTTCACAGAATGTGTATTTCTGTTGCTACTACGAGTATATTAAAAAATATTGAAAATAAAATAAATATAAAATTAACGGGGGCTACCATACTAGAAACGTGTTTTTTCCTCGGTCTTAATAATATCAACAAGTAGACGCTTATAATCTTCTTGTACGATGGTACGGAATCCTTCATGCGCGAATTGGAGTTACACTTGGTCGGTTTTTTTTTTTGTGGGAGTCTTTAAATCAACTCTTAGTCAAATACTATGCCTTGACATACTCGTAATTAATCTACGAAATACACCGTCAATTCTTCCCGATATTTTTAATAGTTGTTTTTGGTGCGCCCTTCTGCCTGCCTGCCTGCCTACCTAGCCTTTTCCCAACTATCTTGGGGTCGGCTTCCAGTCTAACCGGATGCAGCTGAATACCAGTATTTTACATGGAGCGACTGCCTATCTGACCTCGACAACTCAGTAACTGTGGGTAATACGATACCCCTTGGTAAGACTGGTTGTCAGACTTTCGGGCTTCTGACGACCCGTAACGACTGTCAAAGATCCACGATTGACAGCCGGGACCAACGGCTTAACGTGCTATCCGAGGCACGGATGAGTCTCGGTATGTAAAGATGGTCACCCATCCACGGACCAACCCCGGCAAGCGTAGCTTAACCTGATGGATCAACCCGTGCGGCTGTTATTACTTTAGCCACGAGCTGCTCTATGGTCCAATTTAACGTCAACTAGTAACTCCACTAGTAAATCGACGGCCATCATAATGAAAGTGTTCACAATTTGTGAATGTATTTTATATAAAGCTCACCGTCAGGGTTTACGCCCCGCTTGTTATTACACTGCGCGAACAAAACGCTGTTAATTACCTTTTAATTAAAAGTATGTTTCACTGATATAATCTATGTATTTATCATGGGTCATGTGTTTAAATGGGATAGTTTGACCGTTTTATAATAATAATAATTTCATTTATTTCAGGCTTTATGCCCATATAATTCAAATACATACATACATTCAAAACTTTCAATAAAAATAAATAACAGATGCCAAACAAATTCAAAGATGTCAATAAATTAAATTAAAAATGTCACTAAACTAAATTAAAAATGTCAAAAAATTAAATTAAAAATGTCAAAAATTGAAAATTAAATAATAATACAATAATAATAATGACTTTCATTCGGGTGGCATATACCCTTATTACCCATAGAACACATAGAAACCTTATTCTAGTATATAATATCTTTAAATTTTTATTTGCCATGACTGGCCACACCCACACAAGACTTGACCCACTGGTTTTGAAAGGGACCGTTCTGACCGTATTATAGTGCATAAAATAGTTGTGAAGTCAAAAAGTTGAGTATTATGGAAAATTACTTTTAAATATTTACCCAAAAACTATAGCTTCAGCAGTTTTATGATCGTCTAGTCCTATCTGAAATGTAAAATGAAAACAATAATAAAGTTTTCAAGTATTCAAGGTGACTGACTGACTGATATATCAACGCACAGCCGCAGCAGCAGGGGTGAATTTCGAAAACCTCTTTCTCAGTAGATAGGACTCTTAACAAAGAACACACCCTCCAAATTTCATGTCTCTACAAACCAGCGCTGGGCACGCCACACGCCCCTCTTTGAGAAGTGGCTGGAGAGGTGCCACGGCTTCCTCACTTTCTACCTGATACAGGTCTTTACAGGACACGGTTGTTTCGGGAGGTTCCTGTGTCGGATAAGGCGGGAGGAGACGCCCGGGTGTCACCATTGTGCGGACCGCCCACAGATTTGCTCCACTTGGATAGAGCACCGCCGTGTCCTCGTGGAGGCAATCGGCGGCAGCGACCTCTTGCGCCCGGCCCTGGTCCAGGTCATGGTACGGAGCGAGAGGGAATCGGCAGCAGTCTCCTCTTTCTGCGAAGCAGTAATGTTCGCGAAGGAGGAGGCGGAACAGGTGAGGGAGACTCAACGGAGTCACCCTCACGCCCCCAGCTGCAGCCGCCGCAGGAGACGCCCTGGACATCGGTGATCGTGAGACGATCTCCGGCCATCGTAGACGCGGGCCTGCGGACGGCGAGTAATGGGTAGTTCGCCGTCCGATCAGCACCAGTCCCAAGAGTCGACGGCGGGTAGTTCCACGCGCGCCTCAAAGAAATGTCAGCCACCACTGACGGGCCCCTCATGGCCGATGCATGTGTTAGAATGTTTCTGAATATGTATGTGTAGTTATGTAACCAGATGCATACATCTGGTCAACAATAAACAAAAAAAAAAAAAAAATAAAAAAAAAAAAAAAAAAATAAAAAAAAAAAAAAATTAATATTCGTTACTCATTTATTTATCTATTGATCATCTATTGAATGTCTATTGATCATCGTCCATTGAAAGTCCATTGAAAGTCCATTGAAAGTCCATTGAAAGTCCATTGAAAGTCCATTGAAAGTCCATTGAAAGTCCATTGAAAGTCCATTGAAAGTCCATTGAAAGTCCATTGAAAGTCCATTGAAAGTCTATTGAAAGTCCATTGAAAGTCTATTGAATGTCTATTGAATGTCTATTGAAAGTCTATTGAAAGTCTATTGAAAGTCTATTGAAAGTCTATTGAAAGTCCATTGAAAGTCTATTGAAAGTCCATTGAAAGTCCATTGAAAGTCCATTGAACGTCCATTGAAAGTCCATTGAAAGTCCATTGAAAGTCTATTGAATGTCTATTGAAAGTCTATTGAAAGTCTATTGAAAGTCTATTGAAAGTCTATTGAAAGTCCATTGAAAGTCTATTGAAAGTCCATTGAAAGTCCATTGAAAGTCCATTGAACGTCCATTGAAAGTCCATTGAAAGTCCATTGAAAGTCCATTGAAAGTCCATTGAATGTCTACTGAATGTCCATTGAATGTCTATTGAATGTCTATTGAATGTCCATTGAATGTCTACTGAATGTCTATTGAATGTCTATTGAATGTCTATTGAATGTCTATTGAAAGTCTATTGAAAGTCTATTGAAAGTCCATTGAAAGTCTACTGAAAGTCCATTGAAAGTCCACTGAAAGTCCATTGAAAGTCCATTGAAAGTCCATTGAAAGTCTATTGAAAGACTATTGAAAGACTATTGAAAGTCTATTGAAAGTCTATTGAAAATCTATCTATCCATTTATTTACCCATTTATTTACCTTTTTATTTACCTATTTATTTACCTATTTATTTACTTATTTATTTATTTGCTTATTTATTTGCTTATTTACTTACTGTGAATGTGGTGTTTTAAGGAAGGGATTTATTAAGAAAAGCACTAAGAGTATGTATTTATTTCCAATAGGCTTGCCATCAATCGAAATCTAATTGCCTGTTTGCAAAACTAGGTCTTCGTTGAGAAGAACGGCAAGAAACTCCACGGTAGCTCTCTTTTATTATTATATCGACACATCATAAATAATCGTTTATCGCAATAAATCTTATTTAAAGGATGTATCACCTAAGCCATATTTACAACGATAAATATCTTGTGGTATATAACAACCACTATCGTAGTAGTGTATATACGAGTAACACAACGTTAAGTAACAATATACATAACTTTACATTACATGGCTCATAGATATGATATAAATATACATCAACATCATTAATAAGTCAACAATAGTCAGAATAATATCATACCTTAGATGTTAACGCCTTGAAAGCCGAACAGCAACTGAGCCGCTCCACTGAGGCTCCGCTCTTTTATACCCGTTAACAAACAAGTATGATTCACAAGTGACAGTTGAGTCATATCAGTCTTTAAATTATAGGAAAATAAGTTTGTTTCAAAAATCATTTAGTAAATTCATTAATTAATCTTAACAATTCAATATAAACAGATAATAATTACATAATAATTATATATATATTACATGCATGCCAAGGGATCGCGGATAAACTCGTAACAGGGTTACCGCGCCCTTGGGCACTTAGGCAAGGAAAGAACAGGGGTTGGTAGTCAGTAAGAGTCTGACACGCCCTTCCGCTCCACCCAGGTCGGGAGAAGTCAAAGGATAATTTCTCACACCCAAAAAAAAAAAGGACACGGTATAGGCTGTCCGTTGACATATCAGTTAGTCAGTCAGAACTTTGAAATTTATTTATACAAATCTACCCTTTTATGTACCTAACCAATATAATCTACAGAAGAATAAATAAAATCACTGAGCGTAAATTCACTTTTGGCAAATAAAACTCACTTTTGTAATTGTTACGTCAATCCAGTTTTATTGTACCTGTTGAAAACTAACTGAACTTTGCCTTAACTAAATAATAGCGTTTGGTTTATTATTAATTGGAAAGTGTTTATTATTTTAATGAACAGCCTGTGTTTGACAGTGGAAAGGTATAGTAAACTGATGTATGTACTGTAAACAACGTTTAGAGCTGTGGTGGCCAAGTTGTAACACCGCGAGTTACAAGTTGTATGCCGTTGGTTTGAACCCAAGCAGGCACTTTACTTTAAGGCGCTATTAACTGCCAATGACCTTGAGTGGTCAGCTTGCGTGTTTTGTGCTAAGCTCACGTAACGCGTCGTATGCCCACCCAGTAATAGGAATCGCCCATCAAGGATCGCTGTCCGAATTCGGATGCATTATTAACTTATTGTACTTAAAAAAAAACTGGTATTATACTTAAACACATTTACTAAAAGAAATATAATTAAATTATCTTTAAAATGGTGAAGGTTTTTGCGTGATCTCAATTTTTTATCCGCGTTAGACAAAACTTTAAAAATTAATTATACTAAGTTATAAAAATATAATATCAAATATTCACATATCAAATTACGAAGAAAGTCGTCAAAATTAATATATATTTTGTTTTTTCAAAGAAATAAAACCAGTCATTTAGACGTGATGCTCAATTTTAAATCCTTATAAGTTGTATACCTACGTCTTAATAGTTTCATCACCACTGCTCTCAAAACGGTGAAAGAAAACATCGTGAGGAAACCGGCATGTCCTAGCCATTCACGCGCCATGGTCGATTTTGTTGCGAAATTAAAAGTACTCTCAAGCGCCATTGTCACATTTGTAGACTAAGCGGATTGTTCACTTGAAATCGGAGGAGGCCTGTACCCCAGCAGTGGGGACAATAAAACACTGATTATTTTATTATTTATAATGATTTACTGATGCTGCTTGAAAAACACGAGATATTGCACTGAAACGTGGTCGCTTACAATGGTCCTCAGAAGGCTTGGTCACCCAAAGGGCAATGAAGAGGGCTATGCTTGGAGTTTTCTTGCGTGATCGAATCAGGAATGAAAATATTCGCAGAAGAACTAAGGTTACCGATATAGCCCGAAAAATCGCCAAACTGAAGAAATGATGATAATAATAACACAAAAGTACAGAAGCAAACTTAATGCCTTAGGGTGTCTCCAGATCTGGCGAATGCGCCGCTCGCGAGTGGCTCGCTTGCATTTTAAGTTCGTGCGCCACTTGCACGCCGCTCTCGCGCCACGCACCTGCTACGAACGGCGCGCGTTCCGCTCGCGTGCGCCGTTTTTCGCCAGATCTGGACACACCCTTAGGTATTTTCTACCGTTCATGCCTTCATCTCAATCATTACAAAATTATAAGTGGTATGGTCTGGCAAGGTCTGGTTAAATACATATATTATAATCGAGAGCCAGAAACCTGAAACTCCAACAGTATTCTAACAGTAATTAAGGTACGAGTATTAATAGTTATTACATAATGAAAGTGACAGCCAAAGGCAATCAAATTAATTATTTTCCTTTAAGTTAATAACAATAAAAGTATAAACATGTTCGGTATGTTAACTATCCAACGATAGTACGAACCGATAGCCAGTGGCTACGGCGTAGCAGACAGAATGGTGTCATGGTTACGCTTGCTACGCGCGTAGTGCATGCTACGCGCGTAGCAAACTGCTACGAAGTATTAGATATGTTCTTTTTTTTTTGTGGGTTGGGAAATCATCCAATGACATCTCCCGCTCTAGGATGGAGCGGGAGGGCGTGTCAGACTCTTACTGACTAAAACCCACCCCTGTTCCTTCCCTGCCCTGAATGCCCAGGGGCGCGGTAACTCTGTTTCGAATTTATCCTCAACCTCTGGGCAGGCATCGGCCATGACGGGCCCCGTCATGGTTTGCTGACAACTCTTGTTCGGCGTGCGTGGAACACTACGCGCCGTCGACTCACGGGCCTGGTGCTGTCGGACGGCGAGCTACCCACTGTTCGCTGTCCGCAGGCCCGGGTATTGGATTTGTTCTTGAACTTTGTCTTTAAATTTTTTTCCACAGTTGGTTTGCCTCCAAACTAAAAACCCAATGATAAAAAATCGGGGAATACACTTTGGTATTGCAGCTACATATCTGTCATCTCCATCCAATATTTAATTACACCAAAATCAATCTGCCTAGTCTTGTTCCAACTATCTTGGGCTCGGCCTCCAGTCTAACGGGAGGCGGCTGAATACCAGTATTTTACATGGAACGACTGCCTATCTGACCTCCACAACCCCGTAACTGGGTAATACGATAACCCTTGGTAAGACTGGTTGTCAGACTTTCGGGCTTCTGACAACCCGTAACGACTGTCAAAGATCTACGATTTACAGCCGGGACCAACACATTTTTTCAGACTCTTACTGACTAAGCCCACCCCTGTTCCTTCCTGTGCTGAGTGCCCAGAGGCGAGGTAACTCTATTTATTCTCAGCCTCCGGGCAGGCATCGGCCGTGACGGGCCCTGTCTCTATTGCTGACAACTCTTTGAGGCGCGTGTGGAACACTACGCGCAGTCTATTCTCGGGCCTGGTCCTGACCGGACGGCGAGCTACCCATTACTCGCAGTCCGCAGGCCCGGGTCTACGGTGGCCGGAGACCGTCCCGCGGCGCCGGAAGTCCCAAGCGTCTCCTGAGGCGGCTGCTGCTGAGAGCGTGAGGGCGACTCCGTTGTTGAGTTTCCATCACGCGTTCCGCCTCCGCCTTCGCGAGTATTACTGCTTCGCAGAAGGAGGAGACGGCTTCCCATTCCCTCTCGCTCCGTACCATGGCCTGAACCAGGGCAGGTCGCGATAGGTCGCTGCCGCCTATCGCATCCACGAGGACACGGCGGGGCTCCGCCGAAGCGGGGCAGACCTCCACCGTATGCTCCACCGTGTCCTTGGGAGGGACCAACAGCTTAACGTCCTTTCCGAGGCATGGAGGTGTCTCGGTATGAAAAGCGTAGCTTAACCTGATGGATCTACCCGTGCGGCTGTTACTACTTTAGCCACGAGCTCCTCTCCTCTTATTTAATTGCACCACTGGAAAGCTACAAAATCAAAGAATTTGTTACGCTAAGTGAGTAAATAAAAATACACTTAAGATATTTACTTCAAACAATGTGTTAATTAATGCCATAATATTTACACATTCTTTTGTATGTAATGTTAAACGATACAACGCAACCTTTAAAGCTTTCATTTCATTTTCCGTGCGTTATTGTTGAACAATATTCATGGAATGTTAATTATTTTGTTAATTTATGTATATTAACGCTATTTATATTCTTCGATGGCCTGCAGTTATTTACGAAGAAATAATATTGTTGTTATAATGTACTGTAATGCTACGGTTTGAGAATAATAAGATGGTTTTTCACACCTGTTAATAGGACTTTGGATGGTGGATAAGTTATTTCATTTTGCTAATTTCTTTTTTTTTTAACTTTGCCCCACACTAGGAATTATTCCTTATCGTGGGTGCGTTCACAAACCGTTAGATAACAAATATTTTTTTCATGCACATTCACTATTTCTACAATACTATCTACAAAACTAAAACCTGACCCTTTGAGTTAAAATTTTCAAAAATAATAAATATGTTATTCTTATATAGTGCGTGCTGTGCTTAAGCCATTTTGGCTGTTATGAATAGGTACCGCGTCAATACGGGTCAGTGGAATTTAAATTGGAATGAAGTATTTTTGTAACTTTTTAGGGTTCCGTACCCAAAGGGTAACCAACGGGACCCTATTACTAAGACTCCGCTGTCCGTCTGTCTGACAGCGGGTTGTATTTCATCTTCCGTTATAGCTACACAGTTGAAATTTTCACAGAATGTGTATTTATTATTTATAACAACAAATTATACAGGCTGTGAGGTACATGAACGCACATACGTGTTCCAGTGATTCAGTACATGATTCTGGACCCACTAGCGTTGGAATTTTTCGTCGGCTTTTTCCTAAGTTTTGAAAAAAAAATCTGCGTTTTTTTTACATTAAACTGTATAAAATCGTTATAACAATCTACCTTAATGCAATTTTTAATTAAAAAATAATTAGTTCGCTTTTTCGCAAAAAAACGCAATATAAATAAAATTACAAGAAGTTAAGCTGATTTCCTAAGTTCACCGATGGTCATCGCAGGCCCAGTAGGTACGCACGCAACATCGGCCAAAGACCGCCGACGTTCCTTTGTCGGCAAATGCTCACACAGACCTATAAATCTAACATACGCGACACGTTAGGCATTTTAAGTCTCTACAAAAATTGATATCCCATTGACTACTTTTATTTGAACTTATTTTGAGGGGAGGTTATTTTTATGAACCTTCATCGAAATAAGTAAAGAAGATCTAAAAAAAAAGTGTGTTACAGTTTACTGATAACGACATAATTCTTAGATACATTTTTGTTATCAACAAAGTTAAGTTAAGTAATACAATACAACAACGTTACTTACTCATTTCGTTAAAACCACATTCCTACATTTCGTATACCTACATCAAAATAATTACTGAGTGAGTAGGTAGTAGGTACAACTTAATGCGACTGTACAGTCTATCAATTTCATTGATCTATGCGGTCTGTGAGCGTCGGCGTATTCAAAAGCATACCTACACTAATAAATAAAATTTTATTTCTTTAGCATTTCGCCGACGACGAATTTTTGTCAGTTCCGTGTTTACGTTCATCGCAAACGGATGTGTAGTTGGTCGCGAATTTAGGTTGTCATCGTAAAGTTATCAAAATTATAAGTTATTTTCTGTGTTTGTTAGTATGAGTGTGTTTTTGTTTTGCTTTTTGAGTGATTTGAAACAACACCTCAGTGCCCAGGAAAATGCTCATGCATGAAGCACGTAAGCGCTTCCCTCGTAAGAAATGAACGAACTTTAAGATGAGTTGGTTCATTAGTTACGTACACGGTTGCTAACCGCGTCCCCGACAGAGGTGTTCGTGGTTGGCGAGCGGCAGAGCTGTACCTACGAAATTTCAAAATTCAAAATCACCAAGGTCACTTCTGTAGGGACGCGATTGGCGACCGTGTAGCAGGCGCTTTATACCTTTATTCCTGGAGCGCAGTGTAGGCACTTACAAGCTTCTTTATTATTATCTATCCTAATCTTTATCTAATCTTATCTTCAGTATTCTTGAGGGATTAAAAATGTATGTGATATTAATGTTGTCGTCATTAGAATAAACAGTTAAAGGTGCCCCGGGACATTATACATTTGTCGTTTTAAACGTTTTACGCACGTATGCGCTTATGACCGCACATTGATAAGAAGACCGTCACTATACGAAAAATGATGTTTTTCTGTTATCAGTGCCATCTCTTAGCGCCCGAAGATACTATTTTTTTCCAAAGACACTATCGTTGTAACTATAATATTTATCGGTAGATGGCGTTAGTGTCGAACTGCTTTATCGACAATGTTGACACGATCTGTTATGACATACTGTCATTTTTTCATTCGTGACTGTGAAGCTAACAAAAACGGTGCCGTCTGGTGTATTTCATAGTGACATTATCTGGATAAAGGCGATTTAAATTGACCATATTTCGTAAGTACGAATTAATTTAAATACGAATACCGTCACATTTTGTTAAGCGTCGTGTATTAAGCTATTTTATTTTGTAAAAATTGCTATGATGGAACGACATACTGACATTTTTTATTTAGTTGCACTCTTCGTGTTACAGAATTTGAAGTATTTGAGTCGATGATTGACTCAGAACGTCATTATTTTTTTAGTGCCTTTCTTCCTATAAACCAAACAGAGGGTTTGTATACAATTGGAACGACATACTGACATTTTTTATTTAGTGTCACTCTTCGTGTTATAGAATTTGAAATGTTTGAGTTGATGATTGATTCAGACCGTCATTATTTCTTTAGTGCCATTCTTCCCATAATCCAAACACAGGGTTTGTGTTCAATTGGAACAACACACTAACGTTTTTTTATTAAGTGTCACTCTTCGCGTTACAGAATTTGAAGTATTTGAGTTGATGATTGTCATTATTTTATTAGTGTCATTCTTCTTTTAAGCTAAACATGAAACACGCAAAATAACACTGAGACCAACTAAGAATTTTGTTTAGAGTAATTTTAAATTGGGATAAATTTTCACATTGGTTTTGGTTATTTTCAACAATTTAATACTTATTATAGTCAATTAAGCAAATAATTTTATTATGAAGGTACATCTGTATTAGTAATTACTCGTGATACTTTTTAGTAACATGAGTAATTTTGACCATAATTTGCTTGTTTTCAGATTTAAAATGCCTTTAGGAAATGCTGGAAATGCGAGAATAAACAAACTGAAAAATATTTCTAGAAAACTGTTTGAGGACACACTAGATGATAGAGAAAAATATAAAAAAAGAATGTGTCATGGCATTCAGACTAAACCTGTCCATTTAGAAAGCACAAATAATATACCAACGACACACCAGACCTCCAATAATCATTGTGAATTTACCCGCGATGAAGATGATGTAAACCAAAATGCAAATGAAGATAATTCTAGCCACAATATCAAATTTGATATTGGGTCTTCCCAAGAAATTACACCTAAAGATCGTCTGGAAACTGAACAGGTTACTTATTGTCTTATTTAAAATAGTATTAGATTCTTACCTTGTAATATCCAACTAAGCTGCTCAGTCTACACTATCGGAAACAGTAACCTGTTAAATAACTAAAACATTCAGTATCTTTTCCTTGTTCCTCTTCTGATCACCCAGCTAAGATTATTACTGCATGAGTTAAGGGATGCATGTCTTTTCTTTCTTGTGTTATATAAAATTATTACTTATTTTAGGATGAACAACTTTATGTGTATGAAAACTTACCTCAAAATAAACAACCTCATGCAGAGAAAAGAAATTCCAGGTCATCTATGTCCAGAGATTGCCAAGAAGCTGAACAGGTTGGTGTACCTTGTCTAAAACAGTATTAGATTCTTACCTTGTAATTTTAAATTTAGAATACTATTCAAAATACACCACTTACCACTGTTTGATTCAATAACCTGTTAAGTTACTAAAACATTCATTGTCTTTTCCTTGTTCCTCTCCTTTAAGTGATGCATCTCTTTTACTTCTTTTAGGATAAACAACTTTATGTGGATGCAAACTTACCTCCAAAGGAACAACTTCATGCAGAAAGAAGAAATTCCATGTCATCGATCTCCAGTCGTGCATCTCCACGTGATTTTTCCCCTGTCTCTGACGATGACCCAAGTTACTTACCATTTAAACCATCCACTGCAAACCATCGGCGGTCAGACTCATCTTCTTCTTCAGATTCATCATCGAGTAATTCTTTGTCTAGTTCCTCTTCCTCGTCAAGTTCATCGTCGAGTTCTTCTTCTGAATGTCCTTCGATCAGAAATAATCAGTGTCCATCGTTGGCGACATTGGCTTCTGCAGCTGTAGACAAAATGTCTACAGTCCAACCTACTACTAACGAAGATAGGCAAACTACTGCCACGCATTCCTTAGAATCCAATAATGTCACATCAGTTTCTGGACCAGCCAGTGTTAACATATTGAACTCCGTCGTAGATGAAAGCAAAAGAAATAGTCGAAAAAAAAGTAGACGTATTAATAAAAAAAAGGCAGCTCAAACCCTAAGAAATCTAGGACAACCATACGTATCTTCATCATCAAAAATTGTTGCAGAAAGGGTGATGAGTTTCTTCCTATTTTGATAAAATTATTTATGAATAAGTTTAATTATGTGATAAAGTAACATTCTTGATCTCAATTATTAAGTACAATTTATATTAAGTAATTACACAATGATTGTGATATTCATTTACTATTTTGATAGTTATTTTGTTTTTAGGACTACCTACTTTATTTTCTGGGCTATTTGATGCAAAAAAGCCTTTTACAAACAAAACAAGACTCTTAATTTTAGTGTTTATCTTTACCATGTCCTGTTAATACAATTTTTATGTTCATTTTTTATCACTTATGTCTGTTGATGTTTTGTAACAAAAAATTTAAGTCTGAAAATATTAATAAAATGTGATTTACCTAGCTGGTGCCATCGCAAATAAGTTAATGTTTAAGTATTTTGTATTAAACTTTGAAATAAATTTATTTTTATAAATAAAAACAGTTTATTTATTGCAAAATTACTTTTTTTGTATTGTTATTGTGTCGGTTGGTTGTCATGAAGTAGGAAATGTTGAACGTTTTCATTAATAGTATAACGTCACTAAAAAGGTTTTTTGAAAAAATCTGTTTCATAAAAATACTTTTTCGAAAAAAAAAAAATACATTCCAGTCGTGCTCAATGCTCTCTGCAACAGAAATCATAACATGGTATCGATTTTCTATACTTTCTGGTGCAAAACTCATAATTACTGTTTGGTAAAACTTTAAATGCTTCTACTGAAAAAATTGCTTTTTTGGTTAGTGTCACTCTTCTTATCAATGTGCGAATGTCTATTAAGTATCTGATCTAGTTACTTATCACATTGATCGAAAACATCGACGTAAATGTATTTTTATCACAAAGTAGAAAGTGTATTTAGGTACTTGAGCGCGTAGCGGCGCGACCACCTGTGTTTGTGTGTATAAGACGTGGTAGGTAACTACGTACTACGCGCTCGCGCGCGCCTACATACATTGCGAAGCGTTGAGATCGCATTGTTCACAATACATTGCGTGCTTGAATATGTCAATTTCTGTAATCGATCATTATCGAGATTAATGACTATGATAATTTTGTTACTGACATTAGGTATAACATTTTCGCGAAGTTTGCGGTATATTGTTGTGGTAGGAACCCTTCGTGTGCGAATCCGACTCGCACTTGGCCGGTTTTTTTTTGGTCTATTGATAAAGGAGCCAAGAGGATTATCAGCAAATATGCACTCGTCGATTCGAAGCTCCAAAGTCTTGAGCATCGACGCTGAGTAGCAAACCGGAGGATGAGCCGGAGTGCCAGGATTTTTTTTTAATGTAACTTAATATTGCGAATTCTCTTGTTTAATATCTAAACTAAAATTAGAGAATTGCTATCTTTTACTAAAAGGCTGTGCGAGAAAAGGACGGCTATAGCTATGAACTAAGTTAGAGATGTCAAACTAGTTGACGCCTTGCGCTTCGCCGTGTTTTTAGACGACATGTTTTTACGTGTACCCTTAATTTGTATGGAAATACTAGTTCAAACTAAATTTGACAGCACTAATTTACGTCCGTCTCTTTCTTGTTTTATTAGAGAGAAAAAGATAGCAATAGCCTAAATTAAGTTTAGTTTGTGCACAACAGAATCAACACCATTGTCTCAAACCGATGGCGCACAAATTATTAAATAATATTTTAATATCACTCTTGCAACTGACCTGCCCGTGTCTCTTCCCAACAAAATAAAACCGCATTATAACCGGGTCATCGCACAAGTAAACAATGGATTCATTATTTAAGGTGCGTTCACACCACGGGCATCACGTGTAATGTGCATTAACTACGAGCATTTAAAACAGTTACGTGATGATGAATTTAGCATTTCAAAGAACACACGTTTTTTATTCATAATTTTTAAAGTAATTTAAGTTTCAGTTAAAGAGCAAAGATCATTAATCTCATTTCTAAAATTTAATCAAATTGTCCTAGTTAAATGGTCACGCTCGTTGACTACATGTAACCGATATCTGAACATCCAAACGGTATTCAAATGACTAACTTTGACTATAATTGTACCCCTCCGTTACCCGTCAAGTATCATTAACTCGTTGTGTAGGTTTAAGTACCGATTTCTAATGTCAAAGGTTGTCTCTTTGATATTCGAGTACCAGTGTTGGATAGTGAATAATTATGTTATGTGGGAACTTGTAGGTTACATTTAAACATTATTTAAAAGAGTGTTCATGGACTTTCTTAATACATTCTTATTTAAAAAGTAAAAACGTTGCTCCACACTAGGAATAGGGTATTAAACTCATTTTTGAAATGTGTCTCAATTAGATTCTATTGTGTTAATAAACCACTAAAAAAAATCACAAAATTTTAATTAAATCAATAAATGCCCTAAAAATGCATTTAAATGTTGCATTTTCAAATTTCGCGCGTAATTTGGCCGAAAACGCTGTCGCAGTGGACGCCATATTGCTCTAAGGTCATGACGTCAGTTGGCTATATAAATAAAAGTAAAAAGCATAGATACGCTGATCAGTTGACACTTTATAGTTTACATAGCCGTATGACGTATAACATGGCGGCTAATATTCCATGGTGTTAAAAAACAGATTAAAAAAACTGAAAACTTACAATTGAATTTTAAAATTTATTTTGTTATTTTATGAACTAAAACTAATATTTTCCGGCTGCTTTTTGCCTATTCTATCTCAATAATATATTTTTACTTTTTTCCTCATATAGAGTAAAATACCTTATTACTCTTGTATCGTGGGTGCGTTCACAAACATCAAAACTCACATAAGACACCCAGACCCAGAACAACTATCTGTAGGCCATACAAATACTTGTTCTGTGCGGAAATCAAACCCACGACTCGCAGCGCAGTAGCCGAACGCTTAACCGCTGCGCTAGCCGTGCCGTTAAACATTACGTTATTTTAGTTTCTAGGCAGATTGATTTTCCATACAGATCAACGCTTTGGAATGTGCAATTATTTCAAGTTGCAGACTTGAGTAATTGATTTTAATTTCAACTTGATATCTCCACGTGCTCCTGAGAAAAATGGTTTTGACAGACGGACGGACGGACGGACAGCAAAGTGAGGTACAATAAGGGTTCCTTCTTGAGGTACGGTACCCTAAAAACAAAGTTTAAGTACATACCAAAATTATTGTATGCATCCGAAATCACGTGTATGAGCCATATGATACACACACTTATCTTAATAGCTTTTTTTTACTAATTAAAATTAATGTAATTAAACATCGATCACACACACACATTTAAACTAATGCTTTGACCTGTTTAACACGTCTTCAATAAATTACTTTTCTTGTAAGTAGCTTCTAATTATGTCTCTTGCCAATTTGGAAATAAATTAAACATGAAGTAATTCTCAGAACGGAAATTGTGATGAGTTTCGCAGAATCCTTCAGCTCAAGCGTTCAACAGCAGGATGGAGCTAGCTACATGTTTATACAAATACATAATATATATAATACTATCTAACTACATCAGAGTATATATAGCAAGCTTTGATGTCAAAATGATTTCTAGTTATTCGTATTTATTTACTGCTTAAGAAAGTTCCTATGAGAGCTGTATGAAGAAAAGCACAGAAAGACGAGGCTAGGTATTTATTTCAAATAGGCTTGTCAATTAATCGAAAATCATGTTGCCTGTTCGTAAAACTAGGTCTTCAAACTCAAACTCGAAGCATTCATTCCAATTAAAACATGACAGGCACTTTTGAGATGTCAAGGTCGGTGAGAATAACGAAAGATGAAGTTTACACGTTCCAAAGCGTAGATCTCTATGGAGAAGAACGTGCAAGAAACTCCACAGACACTCTTATAAGCTGTAAATAGACACACTACTTTTTTTTTGGTTTGGGAAATCATCCACGTGACATCTCCCGCTCTGGGTGGAGCGGGAGGGAGTGTCAGACTCTTACTGACTAAATCCCACCCATGTTCCTTCCCTGCCTGAGTTCCTAGGGGAGCAGTAACTCTATTACACATTTATTCGCTAGTTACGAATTTATCCGCTAAGCCGTTAACTACTGGGAAACGACTTTTATTTTTAGGTACGAAAAAAAGCACAATTCGTTATCGCGCGCAATGTAACGCGAGCCTAGGCAAGTGGAGTTCCTGCCCAGGGGTCGTGGATACATTCAAAACAGAGTTACCGAGCCCCTGGGCACTCAAGGCAGGCAAGGAACAGGGGTGGGTTTTAGTCAGTCTGACGCGCCCAGCGCTTTAGCCAGAGTGGGAGAAGTCATTGGATGATTTCCCACCCCCCAATAAAAAAAGGCGTAATTTCAAAAAAAAAATTGAAAATGACGTGACGTGACATCATGGGGGAGAAGGGCAAGAAACTCCATGATAGCTCTCCTACAGTTTTTTTTTTTGTTTTTAAAAAAACGTTGCCGCACACTAGGAATTATTCCTGTATCGTGGGTGCGTTCACAAACATGTAAACTCACATACACAAGACACCCAGACCCGGAACAAATATCTGTAGGCCATACAAATAATTGTTGCGTGCGGGGATCGAACTCACAATACGTAGTGCAGCAGCCGAACGCTCAACCACTGCGCCAACCGTGCCGTGTCGTTTATCGACACATAATTCGTAATCTAACACGTTAAGTATGATTTATTATAATTCTCAATATCACCACGGAACACGTACTTTCAGAGCAAGGAGATGTTTTACAGGCAGGCTTCGTTTTGAATTCTGTGGTAACATTTCAAAGGTTAAGTTTGCTTATGAATATGAACAAGAACATTAACATGGGAACAAGAATTTAATAGAGAAAAAAAATCCCAAAAAATACAACCGACTTCCAAAAAAAGAAAGTCAGTGTTTGTATTTTTCTTCTTTTTTTATTTTTTACACCGACTTCCGAAATTAAAGTTATTTTGCAATTTTTATTGCATTTTCTTTTTCGGAATTTGGTTGTATTTAAAAAAAAAGGTTTTTATTTTTATTTTTTTAGTTGTAAGTCTCCAGAACTAAAACTAAATATTAAAGTTATGCCCGAATTAATAACCCCAATAATATGGACCATGGAATTTGAACATACTTGGAGGAAATTAGAACGTCATCTGTGTATACATATTTTCGGTTTTTCTTGATTTTGTCATAAAGTGCTGAATCAATTTCGATAAAATTTATATGGGACCACCTCAGGAGTAGGTATACTCTTTTGACTAAAATCGGTCCACAATTAACAGAGAAATCGGTGACCTGCCAAACAAAAAAAGAATTATCAAAGTCTATTCACAAGTAGCGGAGTAGGTAATCGCGTAACAAAAATACAAAAAAAAACATACAGAAGAATTGAGAACCTCCTCTTTTTTGAAGTCGGTTAAAAATAGGTATCTATTTTTTTATTTTTTTTATTCAACCTGAACTGTCCCATTCCTGGGCAAAGACCGGGCATTCCTTCCACTTCTCTCTGAGGTGTCATTCTTTATGCCAATTCGAGGTTAGCCGAAGCCATCATGTCATGCCGCCATCTACTCCTCGGTCTACCGCGAATCTAGCTGTGTCAGTGCTCCAGTATTGCGATAAACAGGCCCACAGCTTTGACGGCATCCGCCAGACATGGCCTGCCCAGTCCCACTTCAGACTTGCAGCTATATTATATTGTATTTTTATATGAAACAGTTGTTTGTTTTCATTATTTAAGAATGAATGTGATTGTTAAACTTGTTTGTATTCATGAGTATTATTCCCACAGTTTTTTTTTTTAATTTCTCTGTTGGCAATCGGTTGAAGAACTACTAAAGATATGGACATTCACATTTTTTTTTTATCTTCTTAGGTTTCCACCGACGCTTTTTGAATGTCTCTTCGGTTATTGCCTTGGTCTGGACAATCGATCTGGCATTCTTCTAAATCGTCACGCTATTCTTGGGCCTCAGCTACGAATCCCATCTTGAGGCATCTACGGTTTGACAATCCTAGCCTATCCGGGTAGGTTTTATGTACATTTTGACGCTCAATGATTCTAAATCATAACAGCCCTGACTTACGAGTTGTATGTCGTGGGTTCAAACCCAGGCAGGTGCTTTACTTTGTGTTAAAATTATTATTTCATCACCACTGCTCTTAAAACGGTGAAGGAAAACATCGTGAGGAAACTGGCATGTCCTAGAACTAAAAATTCAAAGATATGTGACATCCATCAACCCGCATTGGGCCTGCATGGTGGATTACGGCCCACACCCTCTCACAGAGAGGAGGCCTGTGCCCCAGTGGTTTAGACGTGAAAAGATTACAAACAAACAGACAAACTTACTTTGGCATTAATAATATTTCTAGCTAGGATTAGGATTACGTCCCAGTTACACTACCAGGACTAGATTCGATCCAACTGACACACAACCCTAAAAAATCCAAGCCAGTGCATACCAGATGTAATAATAAAAACCCTCTGCCCGTTGGTTGACATTACTCGTCCAGTCTAACAAGACAATACAACTTCGCCGTCTGTTTCCTGATTCTAGCACTGGTACCTAAATACCAGTGGTATCATATACATAAATACTAGCAGTACCGCTACCTAAATGCTGCGACTATCAGATACCACATTACGTATTCAAAGATATATGTTTGCTGATGTATTTAGTATCAGTCTTGGCACTGTTTTGGCTTGTTATACCGACTTGGGAGGCTTCCTGATACATAATGTATGACATTATGTTGGTACTAAGATGTATTGATTGCCTATGTTTCCTATAGGTTCCTTAGTGATGTGTAGCTGTGTGTGTATAGTGAGATTCTGGGTTCGATATCAGATTTGTTATAGCGTATTAAATAAGACTGTTAGAAAAATTACGGTATATTTGGTGCAGTAGCTGTGTTCTGCGTGCGTAGGTTAGAGACGCGGATTCGATTCTCACCCTTAAAATATATCAACAATCGTTTGGCTTAGGTCTGTGCGGAACCCGAGATGGCAGCGCCTAGTGTTCCACGCGCGCCTCTCTTTGACGTTAAGGGAGTTTACACCTCACTCTTCACCACAGGACGAGGCCCGTCGACGGCGGACCAGTATTAGTCCGGGGCAGTGGAAGTCTCATACGCACCCATAGGCCCCCTACCCGGGCCTGCGGACAGCGAGCAGTGGGTAGCTCACCGTTCGATCAGCACCAGGCCCGTGAGTCGACGGCGCGTAGTGTTCCACGCGCGCCTCAAAGAGATGAGTGTCAGCCACCACTGACAGGGCCCATCGTGGCTGGTGCCTGCATTCCTAGGGGTAGCGGATAAATTCTGAAAATGAGTTACCGCACCCCTGGGCACTCAGGCAGGGAAGGAACTGGGGTGGGTTTTAGTCAGTAAGAGTCTGACACGCCCTCCCGCTCCACCCAGAGCGGGAGAAGTCATTGGACGATTTCCCACCCTACCAAAAAAAAACCCATAGCCCCCTACACAAGTGTGCGAGGGAACACCGGGGTTGTTTTTAGCCAGTAAGAGTCTGACAGACCCCTCCACCCGCCCCAAGGCGGAGGACATACATGAGGAGTTTCCAACCGGAACAAAAAAAACCGGCCAAGTGCGAGTCGGATTCGCGCACGAAGGGTTCCGTACCATTATCTATAACAACGGCAAAAAATCACGTTTGTTGTATGGGAGCCCCCTTAAATATTTATTGTATTCTGTTTTTTAACTGACTTTCGAAAAAGGAGGAGGTTCTATGTTCGACTGTATGTATGTTTTTTTTTTTTTTTTTATGTATGTCCGCGCATTTCTCCGTCAGTTGTGGACCGATTTTCAAAATTCTAATTTTTTATCCGAAATAATATACTCCCGAAGTGGTCCCATATAAATTTTATCGAAATTGCTTTAGCGCTTTTTGAGAAAGTGAACAAAAACGAAAAATACGATGACGTTTTTGTGTTATCCAAATGTTTAAATTCCATGTTCCATGTTATTGGGGTTTTTAGTTCTGGGGTATAACAACTAAAAAGCGAAAAATAAAAAACTTTTTTACAAAAAAAAACAACCGACTTCCAAAAAAACAATACACTAAAAATTTAAAAATAACTTTAAATTCGGAAGTCGGTGTCAAATATCGAAGAAATAAAATACAAACACCGACTTCCGAAATTAAAATTATTTTTAAATTTTTAGTGTATTTTTTTTTTGGAAGCCGGTTGTTTTTTTTTTGTAAAAAAGTTTTTTATTAGTATTTGTTGTTACAGCAGCAACAGAAATAAATCATCTGTGAAAACCTGCGAAAAATATGAGTAAACAAATGCTATTTAATAAAACATGAAAAATGTGGGGCTCTTATATTCCTAGACGAGGCCCATAAGCTTGAGATGTCCATAGTTTAATTAACGTAATACATATCAGGAAGATTGTCAAATTGATAGTAAGTCCGGTTTTCTTCCATTGCTCACTACGACTTCAATCCCTCAAAAAAATTTCCTATCCATCACTGACCTTCATCATACAATGTCAAGGTCAAAATCAGCCTTAAAGAAAAACTACCTCCAACCCCACCAGAATCACTTAGCAGTTCAGCCTCATAAGTAAAAACTGAACGGCACTTCATCCGGCCCGTAACTAGATAGCGTCCGTTCCATTTCCGATTCGCATACGGCTCATGTTTATTCACATGGCCCGGAACGGCCGCAAAACGGTTCGGCCGCAAAATTATGAGCAAAGAAACGTGTATGGACTGTATTCATGGTTTGTTACAACGGTTTCATAAGTCGTGTTAGTTTTCTTCTGAATAATATTAGGTGGTTACGCTTTTATTTTGTAACTCAGATCAGCTAGCTTTGAGCTACGCAAAAAAGTTAAAATAGTTGTGGGCTGGTCACATAGCGAGGCATAGAGACAAAAGATAGACCTACAATACCACCATATGGAGAGGACCTCAAGGTAAAAGAAGGAGAGGAAGACCCTCAACCCGATGGGACGATGAGATCAAAAAAGTTGCTGGCTCAAACTGGCAGCAAATAGCACAGGATAGAGAGAAGTGGGCATCTTTGGAGGATGCCTTAACCCAACCTGGGGACCTTGTTTAATGCATATTAATAAGATAACTAGAAACAAGTCATTTAGTTTATTATAGGTATGTAAAAAAAAGACTTGCCTAGTCTTTACCCAACTATTTTGGGTTACTGGGTAATACGAAACCCCTTGGTAAGACTGGTTGTCAGCCTTACGGTCTTCTGACGACCCGTAACGACTGCCAAAGATCCACGATTGACAGCCAGGACCAAGCCGGGCCAGCCAGCCGGGGCTTAATGTGCTTTCCGAGGCACGGAAGAGTCTCGGTATGTAAAGATGGTCACCCATCCATGGACAAACCCCGGCAAGCGTAACTTAACCCGATGGAATGACCCGTGCGGCTGTTATTACTTTAGCCACGAGCTCCTCCAGTAATTTAAGTATGTATACCTAGCAATTAGTAAGTAAGTAATTTAGCAACTAAGATGAAGTGTAGGTTGGTCAAATAAAAAATTTAATAAGTACTATTTTTTATTTATACTTTTATTTATTTAGTGCTCGTGGCTCAATAATAACCACCGTACCTGATGATCTTCAAGGATAAGCATTGCTTATCGAGGTGGGTCCTTAGATAGTCCTGGGTTCCCACCCAGACAGGCACTTTACTTCATGTAAATTATTTCATCACTGTTGCTCAAAACGGTGAAGGAAAACATCGTAAGTAAACCGGCCACCAACCCGCGTGGTGTATTGCGGCCCACACCCTCACAGAGATGGTGTGGGCATCCATCCATCCATCCCAGATGAAAAGAGAGAGGGGGGCCAAAGAAAAAATGAATGGATTGTGTGAGGAGTGACATGAAAGAAAAGGGAGTTAGTGATACTCGTAGCGTGACAGCTGACAGGACTGAATGGAAGAAAAAACGTTTTGCGGCGACCCCAAGTAACATGGGATAAGGGCAAGAAGATGATGACCCTCTCACAGAGAGGAGGCCTGTGTCCCAGCAGTTGGAACATTGAAAGACTGACTACGGTACAATTAAATGCTAAACACAAACTCAGTCCTATAGATAAACAGCTGGTACATCTTCTCAACTCAGAACACTAAAACTTAGTACACACACCATGCTACTAAAATACGGTTCGAACAGCAAGCGGCCCATTTGCTGCCGCCATAAAATGTAATGATTTCGTAACGACTCCAGCACTCGATAAAACGCCTGTGTAGATGTGCCCTAATATATATTTTTAAAAGGAAAAAAAGAATGTTCGCGATCGGCGTAAAGTGTAGGACGTTGGTAACGATCTTGTTCGCTTTAATGGTGGCGAGTAGTTGTAATTTCTTGATGATTTTGATGCATTTCTTTGGTGAGGTCTCTTTTCAACCGACTTTAAAAAGGAGGAGGTTCTTAATTCGACTGTATTTTTTTAATGTGTGTTACCACAGAATCCATGTGAGGAAAGTCTTGTGTATGGATGTGGATGGCTATAAGAGTAGGGGAAGGCCAAAGAAACGATGGTAGGACTGTGTGAAAGAGGATATGGGTAAAAAGGGGGTGACTACAGAGATGACGACTAATAGAGGAATATGGAAGAAAAAGACATGTTGCTCCGACCCCAAGTAAATTGGGATAAACGCAGGAGAATGGTGATGAATGTGTGTTACCATAGAATTTTTTTCTAGTTGAACCGATTTTGATGATTCTTTTTTTTTATTTTAAAAGCTGGTACTTATCTTGTGGTCTCATTTAATTTTGATCGAGATAAGACCAGTAGTTTTTGAGTTATCCTTAATAATGCATATTTAATTGACTTCGACTACATTGAGGATGTTCTCATTTTATTTATTGAGACGGACATAACTTCACTATTTAGTTTTTTTTTTCAGTCAGGGGTTACACCAACTAACAAGTGAAAAATAAAAACTTTTTTACAAAAATTTACAACTGACTTCCATAAAATAACTTAAAATAACTTTAATTTCGGAAGTCGGTGTCAAAAACGGAGAAACAAAACCAGAAACACTGACTTCCAAAATTAATGTCATTTTGCAATTTTTAGTGTTTTTTATAAGAAAGTCGTTCGTATTTTTTGGTAAAAAAGTTTTTTTTTTATTTTTAATCAATTTACAAGCTGTGGGCCTGACGGGATTTCTCAAAGTCCAATACATTATTCCCATAAGAATTCAATGAAACATTATACTTTTAAACACTATCTACTTAAAGAAATCAAAGTAAAGTGTAAAGGTGGGTAAAGATAGCTTTGAAGTGGAATTTAAGTTCTATTGTACAGACTCGAACAATAGTTCGGTGCTTCTGCCAAGTTAAAAAGAAAACATCTACTTTATTACCATCAACACGATAGCAGAGAACTATTGAAATAGCAAAACACGAGTATAAATGGTAGTAGACACGCTAATACAAATAGAACTGTTCAACTGAACCATAGAATATATACGTAAAGAAGGTGTGATGTGACTGATGGAGATCAGTGTCTTCTTCGTTTCAGTCGAAAGACGTACACTGCTGGACACAGCCCTCCTCTAAGCATCGCCAGAACGACCGGTCCTGTGCGTCTCGCATCGAATGGACTCCTGCAGCCTTCACTAGGTTATTTTTCCACCTTGAGAGTAGAGCAGTGGTGGCCCAATGTTAACGGTTGCGACTTAAAAGTTGTAGGCCGTGGGCTCTAAGCCAGGCACGCTCTTTACTTTGTGTAAATTATTTCATCACCACTGCTCTCAAAACGGTGAAGGAAAACATCGTGAGGAAACCGGCATGTCCTAGAACTAAAACTTTGAAGACATTTGACATCCACCAAGCTTTGGACCCACGTGGTGACTTACGACCCACACCCGCTCATAAGGAAGTCTGTGTCCCAGCATTGGGATGATTGTAAGCTGATTATGCAATGCTATGCTTACGAGAGGCCTTAATTAAAACGTTAAATCTTCCGGTACGCGGTATTGCCGTTCTGCGAGCTATATGGGCCCCTACCCACTGCCACTTAATATTGGTATTCTTAGGTCTATATCGGTAGCCTTGGTTCTCCTGAGGATTTCAGTTCCATAATATTGAGGACTTTTGGCTCGAGGGGAGCTCGTGGCTAAAGTATTAACAGCCGCTCTGGTCGATCCATCAGGTTAAGCTATGCTTGCCGGGGTTGGTCGATGGATGGGTGACCATCTTTACATACTGAGATTCCTCCGTGCCTCGGAAAGCACGTTAAGCCGTTGGTCCTGGCTGTCAATCGTGGATCTTTGACAGTCGTTACGGGCCGTCTCAGAAGCCCGAAAGTCTGACAACCAGTCTTACCAAGGGTTATCGTATTACCCAGTAACTGGATTGAGGAGGTCAGGTAGGCAGTCGCTCCATGTAAAATACTGGTATTCAGCTGCATCCGGTTAGACTGGAAGCCGACCTCAAGATAGTTGGGAAAAGGCAAGGCAGATTGACTATTGAGGACTTTCGCACGCTCGACACGTTACGGCATTTGTTTGAGATCACTGAACGTACGCGTTTATGTGTGTGTGCGCCTGTTTTCGCTTGTTGTATGAAGATTTTTTTATAGGGTGGGAAATAGGTGGGAAATCATCAAATAACTCCCGCTGTGGGTGGTGCTAGAGGGCGTGACAGACTTACTAACTAAAACTGGGTGCGTTCCTTCAGTTGTCTGTGCCAGGGTATGAATAGTTGTATGAAGCTGGCCTTCTGAACTTATCTATCGTATGGCTGAACTATGTATCACATGTGGACAAGAGAAATTGCATTGTAGTAGAAGAATACTCGTTATGTTGTGAATTACAATCACGTCTGATTTCCCCAAAGGTAGAGGAAGAGATGTAGTACATACGGACATCCCAATAAATACTTTATGTGTAAGCGGCTAGTCTTTTACACTTAAAACATCATTACATATTACTTCAACTCAAAACACTTAGCGGAAAGTGCAATAAAACCTTGACCAACCCGGGAAAAATCAAAACGTTTCCCCACCACTTTTTTTTTAGGAATTACTCCTGTGCCGTATCCGTAGGCCATAGCAATATTTGTTCCGTGCGGGATTCGAACCCGTGACACGCACCGCAGCAACCACTCCCTCAACCACTGCGCCAGCCGTGACGTCGTTATAACGGGGATCCTTTGCTAAGCAGTCGTGTTTGTGATCACAAGACCAACGAGAGATATTTCTTTTGTTCAACTGAAATTCTAAATGAAACTAAATACTGCATGAATAAGCTTTCGAAAAGGGGTATAGGTACAGGTCGCAAAACCATCGTCTCCTTAATAATGATTCTGATGCAACGAACTGGATACTAAGGGTGGTTGACACAGAGTTGTAAACGCAGTCTGAAATCTCGTAATTCTTTTTAGGGTTCCGTACCCGAAGGCTAACCAACGGGACCCTATTACTAACCCACCGCTGTCCGTCCGTCTGTCAGCGGGCTTTATCTTATGATCCGTAATAGGTAGACGAGTTGAAGTTTTCACAGAATGTGTATTTCTCTTACTGTCTAAAGGGGGCTCCCTTACTAGACACGTGTTTTTTTTGGCTTTTTTTAGTAGACGCGTATGGAATAGAATACTCTTTATTATGTACACCATTTAGATTACAGAACATATAAATGAAGAAAACTTTACATAGGGTGACACAATGGGTGGCCTTATCGCTAAGAGCGATCTTTTCAAGACAACCTTTGGATGGATTTTATAGGGAGAGAGCGTATAATCTTGTACGATGGTACGGAACCCTTCATGCGCGAGTACGACTCGCACTTGGCCGGTTTTTTGTTTATTAATCAAGCTGGCTATACATTTGAACACTACTTTCCGAAAATTGTAGTCATTTATTTTTTTTTTTTTATTTCATTTATTAATTTCGTGAACACAGGGTACAATGATGTTTTATAAAAAAATGTTTAGTTCATCCTATGTTCCGCCAAAAGGCATACAAAATAGTGTTGCTAATGTCAATATTTAAAATTAAATTAATTATAAAAGTACAAAATCTCATACAATACAATGTCAGCAAAATATGAAAATTATCAAAAATGAAGTTAATTATATGAAATAGTACAAAATCGCACGAAAAAGAAAGTACAATGTCAGCAATATTGCTATTGTCAAAGTCAAATTAAGTAATTGAAATAGTACAAATGTCATGAAAAAAAATACAATGTCAGCAAAGTCTAAAATTATCAAAATTAAATTAATTATAATCGTACCAAATATCTCAATAAAACAATGTCATCAAAACTAAAATTGTCAGAATAAAATAAAATTGTACATTAATAACATATCAAAATTTGTCATTAAGGTATTCATCGAATACCTTAATGACAAATTTCAATAATTCAAAAAGCTGACGTTTAAAATTGTTTACGTTGTTAACCACTAAAATCCGATTTGGTAATTTATTGTATAGTTTCGGAGCCATTGCATATATGCTTTTATGGTGAAATTTTGTGTTTGTGAATAGCAAGTGCAACTTATTTGAGCGTCGTTGACTTTCTACAGGTCTATATAGATGCATGTTGTTTTTTACAAAAATACAGGCTTCATAGATATATAGTGATGGTACTGTCAATATTTTCAAGTTTTGAAAATGTGGCTTGCACGAATCCGTCCTTTTTATTTTGCATATAGCTCGAATGCACTTTTTCTGTGCTATAAGTACTTGTTCAACTTTAGCAGCATTGCCCCAAAATATCAGACCGTATCGCAAAGTGGACGCAACGTAACCATGATAAGCTGCTAAGAGTGCGCTCATGTTTGCAATTTTACCCAGCATCCAAAGAGCATAGGAAAACTTTCTAAGTTTCCCACACACATCGTCAATTTGCGTCCTCCAAGACATATCGTTATCAATATTTAGGCCAAGAAATTTTGTAACATTACATTGTTACCCAGTAGCTGGGTTATGGAGCTCAGATAGGCTCGTCAACAGTCGGTCACTGGAAGTCAGTTGCAACCATTAAGGTTAGAAATCAACATAAATATTTTCGTTGTAATAGTCCTCTTTGCATATATGAGTATGAACTCATCTATCTGTCTTAGCTTTTCTCAAAGAAGATGAGTATGCAACTCCCATTTGCCATAAATTATTTGTATTCAATGGGTTTGTGGTTAGTATTTACTGATATTATCCATAATATTACTACAAATCGTTGCTTTAATTCCATGCAAGTCATTATTTTGACAAAATACGTTACGTACATAATATATCATTCGATAGGACGTCAAAAGACGCAGCGTTTAACAAATCAAACAAAAGAATTTGAACCAACGGCGACGCGTTATATATCACCAAAAACAATACTGTATGGCATAAGCCTCCCCTAAATCACTCCACACTTTTCTGTCACGCGCTTTCTGCATCCAGTTTGGTCCACAACGTTGGGTTAACATGTCTCGCCATTTCTTTCTTTGTCTCCTTTGCTTTCTTTTAATTTCTAATCTGTTCTGTTCCTCTCTTTGTCCATCTAGTATACTCTAATTTGCAAATGCCCAGTTCCATTTCAATAATCTTATTCTTTGTTTTAACATTTGTTAATTCCTTTTTTAGGGATCCGTACCCGAAGGGTCCAAACGGAGCCGCTTTATTGCTGTCACTCACGTGTCAGTCTGTCCATCTGTCCGTCTGTCTATCCGTCGTCTGTCATAATTTTTTATCCGTAGAATTGTTTAATTTCCCATTGACATAGCAACTTGAAATTTGGTGATAATGTTTATTATTACGTATATTTTAGTATCAAAACCAATATATTGATAAACCAGATTTTTCCTTTGATAATTCCCTCATTTGATACGGAACCCTAAATGTGGGAAATCCAACACGCACTTGACCGAACTTTTATATTGTTCTTTTCTCTTGTCCGTTTTTTTATGCATTACAAACTTCTTTACATTTTCCTCTGGCTTATAGTTATTTTCTCCTCGTCTTTTAGCCTCAACGACCATGTTTGACAGTTGCTGGTATAATTATAATCAACACACAGTTATGTAATGTTTCTTTACCAATAAAATTGTAATAGTAGAAACCTACTTTGTAAAATTTATGAATGTAAAATGTAATACAATCTGTCTTTTTTATAAATAAAGATTATTAATATTATTATTATTAAAATCACAAAGCATCAACCACAAAAATACCTTCTCCACATCCCACAAACCGAGAATTCCAACCACACCACTTCGAAACATTCCCATGCAGTATAATCGTCTACTAAATAAGCTGAGCGACATATTCTTATATCGTTTTACAAATGGCCGTCGTTCATTCGCCTTAAGCGCCGCATTACTTCAGCGGCGATTGCCCACCGCAGATGCTCTTAATACTTATCATCTTGGCTGAGAAAATGGGGCTGGTAAATGGGTACATGGATTTACAAGTGGGATTTGGGGGTGGTCATCACCATTTGTGTGTGTTGATGAATTTTAAGTTATTGTATGAAGGAGAAGCAGAACTTCAAGTACAGTTTGTAAGTTTAAAAGTAAGATTGTTGTCTTTCTGAATAAATCCTTTGATATTTTGCTCGATTTAGGAGTAGAATTCAAGACTCTTAAGTTCAGCAGTCGCTCTATTGACTGCTAGAACATAAAGATAGTCTTAAAGTTGATTGATATAAAGATTATTAGATAGTATGCACAAAACCGGCCAAGTGCGAGTCCCACTTGTGTGCAAAGGGTTCCGAACGAATAATATTAATTAATTAATATATTTTTTTAAAAGCCCGATAGTCTGACAACCAGTCTTACCAAGGGGTATCGCATTACCCAGTAACTGGGTTGTGGAGGTCAGATAGGCAGTCGCTGCATGTAAAATACTTATATTCAGCTGCATCTGATTAGACTGGAAGCCGACCCCAAGATATTTGGGATAAAGACTAGGCAGATTTATTTATATATTTTTAAAAAACCTCTTAAAGGTTTTCCTGTAATCTATAAATACAAAACTATATTTACTTTTTTCAAAATTTTCATTTTTCATATGTTTTCTTAAGAACTTAAAAACTATTAATTTAAAAAATAAAAATTAACAAAAATAAAAAATGCCGCCCCTGCTTCGCTCGGGTATAAATTATACACTTGAAACTTTCTTATGAATTACTCAGTTTGGTAGTTTTTGAGTTTATCGCGAACAAACAGACATACAGACGCGACGGGGGACTTTGTTTTATAATATGTAATGTAAACAGTTTAAAATACTTAATTTTTTAATTCTCCTATTTGTATCCCAAAAGTGAACCCTTCACGTGAGTGACCTAAAAACGTTCCGTTTTTCATTCGGACGTTCAGAACCCTAAAATTTACAAAGGTTTTTTATTCAACTCTTTAAGACACCGTAACGTTTATGTAATTTATTTTCTCAACAATTCTTCTTTTCAATTTCTCCAAAATACAGTGAAAATATTTACGTTTTCCTTACAAATGTGTTGGCTTACGCCACAGCCGTTCAATCGGCGCCGTATAAAGAGAATCGCATCGATACCTTCCCGATTGAGATAACATTACCGAGGGATATACGAACCTGTACTGCGGCGAGGTTGTTGGAGGTTTACTGGTAGTTGCAGGTTTAAAATCTAGGGGAGAAGCTTTCTTGAAAAGATCTGTTTTAACCCGACTACTCTCAAAGGAGGGTAATACTTTTCGATAGTATGTTTGTACGGTATTTTTTTTTTGGTGGTGTGGGAAATCATCCAATGACTTCTCCCGCTCTGGGTGGAGCGGGAGGGCGTGTCAGACTCTTACTGACTAAAACCCACCCTGTTCCTTCCCTGCCTGAGTGCCCAGGGGTGCGGTAACCCATCTGGTTCAGGCCATGGTACGGAGCGAGAGGGAATGGGGGGCCGTCTCCTCCTTCTGCGAAGCAGTAATGCTCGCGAAGAGGGAGGCGGCACACGTTAGGGAGACTCAAGAGAGGCAGAGTCGCCCTAGCGCCCTCAGCAGCAGCCGCCGCAGGAGATGCCAGGGGCTGCGAGAAGATCTCCGGCCACCGTAGACCCGGGCCTGCGGACGGCGAGTAGTGGGTAACTCGCCGTCCGATCAGCACCAGGCCCGAGAGTCGACGGCGCGTAGTGTTCCACGCGCGCCTCAAAGAGTTGCCAGCAAAGGACGGGGCCTGCCACGGCCAATGCCTGCCCGGGGGTGGAGGATAAATTCGAAAGAGTTACCTCGCCCCCGGGCGCGTAGGGCAGGGAGGAACAGGGGTGGGTTTTAGTCAGTAAGAGTCTGACACGCCCTTCCGCTCCACCCTAGAGCGGAAGAAGTCATTGGATGATTTCCCAACCCCCAAAAAAAAAAAAAATAAAAAAAAAAAACCCCGAGGCATATGTTTGTATGGTACGCCCCGTGTAGTCTTAACGGCTAGCTGGATGGATATCACCAAATGAGGTATCATTAAATTGCTCTTGACAGCCGAAGCAATATAGGCTATTAGAAATTTAAAAAAAAGGCACTCCGGGAGTGCCAACAGAAATGAAAACTTGAACAAAAAATGCCCAACGCGCCTAAAGAAGTTTTCACTTCAAAAAAAAACTTAACAAAATAAGATACTTGTAGTCGTATTTTTTTATGACATGTCATGTGAGTATCAAAATAAAGGTCTCGAGGAATAAAAACAATTTCTGCGGAAATCTACTAGAAGCGAGAAGCACAGGACTAATAGTTGCGGTGACGTTAGGAAGTCTTATGTCCAGCTGTGGACATCTTTCGGCTAAAATGATAGTAACGATTAACAATTTTGCATTTCTGGCATTACTTTTTTTTGACGACACGGTTGGCGCAGTTGTTGAGCAATCGGCTGCTGCGCTGTGTGTCAAGGGTTCGGTTCCGGAAAAAAATATTTATTTATGACATTACTAGCTGGCCCGGCAGACGTTGTCCTGTCTTAGCTATGAACTGACAAACGCGTGAAGTTTAAATAGTCGATAAATTTTCTGATATTTTCTAATTTTCCGCGCAACTTTCTTATTTTTTAACCGACTTCGAATAAGAAGGAGGTTATCAATTCGGATGTTTGTATTTTTTTTTTTTTTTTATGTATGTTCGGGCCTAACTCCGTCATATATTGGCGGATTTGCAAAATTCTTTTTTTGTTCGAAAGGGGTTTATTCCGAAATGGTCCCATTTCAATTTCAAAAATATCTGATGATGGGTTTCGGAGACAGACAACGGAACTCTTCAAAAATTGACAGCAAATCAACCGCGATTGCTGCTATCGTATGTCTCTGAATTGTTAACACAGTTTAATGGGGAACCACAACTAAAAAGTGAAAAATAAAAACTTTTTTACATAAAAATAGAACCGACTTCTGAGTGTTCCTGTTTTGTGTCTTTGTTTTTTAACACCGACTTCCGAAATTAAAGTTATTTTGCACTTTTTTTTGGAAGTCGGTTCTATTTTTTTGTAAAAAAGTTTTTTTCTTTCATAAGAACCAACACAAACACAACAAAAAATCGGCCAAGTGCCAGTCGGACTCGCGCACGAAGGGTTCCGTACCATTATCTATAAAAACGGCAAAAATATCACGTTTGTTTTATGGGAGCCCCCTTAAATATTTATTTTATTTGTTGTTATAGTGGCAACAGAAATACATACATCATCTGTGAAAATTTCAACTGTCTAACTATCACGGTTCCTGAGACACAGCCTGGTGACCGACGGACAGAGAGACGGACGGACAGCGGAGTCTTAGTAATAGGGTCCTTTTTCACCCTTTGGGTACGGAACCCTAAAAAAGAATTAGTGAAATCTATCCAACCGTTCACGCGTGATGCCGTGTCCAAGGGGAATAGGGATTCATTTTTATATACATACGAGTATATAGATCACTGTTCAACACTTTGTCAGAAGCGGGAAAATCCACAGCAACAGTCTAGATTAGTGACAGTAATTAACACATGATCCTTAATCGGTTTAATTGGCTAGTACTACGTGACAAAGCACTAATTGTGGCTTTGTTTGGCGGATACCAATAGCTCAGAACAGATCGGTAGTGAGAAACTAGGACCTATACAATGGAATAGATAGGGCTATAGTCTCTCTTCCTTCTTTGTTATGGGGTGGCAAATAGGCAGCCCATCTGATGACAAATGGACCAACGGCACCTCATCATCATTTTCTTGCTCTTGATTCATGTTAGTTGGGGTCATCGCAACATGTTCTTGATAAGGTACCAAACATCATAATAATTTCAGGTGAAAGACGTCCACTGCTGGACATAAGCTTCCCCCAAGTCTCGCCACAACGACTGGCCCTGTGCGTCTCACATCCATCGGATTCCCATGAGCCTTACCTGGTCATCGGTTCACTTTGTATGAGAGGCTTGCTGACGCTGCGTCTTCCGGTACGTGGTCGCCACTCCTGAACCTTTCGCCCTATCGACCACCTGTTCCGCGAACAATGTGCCCTGGCCACTGTCACTTCATTTTGACGATTCTTCGGCAGTTCGGCTGGTTTTTGAGAGCAATGATTTCATCATCATTGCTCTCAAAAACCGGTTAAGTGCGTGTCAGACTTCACATTTAGGGTTCCGTACCAAAAGAAAAAATGTGATTTATTGATATATTGGTATTTGTTAGTAAAACATACATAATAATAAACGTTATCACCAAATTTCAAGTTCATAGGTCAATGGGAAGTTACAAAATTCATCGGAACAAAATTTTGTCACAGACGACGGATAGACAGACAGACGGACACGTGAATGACAACAATAGGGCTCCGTTTGGACCCTTTGGGTACGTAACCCTAACAATGGAGAAGGAAAACATTGTGAAGAAACCGGCATGTTTTAGAGCCAAAATATCGAAAACATGTGGTTTCCTTCTCACCAAGACGAGGCCTGTGTCTCACCAGTGACTGTGGTAACGTTAAAAGTCTTATTATGCTGTGCTATGCTCATATTATGGTGGTAGTAAGTAATACTTCTGACTTCTTCCTTCACAAAAAAACTCAACGACGACCTGAAAATATAGACCAAAAATCCCACCAAAATGAAATTCTAAAAGCACTCGAATAAAACAGAGTATGCATAAAACCGAATTCAAACGAGCAAATTAAAGTTAGTTCTACACTAAAAAACTCGCCGTGCGACTTCATATTACAGAGCGACTAGCCAAATTAAAAGTCCGTGTGTCCCAGCACTTACAAATTGTTCTAACCTCCATATTGGCAGGATCTTTTACTGAGAAACTGGACCGGAAAAACCAACCTTGTATCCAGAAAAGTAAGACTGAATTTTCCAGTTTACAGGGTGTAAAAATAAATTTGCATCAACGTGTCTGGAAAGGAATGGGAAACGTCTGTGGTTCTCCTTTCTTAGATTTCCGTGTTGAAATTTTACAAAGGTAAGCTTACTTCAGTAAAGGTGCGTACAGGAGGTTTTAATTCCAAGTTAGGTGGTGATTTCCTAGGGTGAAATAACGAAGGGATTTTATAATTTCCCTGGTTCTGGTTGCCTTTGTTTTTGTGGGAATTTTTCAGTGCTTGGATGAAGATTGTGGTTTGTTTGAGCTTTATAAGAATGTATCATGGTTTCTCTACATGTAGAAGTGTGTAATACTCTGACGTTATTTTTCTTTTAGATCTAGTGGATCTTCTCATACATTTACTTTAAGAAATTTTATACAACTCGACAAAATGTACGCCATCATTTTGTTGAGATATGCGAACATAAATGTGTTTCTAATGAAACTTATACAATATAGGGTTTTATTTGGAAAAGTCTGTTAACATGAATATAGTGTACTTTTACCAGTTACTCAAAGTGTTACATTTTTACATATTTCTAATTAATTGATTTAGAGAGTAGTACTCACAACTGTCGTGCGTAGGTATGTGATCAATAATATGAAAGTAAACGAAACAAATGAATAAGGTACATGTGAAATGTGTGTGTGTGTGTGTGGTATGTGTGTTGTGTGTGTGTGGGGTATGTGTGTTGTGTGTGTGTGGTATGTGTGTTGTGTGTGTGTGTGTGTGTATAAAGACCGTCTCCGGGGTCGCGGGCGTTCAGAGTGGGGACGCTGTCCGCTCACCGAGTGATCTCAGGAAAGACAGTGGCACTGTGATCACATGCTGTCGTGCACAACGAGGCTCAGGAGAGGCCCCTTTAGGGTTGCCGTCCGATCAGCACCAGGCCCGTGAGTCAACGGCGCGTAGTGTTCCACGCGCGCCTCAAAGAGAATATGTCAGCCACCACTGACGGGGCCCATCATGGCCGGTGCCTGCATGCCAAGGGGTAGCGGATCTGCCCGGGGGTTGAGGATAAATTCGAAACAGAGTTACCGCTCGCCTGGGCACTCAAGCAAGTAAGGAACAGGGGTGGGTTTTAGTCAGTAAGAGTCTGACACACCCTCCCGCTCCACTCAGAGCGGGAGAAGTCATTGGATGATTTCCCAGCCCCAAAAAAAATAAAGGGTACGTTTCTACTGACGCGGAGCTGGGCGGAGTGGAGAGGACCGTGATTTGGTCAATCACAGTGCTTGAAATCTCCACTCCGCATCAGTGGAAACACTAAGTTAGCGGAGCGGAGCTGAGCGGACTTCCAAATAAAACTTATGGACACGCGGCCCCGAGCCGGACAGAACGGAGTCGAGCAGGCTGCGAGCACCTGTGCGCTATATTTGCTGCCGAATCTTCATCTTCTAGTAGAGAAAGATGTAAAAGCTATGCTCTTTTCTTTACCGACAACATGATGTATGATCGCTCCAAGAGATTGAATTTGACTGATCAGAACACGGCTCAATGCAGCTCTGGACTGCTCAGCTCAGCTCCACTCCACCCACTCCGCTTCAGTGGAAATACTTGCCACTTTTCACTGCTCTTCTCCGCTCCACTTCGCCCAGATCCGCGTCAATGGAAATGCACCCTTATAGTCTCCCCAAGAATGTGCCCTTGGAGGCGTTTTACAGAGAGGGTTCCGGGGTGGTCTTTAGAGGTCAACATACCCGTTCCATGTGCTGATGACGATGTCCGGGATGGTTTTAGTGAGGTAAAAATTCCACACTCCTTGGTCTTATCCCCAAAAGTTCAGGCTCTTATTGAAGATTTCCCCTCGATAACAAATAACCAGCCAAGTGCGTGTCAGACTTCGTACATTTTGGGATCCAAATGTATTTTTGACTATTTGTATGACTTTGGGTTAACAATAAGCTTATACTCTAAAAATTTGAAGACTGTACCTTTTTTTTTTCTTTTTTTTTATTGTTGATAGGCACGCGTTGGACCACTATCTCACCTGATGGTAAGCGATAATGTGGTCGAAGATGGAGCACGCTTGCGTAGAAGTAACCTATTCACTCTTGACTTAAAGACTCCCAGGTTGTAGCTATCAGGAAACACAGACTCCGGTAGGGAATTCCACTCCCTAGCTGTACGCACAATGAATGTTTTCTCAAAACGTTTTGTGCGTATGGATGGGATTGTTCACCATAAACCGCGCGGTGGCACTTCGGCGTACGTCTTGTGGTCCGTTGATGAAACGGGCTTGGCGAAATCAAATTATGCAATTCCGTCGCACACTCCCCAAAACGTAGCTCCAACCGTTTGGCTGTAAAATCTGTGTGACAGACGACGGACTGACGGACACGTGAATGACAACAATAGGGCACCGTATGGACCCTATGGGTACGGAATCCCAAAAAGGTATGTAAAGATCGTAGCAGGTGGCGCTCTGTAATTTCTACCTACCCTCATGGGAGATTTCTCCCGTGTTTATCTGTATTTAACACATACATAGATTACCACCTTAAACGAAGCATATATTACCAATATCCTGTTACATCCCATATATTAACGATCGCATCCATGTTATGTATTCCCCAGATAATGTGTAAGCCGCAGAACTCTCATGGGAATCAATGAGGTAATCCCATCTTAGATTGAAAACCACAGGGTTTAATACAACACGTTGAAATAGAGATATGTTTTACATTGAGATCGCATTTACTTGGTTTATTTTGAGGGAATAATGAATATGCAATCATCATTCATCATCACTCTCCTGCCCTTATCCCAATTTATGTGAGGTCGGCGCAACATGTCTTTTTCTTCCATACTCCTCTATTAGTCGTCATCTCTGTAGAGTAATGAATATCCAATGTGAAACAATAATAGTGTCAGTTTTGAAAATTTTCATTTTGAACTGTCAATACATTTAAATTGGTTTTTAACCGACTTTAAAAAGAAGGAGGTTATCAATTCGGATGTTTGTATTTTTTTTTATTTTTTTTTTATGTTCGGGCATAACTCCGTCATATATTGACGGATTTGCAAAATTCTTTTTTTTTTCGTAAGGGGTTTGTTCCGAAATGGTCTCATTTAAATTTCATATAAATCTGATGATGCGTTTTGGAGACAGACAACGGAACTCTTCAAAAATTGACAGCAAATCAACCGCGATTGCTGTATTGTATGTCTATGAATTGTTAACACAGTTTAATAGGAAACCATAACTAAAAAGTGAAAAATAAAAAACTTTTGTACAAAAAAATAGAACCGACTTCCAAAAAAAGTGCAAAATAACTTTAATTTCGGGAGTCGGTGTTTCTGATTTTTTGTCTTGGTTTTATGACACCGACTTCCGAAATTGAAGTTATTTTGCACTTTTTTTGAAGGTCGGTTCTATTTTTTTGTAAAAAGTTTTTATTCGTTTATTTAGAGTGTTATCACCGTTCAAGTTCATAAGTGAATGGAAAGTTAACGAATTCTTCGTAACAAAATTTTGTGACAGATGACGGACAGACAGATAGGCAGGTGGACGGACAGACGGGCAGACGGACAGACGGACATACGTACAGACGGTCAGACAGACAGACGGACACGTGAGTTTGAACTCTTCGGGTACGGAACCTTAAAAAGATGATGATGATGGTTTATTTATTTCTTGTTATAGCGGCAATAGAAATACACACTATGCGAAAATTTCAACTGCCTGGGGTTCATGAGTTAAAGCCCGCTGACAGAAAGACAAAGGAACGGATAGACAGCGGCAGCTTAGCTATTAATAAGCTTCCTGTTTTGATTATGAGGTCAAGGTTCTGCCGATTATTTTCCAATTATCCTAAAATCATCTTGCAATTTTATTGGATTATTATGAAAATAACAGACAAGACCGTCATTTATACTGGGTCAATAGCCCCAGGCCCTAGGATTTCATGATTGAATTTCAGGATTTGTAGGAGACTGAAATCGTGGGGATATTGACCCTTCTAGTTAATATTGATTTAAACCCTCTAGCTGTTTCTGAGAAAAAGGGTCCTGACGGCTAGACGGACGGACAACAAACTGATATATAGAATTTGCATTTATTAAATTTTTTACCAAAAATAGACACTAGAATAAGCACTAATACTTTAAGCACCAACTTAGGCGTCATTTTAGAGTAATTTCTCTAAAATCCTAGTTCAGACAGATTATGTGGTCACAATACAAACTATACGCAACACATTTGTGTACAATCACGTTGCTGTAACCGCAAACGTTACACGTTACACTGTTACGAGTTGTAACACTCAAATCTTTAATACTGAATTTATAATAGAGAACCAGATGGCGGATGAAGGTATTTGGTTACAGGTACTCGTAACGAAATTAGGCTATTCATAATTTCGTTGTTCGAGTTCTAAATTCGTAAATTATTCTGTTTAAAGATGGCGGCAAATTTTTGGAAGGGATGAGATATTTTAGAGAGCTTGAGTCGACGTTACAGGAATTATTTTAGGCTTGAAAGACGATTTTGCTTGGTTAATTTAAGAGATTTGTTTATAAAATAACTAGAAGTCATTTTTTTGTTTATGTGTCAGCCATTAAAAAATTGGCCTCATCAGAAGGCTTAAAGTCACCCAAAGAGCAATGGAGAGGACTGTGCTCGGAGTTTCCTTGCGGGATCGAATCTGGAAAGATGATATTCGCAGGAGAAGCCGACATAGCCCAAAAAATCGCCAAACTGAAATGGCTGTGGGCAGGGCACCTTGCCCGTAGAACAGACGGTCTATGGGGCTGAAATCTGGAGTGGTGAGCGCGTACCGGAAGGCGCAGCGTTGGTAGGCCTGCCACAAGGTGGACCGATGACCTGGTGAGGGTCGTGGGTAGCCGATGCATGCGATACGCACAGGATCTGTCGTTGTGGCGACACTTGTGGGAGCCCTTTGTCCAGAAGTGTACATATTTCGACTGAAATGATGATGATGAATTAGACGCTATTTTTGGATTATTACCTTATTAGATCCATCGTCACGAATAGTGAGAAGCCTGGTAGTGTGACGGCCAGGAGTATATTACCCAGTAACTGTATTGTGGAGATCAGAAAAGCAGTCGCTTCTTGTAACATACTGGTATTCAGCTTCATGACTGGAAGCCGACTCCTGCTTTGCTGGACTAGTGGTGCAAATATCTTGCAATAAAAATCTGTGAGCTATTTATTCTCTCCACCATCGAATGTATTCTCAATGGCACCTGGACCGTAATATTGACGTTATGCAAGATATTGTGAACGTTGTGCCGCGAATTTTTAATTTACTAAGTTCTATGCAGAGATAAGAGCGTTAGATAATTTTTGCATTAATAATGCTGTTTTTACAAAATTCAATCGCTGAAGTTTTCCTTGTTTGTTAGATTTCTATATGATTCTGATCTAATGAGTTTGGTTGGAAATATCACCCCCATACGTACAAAACGTTTTGGGAACACATTCATTTTAGGTTAGCCCCATTTACCAAAGCAAGCATTTTAGTACCTACAGCTTAGGAGAGAAATACCCTGGCGGAGTCTGTGTTTCCTGGTAGCTACAATCTGGAGGTCTTTAAGTCAAGAGTGAATAAGTTACTTCCAGGCAAGCATGCTCCGTTGACGACATCACCGTTTGCCATCTGTTGAGATGGTGTTTAAACGCGAGCCTATTAATATTAAAAATAAACCTATTCCCTCTATTTTCCAGATTAAACTGCGTTTTCTGCAGCCAGAAGCAGTTTCGTAAAACTAAAGCCTTAAAAAGTTTTTGGAAATCAGAACTGCCAGTAATCAAGGGGCATAGGTCAATTAACAATCAAGGAAGGAAAAGGCTACGCAGCTCTGTCTACTTACTTGGTTCAATGAATTGGGTAATCCAATTACCCATACAGGTGTTTGGGTTTGCTTTCTGTGGAAGGAAAAATCATTGTTTTATTCGAATACTTATGCCATATTGTATGACATTATTATATGGTTCTGTCTTTATTGTAGTCTTTGGTCTTCGAACTGTCAAACACGAGAACTGTCAAACGCGCGAAGTTTAAATAGGCGTTAAGTTTTCTGAAATTTTACAATTTTCTGCTCAATTTTCAGTTTTCTAATAAATCAAAATCAAAAAATCAAAAGTCATTTATTCAAACTAGGCTGAGAACCAGCACTTTTTGAACGTCAAAGTTCTACATAAAGACAGTCCCCCAAAAAACGCCCGCCCGTCACCACTTCCTAGTGTTTTAGCTGTGAAGAAGAAGTGGCCAACAAACTCCCCAGCAACACATCTGTCTGTTAAGTTTTAAGAACTTGAATCTATATAATTCTAAGCAACAATCTTAACATTATGTAAAACAGAAAAATAAAATTCTTACTTATTAGAAAACTTAAAAAACAAGATGAATGAAATCGGTAAAGTCGTTCTCAAGTTATGGTATGACCAAGGGAAACTGCTGTCACTCACGTATCCGTCTGTCTGTACGAAGAATTTTTTAACTTCTCATTGAACAATTTTTTTTTTTTTTTTGTGTGGTGGGAAAAAATCCCGCTCTAGGGTGGAGCGGAAAGGCGTGTCAGACTCTTACTGACTAAAATCTAGCCCTGTTCCTCTCTGCCTTGAGTACCCAGGGGCGAGGTAACTCTGTTTCGAATTATTCCTCAACCCCCGGGCAGGCATCGGCCATGACGGGCCCCGTCCTGTTTGCTGACAACTCTTTGAGGCGCGCGTGGAACACTACGCGCCGTCGACTCTCGTGCCTGGTGCTGATCGGACGGCGAGCTACCCATTACTCGCCGTCCGCATGCCCGGGTCTACGGTGGCCGGAGATCGTCTCGCGGCGTCAGAAGTCCCAGGCGGCTGCTGCTGAGAGCGTGCGTTTTTTTAACTTCCCATTGACCTATGAACTTGAAATTTGGTGATAATGTTTATTATTACGTATATTTTACTAAAAAATACCAAAATATTGCTTTCCCTCTTATGGTACTGAACCCTTAATGTGTGAAATCCGACACGCACTTGGCCGGTTTATGTCTATCTATACAATATAGATAGATTTTGTTACTACTGTCAAAATTAATTATGTCTGTATTAAGAGTGGCATTTACTTGATTCATAGTTATATTTTAGTGGTAAAAGTACTAAAAAATATGAAAGTTTTTTTTTATTTGAGCAACTTTGACAAACAGAAACAGGTGCGAGTCAGATTCGCACACGAACTTTCCGTTCCGTACTATCGGATTTTATTTTATTCTTTGACGAAAATATAAGTAGGACTGATAAAAAACTTAATATTGTAGCTGATGTTCTCCCGTAGGGTATAACCAGGATAGTTGCCCCAAGGGCATAGTTGCCCCGATTGTAATTACTCTAGTTTCAGTTAATGAGAACAGTGGTGGCCCAGTGGTAACGGCCGCGACTTACAAGTTGTAGGTCATGAGTTCGAACTCAGGCAGGCGTTTTACTTAGTGTAAATTATTTCATCACCACTGCTCTCAAAACTGTGAAGGAAAACATCGTAAGGAAACCGGCATGCCCTAGGCCCAAAAATTCGAAGACATATGACATCCACCAACCCGCATTGGGCCCGCGTGGTGGTTTACGGCCCACACCCTCTCACAGAAAGGAGGCCTCTGCCCCAGCAGTGGGGACATTAAAAGGCTGATGATGATGATGTGATTAGTTTAAACACTAATTAGCAGTTTCTTATTTCAATATTATCTACCCGGAAGAAGGTTAGATGTGAAGTATGTGCAGTTGATCCGAGCGATGTACAGTCGCAAGTCTGCAGTGGGCACCACTGACTGCTTCAGAGTGGCAGTCAGTTTGCACCAGGGGTCGGCCCTCAACCTTTACCTCTTCCTGATGATAATAGACGCTCTCACGTCGGACATCCAAGAAGAGACCCCCTGGTGTATGCTGTTTGCTGATGATATTGTGCTGGTTACCGAAAGCGGTTTAGAGGTCCAGAGCAGATTGGAGACGTAGTGGCAAAGACTGGAGAGTGTTGGCCGTAAATTGAGCAGAAACAAAACGGAATTCCTGTTCTGCGATTTCAGCGGTCTCTCCAGTCCTATGCCTATAGCTCTCACTGGAACGCCTATACCGATCTGCTCCGACTTTCGGTACATCGGGTCGCTTCACATAGTGGTGACAACCGGGCGTTTCCTCCCGCCTTATACGGCACAGGAACCTCCCGAAACAGCCGTGTCCGGTGAGGACCTACGTCAGGCGGAAGGTGCCAGTTTGTAGCATCCTGGATAGCTTTGTCATGACTTCGTTTAACCTTTATAGTCCCGATGACAACCCGGGCTGTCACCGGGCTTCTTCGACAACCCAAGGTTAACGTTTGCTTGGAAAAAAATTTAACCTCTTAGGATCCGAAACTCGACTGAGTTTGAAAACAACAAAAAAACCAGCCTCCTACCTCTTAAGATCCGCGGACAAACCCGGGTTGTCGAAGAAGCCTGATGACAACCCGGGTTGTCATCGGGACTATAAGGGTTAAATCATCCAAGGTACAAGTGGTTGTGCATGCTGAGCAGGCAAGGAGGTGACGCATGTCCTGTCCACACTGTCACTGATTTTAGACCCCCTGTTTGGACATCAATTCCTACCTGCGAGCCTAAAAATTCATAAAAGCTTCTTGAGACATACGACCTCTTCGGATTAGAACCTCTATAACTCTCTAACATTATTTGGTTAAATTCTAGACTGTGCCTTAGGTCCAATAGCCTAATTCTGTCTTAAGTTTCTTATAAATTGCAGTGGATGACAAGTTGCCAGGATTAATCGAGGGGAACGGCGTACAATGACACATTGCCATGCTGTTACCGGTGGAATCAAACATGAGTTATGTGGAATATGGAGTTAAATATTACTTCTTTAGTTTTTGTTAGGCGGAGAGTTGGTTTTAAATGTTGTAGCATTTTCCAAGACTTGTGAGTCATGCAAATTTTCATTAGAAAATAAAAAGTAGTGATAATTTCAATTAAATCTACGATTGAATTAAAAAAAATAAGACCGAAAAGTAACTTGTGTAAAGTTTATTCTACTCATATTTTTAGGGTTCCGTACCTAAATGGTAAAAAGGAACCTTTATGGTGCGACTCAGTCTTTCAGTCTGTCCGTCTGTCACAACTGAATATATCAAGAACTGCTTATGCTATCAAATTGGAATTTGGAATAGTTTTGATGACGTTTATCCAACTACTTTGCAAATAAAAAAGAAATAAAACTACATATATTTTTTTTTTGCAACAGATACTGAATGGGTCATAAAAATTGGAAGTGGGGCTACTAGGATATGTAGTTCCAACATTTTTTCTTTTCTTTTAAACTACTTAGTTTTCGACTTTTGCTGAAAAATTTAAAAAATAATACCGTTCCCCCCTCCCCCTCCTTAGCTCCAAAGTTTACATAGAGAAAAATCTGAAATTATTCTATGTGATAGAAGTATATGTAAAAATTACAGGAAAAATAAAACAATATCTCTAAATAGCACACCTTTTCAGAAATCATCAACATAAATGACATTAGTTCCACTATCGGTCAAGAGATCGCGCTGACCTAAAACTGCAATATTCTACACCGCATTGTTAAAATTCTCTCACAAATTAGTAACACATCCAAAATATTTAAATATGATGGTATGGGACCCTCGGTGCGCGAGTCCGACTCGCTCTTGACTGGTTTTTTATTATTGATAGACTCACGTTTGGCCACCATCTCACCTGATGGTAAGCGATGATGTGGTCGACGATGGAGCACACATGCTTAGAAGTAACCTATTCACTGTTAACCTAAAAGACCCCTAGATTGTAGCTATCAGGACAAAACAGCAGGCAATTCCACTCCTTACTGTTTGTACAAGCATCTGATGACGACAAAGCGTCTTGAACCAAAACGTTCCATTACACTTTATCACATCTGACTCTCACCTCAGAACCTCGCTAAAAGAATAAAAATAACATAAAAAAAAAACTTAAATGCGTAAGATCAAAATTCTTATTATTTATCAAAATTAATCCTACTGATTATTTTTATAAAAAAACTTTCACTAGAACTCAGATTCAGTTCACAGAAAAACTAATTAGCTTAATCTCGAAAAAAAACTGTCTGTATTTCAATAAAAAAACAAGGATTTTTTTTTAAAGTAACTGAACTTGATCTGAACCTTACTTGAACGAACTCATTACCTTAGTGTAGTCAATTAAATACTAAACAAATATCAAAGCTAACATGAAAGTAAAATAAAATGTCATGATCATTTATCATAGATTAGCGAACCCATTTGCACGAGTACAAATTATACACACTAAACCTTTCTCGTTCATCGCTCTTTTTATTATTAGTGAAAACCGCGTTAAAATCCGTCGCGTGGTTTAGGAGTTTGCGAAGAAACAGACATAAATGGAAAGCAACTTTGATTTCTACTATTTAGTGATGATAGTGATAGTGATGATAGTGATACTGATGATAGTGATAGTGATGATAGTTATAGTGATGAAAATGATAGTGGTTGTGATGAAAATTTAAATAGTAAAGTAGGTACGGTCGTCCGAACGTTTGCTTATACGCGTTAACCATACAAGAAACACGGCATTTGTGATAGTGATGAAAATGATAGTGGTAGTGATGACAATTTAAATAGTAAAGTAGGTACGGTTGTCCGAATGTTTGCTTATACGCGTTTACCCTACAAGAAATACGGCATTTTTAATGTCTCCAGCATCTCATTTATCACAACCGCTGCCGAAAATAGCCGACCGTGTGACGAGTTCGCTTCGGTTTAGTATAACCTCTGTATGACCAATGTTTTAGGTTCCTTCAAACAAGGACAAGGAACCCTTATAGTTTCGGTCCGCCTGAGGCACAGCTTAGAGACTGTTAGTTCTATAAAGCTACAATTGCAAGATATATAATATTAATCACGCCAAGAAAAGGAAACAATAAAATTTTGAAAAATATTTTTTTTATGGTTGCTCTCGTTCATTTTAAGTTGGGATTGAAAAATATATTTTTTATGCTCTTTTTCTCACCTATCCTATAGTGTAGAGTATATAAGTTGGATAGGTCTTTCAAAATCATTGCGGGATTGTGAAGACTATTTTTATTATTTCGTTTCAGTGATTCGTTTGTGAAAACTTAAACTTTAAAGTGATATTTTGTGTTCGAGTAGAGCGTTCCCTCCCCACTAAAAGTTAAACTGTTGGCTTGAAAAACCAAAAAAAAATGTGATGGTCACAACTAAGTTAGCTTTGTTAGTTTAACTTATAAATGACTTATGCACGTACTTTGAAAATTTCGTGTAAAAAGTACTCCTAAAATCCAAAAAAAAACAGTGGCACTTGAGCAAAAATGTCCAACGCGCCTAAAGAAGTTTTCACTTCAATCCGCTACGAGTGCTACGCGTCGTAGAGGTGTCGGTAACAGTGTCACGAGTTCAATTGTTTTTTCGTATCTCATAAATACCTAACACACCTTTTTTTTTGGGGGGGGGGGGGGGTGGGGTGGGCAATCATCCAATGACTTCTCCCGCTCTAGGTGGAGCGGGAGGGCGTGTCAGACTTTTACTGACTAAAAGCCCACCCCTGTTCCTTCCCTGCCTGAGTGCCCAGGTGCGGTAACTCATTTTCAGAATTTACCCTATATATAACATCCATTAAAAACGGAATGAAGTACAACACCATTTCGAACAAAAACTAGATCAGATCGACTGTTCTAGTTTTTGTTCGAAAAGGTATTGTAACATAACATAAAAACATAGTTACATTATAATATAATAACAACATCAATTCCTTCTAACATGTCTCAGTCAATATTATTACATCTTAAAGAAAATATAATATGATATCTTCTGTATTATTTTGGGCTCGAACCCGTTCTGAAAACATTATTACGACCATAGGGTATTATTTATCTATCATGTACGTTCATCTATACATTATACATTTATTTCGTCTGAGCAGGTGGAATCGTTTGTATTTGATATTTCGTTTATTTTTTCTTGCTTTGTGAAAAAGTAAAAATTATTAATAAAATCTGAGACTCAACGGAGTCGCCCTCACGACCCCAGCAGCAGCCGCTGCAAGAGACGCCCTGGGCATCGGGGGTCGCGAGACGATCTCTGGCCACAGTAGACGCGGGCCTGCGGACGGCGAGTACCCGGGCCTGTAGACGGCGAGTAATGGGTAACTCGCCGTCCGATCAGCACCAGGCCCGAGAGTCGACGGCGCGTAGTGTCCACGTGCGCCTCAAAGAGTTGTCAGCAACAAATGACGGGGCCCGTCATAGCCGATGCATGCATGCCAAAGGGTCGCGGATAAATTCGTAACAGAGTTACCGCGCCCTGGGCACTCAGGCAAGAAAGGCACAGGGGTGGGTTTTAGTCAGTAAAAGTCTGACACGCTTGGAGCTTCACCCAGAGCGGGAGAAGTCACTGGATGATTTCCGACCCCACAAAAAAAAAGAAGGAAAACAAACAGTGACACGTTTCACCTTGCAGAAAACCATATAGTAAAATGTGATTTATGGTGTAACCAACAACATTTTGAGGTTTGCTTGAAAGTAAAGACAGTGTGTCTTTACTTTCAATTATTGAGATATGAGACATCGTTTCGATCGTATATGGCATTAAAATAATATGTCCGAGTCGTGAGTTAATATAGGAAAGAATTTGAAAACTGACGAAACTTTGTTGGTGAATTTTTGGCATCTTTATAAAAAATCTTATCACTACGTCCACTTTGCAAATTCACTATTTCTAACCCCTGACGCAAAAAGAGGGCTGTTTGACAGCTATATGTGTGTGTGTTTGTCTGTCTGTGGCACCGTAGCTCTTAAATGGGTGAACCGATTTTAATTCGGTTTTTTTTTTTGAAACCAGGTTTGTTAGCGATGGATCCTAGAAATATTTTATAAAAATCGGTTCAACCATTTCAAGATAATAAGCTTTTTGGGTTTTTTAAATTGTTTGTTTTTCTGTTAAGCGTTGGGTTTTTTTTTTAAATTTAATTGGTAAATTGTTCAAATAGCGTTTTTCTATATTTTTTTCAAAAGGTTTAGATTAGAGTTTTTTTTAAAAGCAAGATTTAATACGAAAACATGACGTAATCTTTGTAGAAAAACAAATTTAAGCAGAATTGGGAGCCACGGCGTCAAAACAAACCTGAAATAATAAAGAATTCTTAGAAAACTCAAAGTATATGAAAGGTGATGAACGACTTCATTGCCTTTAATTTTAATGAAAAATCGGGCCGCAGGAGAACCAAGGTTACCAACATAGCCCTGGCCGTGGGCAAGGCACATTGCTCGCGTGGTGACCGCGTACCGGAAGATGCAGTGTAGTTCTTCAGTTTGGCGATTCTTCAGGCTACGTCGGTAAACTTGGTTGGTTCTCCTGCAGATAATTATTTTCATTTCTGATTCGGTCGCGCAGGGAAACTCAGAGCATCGTTAACACTGTAGCACTGCTTCTTGTCTTCTCCTTCGTACTCCACGACACATTTCCAGCCGCTATAATAATAATAATAACACATTATTTCTGGTTGTTCTCGTCTAGCTAACGGAGACTATTTGCACAGACACAACCTTGTAGCCAGGATTATCCACCAGCAACTTGCTCTTAAATACAACCTTGTGGAATCTGAAGTACCGTACTATAGGTATGAGCCCAACCCAGTTCTCGAAAATAGCAATATCACGTTGTATTGGGATCGATCTATCATCACTGATAGGACTATTGTTGCCAATAAGCCTGACATAGTGGTGATAGATCGACAAGAGCGTCGCACAATAATTGTTGATATAGCTGTCCCTCATGACGACAATGAAATGACGACAAAGTATCTTGATCTGGCTCGCGAGGTTGTCGACATGTGGGAGGTGGATACAGCAGTCATTGTGCCGATAGTCGTGACGGCCAATGGCTTAATAGCCAAGAGCCTCGACCAACATCTCGGGAGGCTCTCGTTGGGCGGCTGGATCAAGGGCTTGATACAGAAAGCGGTACTCCTGGACACGGCGCGTATTGTTAGGAGATTCCTTTCTCAGGAGCCCTGACCACCGGTAGCTTGGACCCTATCCCGTTACCGGTGGGCTACTATTTTTTTATATTTTTAAATGTTCTTATATTGTTTTATATTTGAATATTTAAAAATGTAAATAGTATGTACATAAAGTTAAATAAATGGAATAGTAATAATAAATCATTTATTTCGGACTCATATTACATCCATATTTGTTAGTACAATTGCGAGCTTACAGACTAGTGTTAGTAATAATTGATTGATTACCTAATAATTGATTGATTATAATGGCTCCTTTTCAGTAACTGCAGTGCGTCTCTGGAACTCTCTTCCACACTCCCTACGCGACAGTCCTTCTCTGGATGTATTTAAGAGGAAAATATAAAAAGAGCACAAGACTTCCTTTCTCAATGACATATTTTTTTTTTGCGGATAAATTCGAAATAGAGTTACCGCGGCCCTTGGCACACGGGAAACTGAAGGAACAAGGGTGGGTTTTAGTCAGTAAAAGTCTGACACAAGAGAGCGGGAGAAGTCATTGGATTACTTCCTAGCCTCCAAGAAAAAAGGGTTTATATTCGTATTTATTAGTACCTATACAGTATGTTACAAAAGCCCTGTCTGATCCAATAAAGGCGTATTCCGGTTTAACATACGTAGTAGAAAACATATTTAAAAAAATGTAACTCCTAAAAACCAAAAGTTATAGATTTCTTATTTTTATAAAATATGCGAAATTTAACATTAGATATAGCAAATTTTCATAAGTTGACAACACTCCGGCGCACACCGGCCGGCGAAATCTTGTCATTTTTACCTATTATTATTTCAAACGATCCCGCCCTGCACTAGCCGCGCTGTAGTCACTTACAATAAAACTGTAGGTGAACTTTGTCGAGCGGTCAGTGTTGCCTTTGTTTAATTTTTCTTTTTTTTTAATTAATTATTTTAATTAGGGAAAAATAATAATCTCGTTTCCATTAAATGATGACGTATATGTGTACGCAGTACGATACCAAATAATACCCTTCAGGATCGGACAGGGTTTTTCTTACGTGCTGTATAGTATAACTGTATTTATTTTATATATTATGCTTATATGAAGGCTTATTTATATAGGTTTATATTGTACACGATCTTACCCTCGAATGTGATCTCATTCTATCCACTCAAAGGTTTGCTGGGAGAAAACTCAACTTTGAGTTAAGCTCGCCTTTGTACATGAACTGTGTTCTATGTTAATAGATGGTGTACAATAAAAAATAAGAATTAAGAAATTGTCCTCTCCATAGCCCTTTGGCTGAATTTAAACCTCTCGATGTTCATTATAATCAACCACGTTTCGGTGCCATATTATTATGTCATCACAGGCAACACGCACTGGTCAAAAACTTTCGTCTACGACACTGTGGTATGTTGGACGAGAAAATATCGAGGCTGTGAACAGCTTCTTAGAATATAAATTGCATACTTATTGGTTAATTACAGTTAATTATTTCCTGTCAACTTTGAACGAGTTTTTATGATGATTTATAATAAATGATGTGGCTCTTCTGCGCACAGTTTTTACGACTTTACAGACCAATGAGATTTAATAAGTACCGTATATCATTTATGTTAGATTTGTTAATATAATTTTAACTAGTGACCCGTCCTGACTTTGCAAGTGTGCAAATTATATACCAAAACCTTCCTCGTTTATCGCTCGTTATATTAGGTACCCACCTATGAAATCAACGTTTTGTATGGAGGATTTTAAAGAAGTTGCATTTTTCATACTAACATTTTCTTAATTTATTTAACAACTATGAACACTACTGTCTTTAAACTTCTATGCAATAATGTTTAAAAACTAAGATAACGTATGCCACTTAGATTAAGCAACAAAAATAAGTTTTGGCTAAGTTAAAACAAATATAGTGGTCATTTCTGCTAACAAAAAGAGGTGTCATTTTTAAGGTATTTTTTTTTTTTATAAAACTATAAGTAATAAGGTTTTTTTACTATCGGCAGTTGTCTATGACGGTCATTATTCGATATCCTAATATCAAGCAATTGATGAATATTTTAATTCATAGAAGTGACGAGGTTCTCTATTTGTGAGAAAAAAACGCCAATTTCATAATTATATATTAGTGAAAACCGCATCACAATCCCTTTCGTGGTTTAGTAGAAGTTAGCCGAGAAACAGGCAGACGCGGAAAGTTATTATGTTTAATACTATGTATAGATAGAGATACGTGTTCCAGTGATTCAGTACATGATTCTGGACCTCCTAGCGTTGGAATTTTTTTTTTCACTTTAAACTGGCAAACCTACCCCAAACACATTTTAAATGAAAAAATTTAATTACTTATTTTTTCATTTAAAATGTCTTTGGGGTAGATAGGTATAACGATTTTATATAGATTAAAGTATTTTTTTTTTTTAAATTAGGAAAAGGCCGACTAAAAATTCCAACGCTAGGGGGTGGTGAAAAACACCAATCCAGAATCATGTACTGAATCACTAGTACACGTATGTGCGTTTATGTACCTTACACCCTGTATATATTCAGAACGCATCAAAATGTTAAACTATTGAGAGATGTATGAACGCAGCGATGAGGGAATGAGAGATTTATGTGTGTGAAAGCGAAGGGGAGAAAGATTTTTACGACGTAAGGAGAACGTCTGTAAATCAGGAGGTGAAGAAGTTTTAAATTAAATAAAACAGTTTTCAAGAAGTGAAGAGCCTTTATTTTGGTCTACGACACATACCCTACAATATTCTTCTCAATAATACCAAAAATAAAAAAATAAAGCGTGTTTTCAGATTTTTTTTAAATATATAAAATTATTTGTCTTGTTCTTGAGCCAAGATGACACTTTCCCTAATCCCCTCACAAAAGATCAAGTCTATTGAAAGATAGTCGACTTTGTTCCAGTGTCAACGATGGATGTTGAAGCCGTCGTGGGACGGACGGCTTCCCTTCCGTGCGATATCGAACCTGACTCAAATGAAGACCGGGTGTATATGGTGTTGTGGTTCCGGCATGCTGGTGGAAAGCCACTGTACAGGTTAGTGAATTTCTTTTATTTTTACCTACTAAGTGTGTTTTAAGCCATTGGAAAAACTACTTAGCTAATATAAATGGAATTTTGTATACCTAGGATATCTGCAGGTGTCTTCTATTTATAATTTAAAGCTGAAATAAAAAATTTACTTACGTAAACATCCCGCCATTTCCATGTTTCCTATTTCAATTTTAGCATTTTCAACATACTTAGAACCTCTGATATGTATTATGTATTCCTAATTCTTGAATTTCTGCCGATTTTTTGCAAACTTTACATAATTACACTTTATTTTAAGTAAATTCCAATTAAATCACAAATGTGACGTATACGCGCTTCGCGCCATCTTCTGGCACTGACTCTTGACAGACGACATTTCAACAATGAATTGTAATTTTACTCTATGATTACGTGCAGGGTGCCCAGGAAAGAGAATACGCATAATTTAATACAGAGCCATCTTTTTTTTACTTCTCAAAGCTCAAACAACGCGACCACAGCAAAAAATGATTTAAAGGTCTCGTGATCTCTTTGTAACAAACGTGACGTAGGATTCTTTAATATTTATTTTCTATGCTATGCTACGATTTTTTAATCAATGAGGGCGCCACCTTGGCCGGTAGCAGGGCCTTAAATGCATTCTGACTGGTGGCCGTTCTGATGGAGAGGAAACGCATTCAACAGAAGGATGAACTGTATATGAAAGTCCCAAATATTGTCCAACTTCAGTGTCCTCTCTCTTTCCATTTTTCCGAGATGATCGTAAAAAAACTCACAGGTAGATTCAAACTCTCACCAGAGCTCTAACGTGTACAGGGGGGGTTTTTGGGGTAGCATTTTAAGAGGTCACTTGACCCCTTCCATATACTGATGGTGACCACCGGGGTGGTTTAGTGAGGTAAAAATCTCACACTCTCTGGTCGTTCCCCTGAAAGTCCAGGCACCCCAGATAAAAAAAGAAAAACTTGCCAAGTGCGTGTCGGATTTCGCAAATTAAGGGTTCCGTACCAAATGAGGGAATTATCAAATAAAAACTCTTTTTTATCAATATATTGGTATTTGTTATTAAAATATATGTAACAATAAAGATTATCACCAAATTTCAAGTTCATAGGTTAATGCGAAGTTAAAAATTCTTAGGAATAAAATTTTGTAACAGACGGACACGTGAGTGACAGAAATAGGGCTCTATTTGGACCCTTCGCGTACGGAACCTTAAAAACTCACAGTTATATTCAAACTCAACATCTCCATAGCCAGTTTTTCTACTAGCCATTTCTTCCTCTTTTTATTCGCTCTGTGTGTTATATCGTTTAAGTAGTTCCAGGTCGCTAGTTCACCGTGTAAGGACACTGCCCCACTTTTAGACTCACTCATGCAAGCAGTGGGAAAGTAAACAGATAATGTTCGCTGTTTTCTTTCAATTTGATATCTGTTATTGTAATATTGTAAGGATGTTGCGGGCGTATTGATTTTTAGTGTATCATGGCTCATGGTTAATGTTAACAGACGTTGTTGTAAATGGTTTTGGAATAGCGATTCATTTAGATAGATAAATCCTTCTAATCCTACTTTGAAGGTTTCCGTACCCGAAAGGTCCAAAAGGAGCTCTATTGTTGTCACTCACGTGTCCGTCTGTCACAAAATTTTGATCAGAAGTAATTTTAACTTCCCATTGACATATGAACTTGAAATTTGGTGATAATGTTTATTATTACGTATACTTTACTTACAAATACCAATATTTGGTACGGAACCCTTAATGTGCGAAATCTGACACGCTCTTAGCCAGTTTTTATTATAAATGTGAAAGTTTGGATAGATCGATGGATGGATGTTTGTTGGAGATGAAATTTGGCACAGAGATAAATTATAGTCTGAAATAGTACATATGCTTATAATTCATAATGGGGGAAGAACTAATTCCACGCGAGTGAAGCCGCTGGTAGAAGCTAGTGATATATACTTTTGAACCACGCACTACGGGATGGGAGTCCCTACACCAAATCATATACCTACTTTTGGAGACCAGATTGTCCCGAAACTTTTACCATATTGTTAATACTATAAGGCACAGTCGTTTTATCACTGACAGTGATAACAAACAGAAAACCTATGGAGAGAACTATTTAATACATAATACAGACCCTTTACAACCTCCCGCATAAACTTGTAAACAAGCCTTAAAAACCTACACTCTATGTTATTCAACACAATTTTTAGAGCAACTTTAGATTTTAGTCCTAAATATACAGTCTGAGAGCAGTGGTTACCCAGAGGTTACGGCCTCAACTTACGAGTTGTACGTCGTGAGTTCAAACCCTGGGATGCGCTTTACCTTGTGAAACTGTGAGCGTCCAAGAAAAAAGGTGTATTAAGTTAAGACTAGATTCGGTAAATAATAAGAAAAAAATAATAATAAGAAGGATAAAAAGAAATAATAAGGATTAAAAAAATATTCAAAAACTGACACATTTTTTTTTTGTCAGATATTTGAAGTTGAAACTCTGAAAAAGCTTGATTTGAGAAAAAACAGTTTTCCTCAAAATCATCAAGTTTCTTCCAATTAACTTTTGTCTTAAAATTTCTGGTACTTAGAAAAATCATATAAAGTAATTTACTATATGAACTTGTAGATAATTGACCCACCCGTACTGTCCCACTGCTGGGCAAACCTCGACAAACGCCACCATTCCTTCCAACGGTCACAATTTTTTGCTTCTTCTTTCCAATTCTTAAGGAAGACATCCAGGTCGTCCCGCCATCTTCATCGTGGTCTGCCGCGGCCATTAAAAATAGTCAATTAAAATCGCGAAATGCAATTTTTCAACCAACTTTACAAAACTGCGTTTATTATATTATTATTTGAAAGAATGCCGAGAACAACTGGACCCCCACCCCCCCCAATTTATTTCATCATCTCTGTTTCTAAAACGGTGAAGAAAAAGGTTGGGAGGAAACCGGCTTGTCTTAGAACAAAAAATCGAAGACATGTGACATCCACCATTCCACACAGGGCCCCCGTGGTGGATTACGGCCTCTTCTAGTCCAGCCCAGCAATGGGAACATTAATAATAATTTGCGGCTGCATTTTGGATCTTATTAAAAAAAAACAACGTTTCAAACAAGTCACTTTTAAAATAGTTCGATGCAGTTGGTAGCAGATATTTTAGTTAAATCACAGATTTGACTCACCAACTGCATTAGCAGCAATTAAAATTATCAATACACTTCAAGCAGTCTGGTTGCTTGAAGTGTATTAATAATTTTAATTTCCTGAGCTCTTTATTAACCGACTTTCGAAAAAGGAGGAGGTTCTATGTTCGACTGTATGTATGTTTTTTTTTTTTTTATGTATGTCCTCGCATGTCTCCGTCAGTTGTGGACCGATTTTCAAAATTCTTTCTTTATCCGAAAGAATATACTCCCGAGGTGGTCCCATATAAATTTTATCGAAATTGCTTTAGCGCTTTTTGAGAAACTGAACAAAAACGAAAAATACACATATCTTGATGACGTTTTTGTGTTCTCCAAATGTTTAAATTCCACGTTCCATGTTATTGGGGTTTTTAGTTCTGGGGTATAACAACTAAAAAGCGAAAAATAAAAAGCTTTTTTACAAAAAAAAAAACAGACTTCCAAAAAAAAATACACTAAAAATTTAAAAATAACTTTAATTTCGGAAGTCGGTGTCAAATATCGAAGAAATAAAATACAAACATCGACTTCCGAAATTAAAGTTATTTTTAAATTTTTAGTGTATTTTTTTGGAAGTCGGTTGTTTTTTTGTAAAAAAGTTTTTTTTTTTATACCTATCCCTTAAAAAAAAGAACCATGACACAAAAAATACGACTATACTTACCTTATAATTGATGATTTTTTTTTTTACTGTCATGTCACTTGTCAATGTCACTATAACCTCAATCTAATAATGATACCTCATTTGTTAAAATCCATCCAGCCGTTTAGTCTACATATTATGACTGCACAACACTTACAGACATCCTCTCGAAAAACGTTCCCCTCCTTCTAGTAAAAACATCATATTAAGATAATACATCTAGATGTATGACAAAGCATTCTAGAATGCTTTGTCCTGAATGACTGACTGACGGATCAACGCACAGCCTAAAGCGCTGATCGTAGAGACCTGAAACTTGGAGGGTGTGTTCTTTGTATGATGTAGGCATCCGATAAGAAAGGACTTTCAGAAATACTACCTCTAAAGGGGTGAAAAAGGGGTGCAAAGTTTGTATGGGACAACGTGATTCCTTGGTCCAATCTACTTCAAATTTTGCATAAACCTTTTTTAACAGAATTGATGGAAGACGTGTTTCGTATTTTATTGACATTCACCCCCTAACGAGGTTAAAAAGGGGTAGTTAAGTAATTTTGGCGGTAATTTGCTTCGAAGTTGATATCAATACTCCTTAGTGCTTTTGATTTAAATTACATTTTATTTTGACACATGTCTGAAAACTCAATCCGATTTTATTAATAATAGGATTCTATAATGTATTGTTTTTCGCATGCTTTTTATATTTATAAATTTGTCTGTGTCTATTTTTAGAAATGGGAGCAAAGTTGGTTAACATCAATGGGAAATTAATAAACTTTACTATTGTACCAATAGTGAGGGATGGCGCACACCTTTACCGTACGCTTTCTTATTTGTTCTACGGCACATATGAACGCTCAATGGATATTCGTATAGAATTGTGTGTCATGTGACGAACAATTAGGATGAATTTGCTGTTATGTCACACGACCGTCATGGCAACAATCATGGGACAAAAGAAGAGTAGGTTAACGGATAAATTCGTAACAGAGTTACCGCTCCCCTGGGCACTCAGGCAGGGAAGGAACAGGGGTAAGTTTTAGGCAGTAAGTGTCTGACACGCTCCGCCCAGAGCGGAAGATGTCATTGGATGATTTCCCACCACACAAAAAAAAAAGAAACGACTACTTAATCTGCCGTGGAATTAAGGAATGAAATTTGGGGGGGAAGGTGTAGAACCCCCCCTATGAAAGAAAAAGCGAAGAAACTCCCCGCCCCCTTTTTTAATGAATTTTTAAAAATCGGATTTTGAGGTTATGTTTACGTATTTTTTTTGTCAATTTAAAGGGAGGACGGGAGAGGGGGAAAGTGTAGACCCCTCCTCATGATGAAAAAGTTGCGGAAGCCCCCCCAAACCCTTTAAAATATTTTTTTTTAAATACATATTTTATTTTCATATTTATTTAAGCTTTAAATCTCTACACTATAATAAAGATTGTTATATTGTATAATAATTATGTATTCAAACATTTGAACATAATAATTTACATGTGTATTTAAATTAAAACGTACCAAATAAAAATCCTATTACAACCATTTTCGACTTCTACGCGGACGAAGTCGCGGGCAAAAGCTAGTTTATTTATAAGATTCTTTATTGAACAGCATGATACATTAAATAAAGAGAAACAAACATACAATGGGCGGCCATATTGCATTCCGCAATCTCTTCCAGGCAACCTAGAATGGACAGTGATTGGCTGGACATGATATGGGGCTGTCATTGGTGTGCCAATATTAAATAAAATATATTACAATAGATACACATCATCATCATCATTCTCCTGCCCTTATCCCAATCTATTTGGGGTCGGCGCAACATGTCTTTGTCTTCCATACTCCTCTATTAGTCGTCATCTCTGTAGTCACCCTCTTTTTAACCATATCCTCTTTCACACAGTCCAACCATCGTTTCTTTGGCCTTCCTCAACTCTTATAGCCATCCACATCCATGAACAAGACTTTCCTCACGTCATTTTCTTCATTCCTACGCATCACATGCCCATACTACGACAACCGATTTCCACACAACTTTTCAGTCAGCTGTGCCACTTTTAGACTTCCTCTTACATACTCGTTCCTAATTCTATCCATGTGCGTAACACCACACATCGCTCTTAGCATTCTCATCTCAGCCGCATGCAATTGCTACAATTATTACTATAGATATACATGGACATACATACGCTATATAATATATACACAAATAAAAAAAAACATACAGACGAATTGAGAACCTCCTCTTTTTTGAAGTCGGTTAAAAACATAAAGAAAGTAAAAATAAATAACCGCTAACAATGATCACAGCGAGAGGTAGCGTTCCATTACAATTTTTCATACCACATTATCACAAACTGTACTTAGATACTTGCGGTCACTGTAAAGTGAAGCACCAATACCAGCAAGCTTCATCGATTGCCCAGGAAGCGATCGCGAAATTTTATTTATATCAGGCTTATAAACTGCTAGTTAAGGACATTTTACATCTAGCACAATTTTGTTTATGCGCCCATTTATTAATTGAGATAAAATCAACTTTATGGGGAACGACGCGATTCGGAGTGGCTGGGAAGTTTCTGGTGGCCAGGACGGGAAATATAGTCGAGTTGCTTTTTCTTAGAATATTATTTTTAATAGCTTATTCTTTTCATTTTGGCAGTACATTATTTAAATCATACTATTTGGGCCGAGTTGGTGGCCACATAGATAGCTTCGTTGGAGTCAGGTTTTCTAGGGTACATTTGGGGTCCAGCAAAAGAGTCACATTCTGAGCAGGAGCACTGCACTCGCACTGAATCTTTGAGGGATCAACTATCCCTCATTTCGGTAACAGCCTGGTCACGGGACATTCACTGCAGCGAATATTTCAGTTCTGGTTGTATAAGAATATAATAAATGGTTTAGACACTCATGCGGGTATAATTTAAAAAAAAAAATCTGGATGTAGTCTGTATTTATCGTACTTCTTGTGGAATTCTCCATCGATACCCCGATCCTTATTCAAATCTTGCAATCAACAATCTCTTCCAAATATAATGTCTTGAACCAAAACACTACTACTTTCCAAGCAATATTGAGATAACTTTGATAATGTCATTTAGCTCTCGGTAGATACTGGTCGCGGCGGCGAACGCTACTGCCCGTTTTTTTTTTGTGGATTGGGAAATCATCCGAAGACATCTCCCGCTCTAGGGTGGAGCGGGAGGGCGTGTCAGACTCTTACTGACTAAAACCCAACCCGATTTCTTCCCTGCCCTGAGTGCCCAGGGGCGAGGTAACTTTGTTTCGAATTTATCCTCAACCCCTGGGCAGGCATCGGCCATGACGGGGCCCGTCGTTATGTCTGACAATTCTATGAGGCGCGCGTGTAACACTACGCGCCGCCGACTCTCGGGCCTGGTGGTGATCAGACGGCGAGCTACCCATTACTCGCCGTCCGCAGGCCCGGGTACGCTAATGCCCGTGGCCTGCAAACTGTGCCGCATGAATTGACGCCCCGCTAGACGTACCGCCGCCGGTCGCGTCGCCCGTTCCCGTGGCCAGGCTGTAAATTATACTTGCATCGGCCTACTTGGGTACGCAATTGATTCAGTGCTTTACAAATAGGCCACTGCTCATGATCGGGAGGTAGGTGCTCCTTGTGTCACGTGGTGGCGGGCACCGCTCCTCCCACCAAGCCACTTATTTATTGTCTATCATATTTTCAGACTTTCTGTTCAAATAAACCGCTCTTGACCTCGAACAGTCTTGTCTTTGAATATTTAAGAAAAGCATGTATCATAGAAAAGCATTGATTGGTTGCTTGTTTCTAGGAATTTTTGCTGAAAGCTTTATTTTATATTATTTATTTTTATGGGGCGTACCATGTTGTTCTCTTCATATTCTGGCAAAATATTATTTCTGAGAATCGTTATTTGTCAAAAATAATAATAGCTTATTGATATTTTACATATTTTGGCAAAAATAATAATATTTTAATTTTTAGGGTTCCGAACATCCGAATGTAAAAATAGAAGCCTTATAGGACCACTCGTGCGTCTGTCTGTCTATCCGTCCTACTTCGAATCTACTCGACTAATTGAGTTGAAATTTGGTACACATATGAATATCAGTGATTAAATGAATGAGTAAAATTTTATGATACTCGTATTTATTTGGAAACTAGATTTACATATTACTAGCATACAAGTAGCGGCACGTAAGTCTAGCGCTGAACGATAATTGCTGCGCATGGGTGGGTGCCGCGGGTGGCGCGCGGGGGCGCGCGGGGAACAGATTGGGACTGGAGAGCCAATCGGCGCTACGCACGCTCGCCCTTCATCCCGCTAGCCCCCCCAGGTACCTTAATTTTTACTTCTGCGCAATAACAGTCAGCGCTAAAGTTTCGTGCCGCTACTTGTACTTAACTAATTTCTATATCTACACTAAAACCAAAAAAAAAACCTAACTTAACTACGTATATACAAAAATAAAATACGTTCAGGCGTCGAAGTACTCCAGTAGTAAGTAGGTATGAGTTAATAAATTAATTTGGATTTTTTTTTTTTTTGGGGTGGGAAATTATCCAATGACTTCTCCCGCTCTGGGTGGAGCGGGAGGGCGTGTCAGACTCTTATTGACTAAAACCCACCCCTGTTCCTTCCTTGCCTGAGTGCCCAGGGGTGCGGTAACTCATTTTCACACTTTTGGGGGTGCAAACATAAAATAAAAAAAAAAGTTTTTTAAACTGTAATGTACTACATATCAAATAAAAGGGCTTATTGTAAGGATTTAAAATATATTTATGTCAAAAATTATTTGAGAAAATAGATTCAAAATGACCTTTTTCAAAATTGGCTCAACATTTAAAAAAAAATACAGAATGTAGTTCTTTTCATAGAAATTACAGGAAAACCTATAAGAAGTACCTATATGTAGTATAACCTAAAAAAATATGATTTGATCGGAACCCTTTGCGCGCGAGTTTGACTCGCTCTGGGCCGGTTTTTTTTACTGTTGAAAATTGTAACTATTGTATCATATTGTTTAAATTCATTGTTGTAATTAATTATTAATTCTTAATAATATATTTGCAAGCCAGAGAATGTGGCAAACATGTCCGGAATAGTATTTTTTCTTCGCTATTTGACACCGACTTTCGAAATTAAAGTTACTTTGTATTTTTTGATTTTTTGAAGTGAAACTTCTTTAGAATCGTTGTGATTTCAAACCGGATGCAACGAAAAAAACGACAGGTAAGAGACACAAATACAAAAATGTGTAGGATGAAGCCAGGAAAGAATGAGACAGAAATATACATACTATTTTATATTATCGGTCTCTCCTCTTTGTCCCATACTTCGTAGCGTCCCCAGTCCCGTCTTCTAAGCATAGTCGCCTGTAATTTGTGAGCCAGAGTGAGAGAGCAGATGTCGGTGTGTATGTATATTGCACACTGTTTAATACGTGCTTGTATTTGAGCATTTAACGTGTGTTAGTGTATGTGAAAACTACGTGAGCTACTGTACACTGTATGCGGCTGCGTATTACAGCTTTTTAGTAAGATGTCGGCGTGGTGTGTTATTATTTAACTGTGTGTTTGTGAGTATTTTTATATCTTGTTGTGCCAAATAATAAATTTTATAAGATGCCGAAAACTAATGCCGAAATGTGTCGTCGAAATGTGTGCCGAATTATGTAACATATGTTAAATAAAATATAAAATATCTTTTAAAATTAATCAAAATACTTTCATTTTTAAACAATTAAACTTTGTAATTATCCTACCCTTGTTATATATATTCATCTCATTCTTTTGTCGATTTACTGAAGTTTCACTTCTATCGTGTGTGCATCGCACACACACATTTTTTTTTTTTTTGAAAGTCGTTTATTTTTTTTTTGTAAAAAAGTTTATTTTTCTATTTTATCCTGCATGCACGATCTATTCGTGCATGTATACACATGTTCATGTAAATCAATATATATATATCTTATCTTCGTTCGTTTTCACAAACAGAAGGAACACTTTTTCAGCCCTAATTGTTTTTTATACGAGTAACCGGACAAACTCAACTCAGTTTCCAAAGATTTAAAGCACAAAATTTCACGAAACTTGCTTTCCTGTTTCAAGTTAAAGATGTAACATTTGCTAAAGACAGCCTGACAATTAAAACAATAAACGGCAAATGACCTAATTCTCTTATTTTGTACTGCGATAATGAAGCCTGAATGGTCTCACGGTTCATTATGCCGTAATAACATAATATGAGAGAGAATGTCCCATGTTTGTGTGTTGACAACGAGGAAAAATACAGAAATCAAATTACTAATTAGAACGAGTCAAAACGTTTTGGGAACACTTTCCTTGTGCTTACAGCTAAGGAGTGGAATTCCCTACCGTGGGTCTGTGTTTCCTGATGGCTACAACCTGGGTGTCTTAAAGTCAACAATGAACAGGTTACTTTTAGGCAAGCGTGCTCCATCGTCGACTACATCATCGTTTACAATCAGGTGAGATAGTGGTCAAACGCGAGTCTACTCCATAATACATAAAATTCAAAGTCCTGACTGACTGATACACACAGCCTAAACCACTGGTCCTAGAGACATGAAATTTGGAGGGTGTGTTCTTTGTGAAGAGTAGTTTTTCGAAATTCAACCCTCAAGGGGGTCAAAAAGGAGTGAAAATTTATAACGAGGGAAGAACTAATTCCACGCGGGCGAAGACGCTGGCAGAACCTAGGCAATAATATAAAAAAGATAGTACTCGAAAAGGTGCAGGGCCTTTTGTTCGGGTTCAGTGACAAATGACAAAATCGCCATCATCATATTTGCCGAACAAATAATACGTCGGGTTTGCCTGTAATCTATAAGTAAGTAAATAAGTAATTAAAATAATAATAATTGATTTCAGGTAAAGACCTAAGAAATACAAAAAAAAAGAACATAAATTAACAATTTGTCATCATACTTTTTTTTTCTTTTGGAAAAGAAAAGATTAGGTTGGACTGTGTGAAAGAGGATATGGGTAAAAAGGGGGTGACTACAGAGATGACGACTAATAGAGGAGTATGGAAGAAAAAGTCATGTTGCGCCGACCCCAAATAAATTGGGATAAGGGCAGGAGAATGATGACTTTTTTCTTTTTGAATATTAAATGTATTACATTCAGATTAATTATTTAATGAATGTCAATTTAAAAACTACAATGTCATGCCATAACTGAATGTCAATTTAAAAACTACAATGTCAGAAGAAAATGTTAAATGTCAACTACTTTCTGTTTTTATTTCAAAATGTTTGTACCAACTTTAAACTCAATCGTTCCAGTAGTTTCGGAGCAAATTGGTTGTGACAGACGGACATACAGACACACGAGTAATCCTATAAGAGTTCCGTATTTACTTAAGTATGTTCGGAACTCTGAATGCTCGTGTTTTTGGGAAAAGTCACTGAGATTATTTGAGTTAATAGGTAAGAGAAAACTAAAGATATTTCTGTAAAAGTCAAAAAAGTTTATTTTCTGACCTGATTATGAATGTATGTAATGTTTTTTATCACTTTGTAAGGAGTTATTCTTCTTACTTTTCTGTTTAATGGTTTTTGTTTGTATGGCACTTGCAGGAATGGTAATGGAGTGTTTTGTCAGATTTATGAGCCATTGTGTAGATGCGTGGTTTAGATGTCACCATCATGGTTGCAATCTTTGTACACAACACATTTGTTTATTTAAGGGATTCTGTGGTCTTGTGTTTGCAAACGCGACTTTTTAGGGTTCCGTACTCGAAGGGCCCAAATGGAGCCCTATTTATTTGCTGACACTCACGTGGCTGTCTATCCGTCTGCCACAAAATTTTGTTCCGAAGAATTTTTTAACTTCCCAACCTATTAACTTAAAATTTGGTGATAATGATGAGTGTGAGTGGTTTGGTGATAAATGATAAATGATGTTTATTCAGTAAATAGGTTACAAGGAACACTTTTACACGTCAATGTTTTTTGTCAGTTTAAGCTAGATGAGACCGGTGTTTCCCACTCGTAGCTGACTACCCTGAGAAGAAACACCGAAACAAACTCAAAGTCTCTATAAGATAAGGGTGAGTGATGATGATGACGTCACGCTGGAGTAGCTGCACGAAGGCTGCGCTGACGTTCATAGTCGGGGGGTCACCAATGTGGAGGTATGCGGAACAGGGTGTAAAGTCCCACAAACCTCCATTGAAAAAGGAGGATCCTCCGACCAGACGGGCGGAGGTTGTGTCTGGTCCGGGCAACTGCCCGATGGTTGATTTCGGACTGTTGTATATATTCAAATCGCGCGGAGAACTCTGCTTGCGCGATGTGGGATCTTGTTATTTTAGTTCGTGTGCGGCGTCATAGATGTCGCTACATGTTTATTATCACCAAAGGGGAATGCCCATCTGCCACACAAAAAAATGCCTGGAATGGACAGAAACTATTAATAGTCCTTAATTCTATTTAGAATAAAACATGTATAGTGAAATTATTCTTGAGTTTGTTTAACTAAGGTAAAAATATAACGCTCACTAAATATATTTAACTTGATATCCGCTTATATTTTTACGGAAGTCGTGTTTATTTGACATGAGTAAGTGACATTCAACCAAAAAGGAATCATCAAATAATCCATATGGAACTATTTTATACATTTAGTGCACAGTTATCATTAATTTGGTATTATGCGATCTATATGTACCGTAAGTCTAATTAAAATAATCTATGCTTGTCAATATTAATTTAAATAAATTATTTTTTTAATAGAAAACGTATCTAGGCTGTGTGAACCACATGTCCTTTGCTTTAGTGACAGTTTGACATTACTGCTCATGTCAAATAAACACGATCTCCGTAGAAATATAAGCGGATATCAAGTGAAATATATTTAAATATCGTTATATTTTTACCTTAGTTAAACAAACTTAAGAATTATTTCATTATACCTGTATGATTCTAAATAGAATTAAGGACTATTAGTAGTTTTTGTCCGTTTCAGGGTACAGAACCCAAGGGTTTCGGGTACAGAACCCAAAAAAAAATGTCTAGCACTTACTAGCTCTGTCAATCAAACTCAATCTGCCTAGCCTTTTCCCAACTATCTTGGGGTCGGCTGCCAGTCTAACCGGGTGCAGCTGAATACCAGTATTTTACATGGAGCGACTGCCTGTCTGACCTCCACAACCCAGTAAGTGGGTAATACGATACCCCTTGGTAAGACTGGTTGTCAGACTTTCGGGCTTCTGACGACCCGTAACGACTGTCAAAGATCCACGATTGACAGCCGGGACCAACGGCTTAACATGCTTTCTGAGGCACGGAGGAGTCTCGGTATGTAAAGATGGTCACCCATCCATGGACCAACCCCGGCAAGCGTAGCCTGACCTGATGGATCGATCCGTGCGGCTGTTATTACTTTAGCCACGAGCTCCTAGCTCCTCCTCCTCCACTTACTAGCTCTGTATCATCACAAATTAATAGTCTATTAAAATGCACGAGTTAATTATGCAGACATTTTTTTATTTGTAAGCAAACCACTGAATACAACCAAGAGAACGTCATAATATGTCTTTTGATCGCAAAGGTACGGACGTTAAAAGAACAACCATTTTTAACCGACTTCAAAAAAGGAAGTTCTGTGTTCGACCCGTTTGTATGTATGCATGTTTGTCCGCAATTTTCTCGAAAATTGCTGATCCGATTTGGATGGGGCTTTCATTATTCAAATGCATATTGTTCAGGGAAGATTTTAGCATGTAATACATTAGGATCTGATAAAGATCTTCGGAGACAGACAGTGAAACTCTTCAATGTCTAACAGAAAATTACTCGCAATTACTGCGATCGTATGTCTATGTATATATACCATTTAAAGGGAAACCACAGCTAGCAAGTGAAAAAAAACATTTTTATATAAAAAAGTTTTTATATTTAAAATAAGCCGTGTTTTTTTCCTCTTTATGCCATAACTGTCAGCAATCAAATACCATTTATACAATAAAATACATTCTTAGTAAAAACTTTGCTAGCGAATTCTTGTGTCAAAAATATCAACAATATTTAGTTTAAAAAAAACCTGCAAAAAACATAATTTGTTCAGAACCCTTTGCGTGCGAGTTCAACTCGCTCTTGGCCGGTTTTTTTTTACTAACATTGATAAGCTCACGCTTGACCACTATTTCACCTAATGGTAAGGAAAGATGTGGTCGACGATGGAGCAAACTTGCCTAGAAGTAACCTATTCACTCTTGTCTTAAAGACCCCCAGGCTGTAGCTATCAGAAAATACGGACTCCGGCAGGGAAGTCTGACTTTAAAAGTCCTGAAACCTTTTTATCCAAACCCTTATATGTCCTAAGTCACACCACAGTCAAATAGCAACATATCTAAGCTGATTAACGACACGTCAATCATATACGAGATGCTTGGCTTGTATCCGCTAGTGCCGGCCTGCCGGTCACTGTGACAGATGATGTCTCAAGCTTGACGTATGTAACCGATGTAGATGTTTTAGAGAGAGTAAGTTAGAAGCGGTTGAGTATAAAAAGTGTAAAAAGACACATCACAAAGCCGTTAACTACGCATACTGTACGTCTAACAAATTAGCTTTGCGCAAAAATTATTGCTGGGAAACGACTTTTATTTTTAGGTATGAAAAAAAAAAACTATTTTTTATTACGCGCAATGTAACGCGAACCCAGGCAAGTGAAGTTAAACCCCGCCCCTTCGCTCCAAGCCACATACTCGTAGTTACTTGTCGGATACGTTTGATATTCATTGCGTTTTTGTAACTGGCAAATGCGTAATTTCGAAATTTCAAAAAAAAATATCGAAAATTCTGGTAATGTTGTTTGGAAAAAATTCCAAGTGTTATAACACTTGGAATTCATTTTCGTAAAAAGTAAAAACAAAATTGTGACTTTGACCCTCAATGTGTCCAGAACCAGTGGATTCCCAGGTAAGATCTAGTGGAAAAAAAAATACAAATAATGGGTAGAATATATGGCTTCGGAAACTGTCTTTTTACACCCGATATATTTATTAAAACTTTATGCTCAAGGAGATGCAGTGATGGTTCAGTGGTAATGGCCGCGACTTGCAAGTTGTAGGTCGTAGGTCCAAACCAGGAAGGCGCTTTATTTTGTGTAAATATTATTTTATCGCCACTACACTCAAAATGATAATGAAAAACATCGTGAGGAAATCGGCATATTCTAGTGCCAAAACTCCGAAGACATTTGACATCCACCAACCCGCATTGGCACCTCACATAAATTGGCATACGTAGTAGCTCGCCGTGCGATCAGCACCAGGCCCGTGAGTGGACGGCGCGTAGTGTTCCACGCGTGCCTCAAAGAGATGTTTGTCAGACACCACTGAAGGGGCCCATCGTGGCCGGTGCCTGCATGCTTAGGGTTTTTTTTTTTTTTTTTTTTTTTTTTTTTTTTTTTTAGGGGTAGCGGATAAATTCTTAACAGAGTTACCACACCCCTGGGCACTCAGGCAGGGAAGGAACAGGGGTGGGTTTTAGTCAGTAAGAGTCTCACAAACCCTCCCGCTCCACCCAGAGCGGGAGATATCATTGGATGATTTCCACCCCACAAACAAAAAAAAAAACATAAATTGGCATAACCGCAAAAGAATTTTAATGACTTTGTGTTCGACTCAAAACGATTTTCCAAAAAAAATAAGCATTTTCTGCTCATTTTATAACACGAAAACAGATATTCACCATTAAACTCACAACCCAACTACTAAATACTACCCTCAAATAAGTGCACAATTCAAACCATAAAGGTAGATGAGTAGAATTTACCCATCACACGATAGCTTTAATGTACGAGTAAGCCCGGAACGATTGTCAATCGATTGTCGTTCCGATATGGCGGGTATCGATAATCCGGTTTGCGGGGCGCGCCCTCGTTAGGGTACATCACTAACGAGAATGGGTGCCGCTCTAGCTGTTCTAATTTTGAAATATTCACAAATATTTTGTTGACACGTGACGTGAAGGCTGGTTAGTTTAGGAATAGTTTTTGGTTTTGCGTTTAAAAATAGAATTATGAGGTTATGAAGTTAATTAGTCCTACTATCACACTCAATATTATAAAGACGACAGTTTCTGAGTGTGTGTGTGTGTTTGTATGTTTGTTACTTCATACATCAGATTCACATATAGGCTATAATTTTTAATGGGGGAAGTATTCATTCTACTCCAAGAACAGGAGGAGCTCGTGCCTAAAGTAATAACTGTAATAACAGGCGCACGGGTCGATCCATCAGATTAAGCTACGCTTTCCGGGGTTGGTCCGTGGATGGGTGACCATCTTTACATACCGAGACTCCTATGTGCCTCGAAAAGCTTGTTAAGCCGTTGATCCCGGCTGTCAATCGTGTATCTTTGACAGTCGTTACGGGTGATCAGAAGCCCGAAAGTCTGACAACCAGTCTTACCAAGGGGTATCGTATTACCCAGTAACTGAGTTGTGGAGGTCAGATAGGTAGCCACTCCATGTAAAATATTGGTTTTCAGCTGCATCTGGTTAGACTGAAAGTCGACCCGAAGATAGTTGAGCAAAGGCTAGGCAGATTGATAAGAACAGAAAATAGAAGTGAGAATGAAAAAAAACAACCGACTTGTTGTGTGACTGTGTTGTTTGTGTTTGTATTTTTACTTCTTCGTTATTTGACACCGACTTCCGAAATTAAAGTTATTTATACATTTTTAGTGTATTTTTTTTTTTGGAAGTCGGTTGTTTTTTTTGTAAAAAGTTTTTTATTTTTCACTTTTTAGTTGTTATACCCCAGAACTAAAAACCCCAATATAATGGAACGTGGAATTTAAACTTTTGGAGAACACCAAAACGTCATCGAGGTACACGTATTTTACGTTTTTGTTCAGTTTCTCAAAAAGCGCTGAAGCAATTTCGATAAAATTTATATGGGACCACCTCGGGAGTATATTCTTTCAGATGAAAAAGAATTTTGAAAATTGGTTCACAACTGACGGAGAAATCGAGTACATACAAAAAAAAAAAACATACAGACGAATTGAGAACCTCCTCTTTTTGGAAGTCGGTTAAAAAGTAAATGCGTGCTCTAGCAAAGTCCTTTCATTCTGCGTATTTGTCTAAGAACAAAAACTCATAATAATTTCACAAAGCGAACATAAATAGACTTGCTAGTTACTCTTTTTATAAACAAAAGAAAATTATCCCAGCATAATAAACCTAGTCTTCTATATGACATATACTTGTTTTATATATTCTAACAGAATGAAAAAATGAGATTGGAAGGGCGACACAAGATAAAGGGTAGTTTATTTATAACCCGCGCGACTCGTAAACATTTACTGTATTGAGAATTGGGACAGCTACCCTGAAAACTATTTTGTTTTATACTTCTAGAGTGAGATCTAAGAGCCACCAGACTTACGTATTTTCTGATTATTAAAATGTAGTACGTACTTTGAACGTATGTATAGTTATCAAAAATACAAAATACAAATTATAAAATATTTATTTATGTACAAACTAGTGTATACATTAGTTTATGATTGGAGCCTCCTTTTAATCATGACTGTGTTAGGAGACTCCGCTCTTCCATAGCTTTGGCTGTTTGTACAACTTACAAAATTGTTATTATTTATTTTTTAGTTTCTTAAGTTACAGTTTTTCGTTAAGCTAGACTAATTTAAATATATATTTAGATTTTATTATTATCTTTTTTTTTTCTTGAACGGGTTTATGCGGGCTTTATTGCCATTTACATAAAGTATAATAAATTCAAACACATTATCAGACAGGCTTGGGCCGTTGGTCAATTTGCCTGTATCAGGTTCTAAAGTTCATCATCATCATCGTCATCCTTTTCACGTCCCCACTGCTGGTGGGCACAGGCCTCCTCTCTGTGAGAGAATGTGGTGGTAATCCACCACACGGGCCTCATGCGGGTTGGTGGATGACACATATCTTCGAATTTTTAACCGACTTCAAAAAAGAGGAGGTTCTCAATTCATCTGTGTTTTTTTATGTTTGTTACGCGATATCTCCGCCATTTGTTAATCGATTTTGATGATTCTTTTTTTGTTTTCGGTTTTCTCCAAATGTTCAAATTCCATGTTATTGGGGTTATCCATTCGGGAATAAATTTAATATTTAGTTTTACTTCTGGGGTACAACAACTAAAAGTGAAAAATAAAAAACTTTTTTACAAATACAACCAACTTTTAAAAATTACAAAATAATTTTATTTTCGGAAGTCGGTGTCAAATAACGAAAAATATAAACACCGACTTCCGAAAATAAAGTAATTGATTATAAGAATGCCCGGTTTCCTCACGATGTTTTCCTTCACTGTTTTTGAGAGCAGTGGTGATGAAAATAATTTACACAAAGTAATGCGCCTGCCTGGGTTTGAACTCACAACCTACAACTTGTCGCGGCCGTTACCACTGGGCCACCACTGCTCTGGTGCTAAAGTTACGTAATAAATATTATTCACTATTCTTAAAGTCTGAGTGCTGTTTTGTAAATATGTTTAACATAGTGACATGATACATAGTTTAGGATGTAACTTAATCCTATAAGGAGGTTAACATTTTTGTATTTATCTGTGGAGGCTTGTAATATTAGCAATTTAGATATATATTATTGTTATTGTAATGTTATTAGTCTGTAAGCTTTACTAAAAAAAGAAAAAACACTAAATAATAAATTAACTGAATAATATTTTGACGCCTAATTAGTTATTATAACAGTCTATGAGCTGGTAGCCACCTCGATGGCGATTCTAATCACAAAACCGAAAATAGTTTCATTCTCGTTAACTACTCTTGTAGATAACGGGGATAAAAGTCGGCCATGACTTTAAAGGTTGCAAGACAACCTCTTTAATTTTTCAAACAAGATCGAAACGTCAAAAAAACATACAAGTCGGCTAAAACTAGCAGGTACGATCAAATTACATTAAAATAAGTAATGTCTGGCCGCTCTGTGATCTTGGACTGTTGTTATATAGCCGCCTTCGTTCGGCTGAAATTCAGTAAGAAACAATAGGTGTGCATGGCCATAAAATAGGCTGTAGGGGTTGGATGCTTTATGAGGTTAAGCTGCAGTTTGCAAAAATCAGTTTGTAGATGGGTGACCGTTTTTGCCACGTGGATGTGAATTTTATGCATTTCCGTTTTTTTTGGACATAATATGCCATATTTTATAGTTCAACCAAATTGATCCACCACTTTGATCGGAATGTAAAGAAACCAACAAATTACAGCCAAGCGATTAAATTCGGTTGCTTTGTCTAATTTCAAAATCTGTGTTTACAGCCTGGGGGTTTTTAAGTGAATAATGAAAAGGTTACTTCTAGGCAAGCGTGCTCCATCGTCGACCACATTATCGCTTAACATCAGGTGAGATAATGGTCAAACTGTATATAAAAACTTCGAAGTCCTGACTGAAATATCAACGCACAGCCTAAACCGCTGGTCCTAGAGACATGAAATTTGGAGGGTGTGTTGTTTGTGAAGAGTGTAACTTATTTCTAAACTCGCCAAACTTTTACGGTTGATTGCGAGAGGCGCACTTTTTTTATAAAAATGAACCATTTTATGTGCATACCTACTACATATATGTGTTGTTATGGATTCACAATGTATTTCGTTCTGCTTGCAATCCTGTATATTGTTATTTTAATTTTGTCATAGGCTGATCTGTCAGACAACAGACAGAAAAGAAAATATATTGTTCGTGGTCACATATGACCTACGTGACAGATGAGGTTTAGTGATCCTTTACTAAACCTCCTTTAATTTACTTGGCGCAGTTATACGAATTTTAATGGTTTTTAATTGAACATCACGTCTAAACGACAAGTTTTATTTGTTAGTAAAAAATACATGTTATTCTAGACAATTTTCGTCGTATTTTGATCTGAGAATATTTGAAATTATATTTTTATAACATAGTGTAATTAACTTGTAAAGATATATCTAACGCGGATAAAAACTTGAGAATCACGCAAAAACTATAAAGCATATTTTTATGAAACCTTTACCATTTTAGAGATCATTTAATTATTTATAATTTATTCTAAGTGTTTTGGTTTAATACTTGTTGTTTTATGTGTAATAAATTAATAATGCGTCTAATTTGGGACAGCGCTCCTTGATGGACGAGTCCTATTACTGGGTGGACGTACGACGCGTTACGTGAGCTCAGCACAGAACACGCAAGCTAACCACTCAAGATCATTGGCAGTTAATAGCGCTTTAATAAATTTATTCTGTTAAACACTTTAGGTACCAAATACTTACTAATTACACACAGGCGACGCCGTTGGCAGAAGCTAGTCACTGATAATAAATAAAAGAAAATATATTTCTTTAGTGAACATTTGTTTAGTATAATAGAAAGGAAGAAAGAAAGAAAAAATATTTATTTTGCACCGATGACAAAAGCCTAGTATCCAAGCCAAAATAAAATAAAACTAAACTAATTGCCTAGTGATCTCATTTTTGGCGTTTAATAGCGTTACTTAGTCCATGTTACTAACACCTTCCGTGTTCCTATTATTTTACTTTCCTTCCTAAAAAACTCGACACTCAACAAAACCCTATCTCCAAGAACTTTCACCAAAACACAGGTGTTAAAAACCCAAAAATCACAGTAAAGTGAAAAAATAAAGATAAAAAGAAAGATACAACCACAATCTAAAAGATATCCTCTCGCCATTTAATAATTTCTTGCCATCCGAAGCCTATCTTGAAAACGACAGTTGTTTTTAACATTTTAACTTTGCAACGGTTCCCGGGATGTTGAAAGTTCGGCCCGTTTTACACAAACAGTTTATCGGTAAAACCGGGATATTATTTATTGCCTGGTTTATTTAAAACAGTGGCTTCCAAACTTTTTTTGACCTGGGACCATTTTGGATTCTTTGTAGAAGACAATTTAAAAAAAAATAATTAGAAAAAACTTACATCTTAAATTCAAAACTGGTAGCAAACCTGTACGTGTGCAAGTTTGAAAATAGTAAAAAGTAACAAGCATTGCCATAGACACCACAAAATTTATGATAGAAACTTTAAATCACTTTGCATCAATGTTACTATTCAGTTGGAATGGTTGAGATTTTGAACTTTTCGCGGACCATATTTTAGCTCTTACGTACCACCAGTGGTCCGCGGACCACAGGTTGGGAACCACTGATTTAAAATGTGAGAAAGATATGCTGTAGTTTGAAAAATGTATCGATCGCGCGCTATCTTGAATTTTGATTTATTAAAAGGGGTTTACTGGTTACTTATCTTTCAATTTATTTATTGTGTACAGTCAAGAGCAAAAATATGAACACAAGCAAACTGTACTTGTAAGCTCGAGTATCTTAAATGGACTCGTGACTGTACCGTTTTCGCTCATTTGCTAACTGGCAAATATTTGTAGATATTTGTATCAGCTGTATATTAAGTAAATAAACTAGCATATTTCCGTAGTCGTTATGGGTAACTGATATCTAATGAATATAAAAAAACCGGTTAAATTCGTGTTTGACTTCGCATATTTAGGGTTCCGTACCAAATGTATTTTTGACTATTTGTATGGCTTTGGGTCAGCAAGATGCTTATACTGTAGAAATTTGAAGACTGTAGCTCCAACCGTTTGGCTGTAAAACCTGTGTGACAGACGGACAGATGGACCCTTCGGGAACGGAACTCTAATAAGAAACCGGCCATATGTCAGTCGGACTCGCACACGAAGCGTGCCTTAACATACCTACCTAGTAATTTTTAATTTAGGCCAGGAGGTCTAAGTCCTAGCAGCCCTAGCCCATTCCTTCTCCTAGAACCTAGAGAGGTCTCTAAGAAAGGAAATGGGCTGTAATTCACCACGCGGGACTATTGCGGGATGCACTTTACTTTAACTTTTTATTCTAGTACTTCACGATGTTTTCCTTCACTGGTTTGAGCAGTGATGATGAAATAAATTACACAAAATAAAGGGCCTACCTGGGTTTGAACCCACGACTTACAACTTGTTAGTTTTTTTTTAGTGTGTGGTGGAGCGAGAGGGCGTGTCAGACTCTTACTGACTAAAACCCACCCCTGTTCCTTCACTGCCTGAGTGCCCAGGGGAGCAGTAACTCTGTTACGAATTTATCCGCTACCCCTAGGCATGCAGGCACCAGCCATGATCGGCCCCGTCAGTGGTGGCTGACAAATTATCTTTGAGGCACGTGTGGAACACTACGCGTCGACTCACGGGCTTGGTGCTGATCAACTTGTTAGTTGGGACCGTTACCATTGAGCTACCACTGCTCTTAGTAGGGGCCGAGTAACGGCCCCGACAGAGAGCAGTGGTAGAAGATATGAAATTAAAATTATGACAATAGCCGTCAGCAAGGCGGTTGCGGGGCAAAATATTGCCTATATTCTTAGCCCTTGAAGGGATCTTCCTTCACTCCAATTGCCTTAGTCTCCATGACAACGGAAGAAACCCTTGATTTATTTAAATAAATAACCAATTATAAATATAAATAAAAAGCCTTTTATTTCCAGTTTTTACAGATTAGCGTAAAAAATATTGTTTCTACCTATATACTTATTTAACAATAGAAAATGAAATGATACGATAAAAAATAAAATGAAAGTGAAGTCACCTGTGAAGTCTAATTTATTTAAATATATACCTTAAATAAAATTAATATATAAAACATATTTTAAGTGAGTATGCATTAATATTTTATATTATTCCACTGGAACCCCCTCAGGTAAAGGTTTCCTCCAAAGCTTTCCATTTCTCTCGGTCTTAGGCTACTTGTTGCCATTGTGGACCAGCTATTTTTTAATTTCATCATCCCATCTAGTGAATGATCTTCCTCTATAGCGTTTACCCGATGGGCCTTTCCATAACGTAACTGTTTTTTTCCATCTATGATCGTGCTATATGTCCGGCCCATTTCCACTTTAACTTTTGGCTATAGCTGAGCGCATCAATTGCTTTTGTTTTAGATCTAATTTTAGTATGCCTTATTTTCTGTACTCTCTTTATTTAACATACTGCGTTCCATTCCTCGCTGACATGAGATTATTTTATTTTTTATCTTGTCGGTAAACTTCTAAAGTTTACCAACCAACTATAATACCTAACATTAAATGTAAATTCCTTCAAAATACCGATACTCCTACAGTACCGAACTACCAAGTAAAAGTTCCGGTAAATACCCGTTACGTAAGTAAGACGACATGTGATAAATTGAATGTACCAAAGTATGCTGAAATTACGTGCATAAGTTTGGGCATGCAGTTACGGAGTTTGCCGAAGAATTTGGGCATTGTGTCGGGAGCGCTCTGCTATCGACTGAACTGTCTTGTTAGCGTGAAGCTTGACAGGTTTAGGACAGGTTTTGGCTTGTTGAGGCATGGTTCGGAGACTTTTTAATGGCTGTTTGTTTCTGATGGTATGTCTTCTGTTACTACGGTAGGTACCAATTTTAGGAAGGTATTGTAGTTACTTATGGAGAAGATATTATTCTAATGTGGTTTCCATAAGTAAGTATTGTAAATTAAATCATAATATTAAGTTCAAGCCTAAAAGTCACTGTATTCCGCCTGCAAACGTGCAAACAATTTATATCATGCAATTAGTTTATTACTATGATAAAAAAACAACCGAAGAAAAAGAAATAAAAGGCAAAAAATAAATAAACCTTTTAAGTCTTGAGTATTGAGCTATTATTGATTTACATAAAATATCAAATTGTATACAAATTAATTTTGAGTCGGCGCCAAACCACAATCTGATTAATTATCAAAATTTAATATGTACTTAGAAATGAAGAAGACTCTACGTAGGTAATTAATCATTTTATTATTTGGCGCCGACTCAAAATTAGTTTATATAAAATTTGATATTTTATGTGAATAAGCTCAATAATCAAGGCTTAAAAGGTTTATTTATTTTTTTGCTTTTTAGTTCTTTTACGTCGGTTAAATTTTTTGTTAAAAAGTTTTTTTATTTTATGATTTTTTGTGGTTCGCATCACTCTGAGGCTAATTTCTAATCCTTCATCATTCCTATTGCCACTGAACTGATGATGTAACCATCCTTCATTGAAGTTCCCAGGATATTGACCAGTTGAGATTATCTCCGATATTGTAAAGATGTATTTTCTTCTAAGCATATTAAGTGGTTTCTGTCACTAAAACCAGTATTTATATCTTACTTCTATTGTTTAGAAAAGGTATGGTTTCCATTATCAGCTCAGTTTCATAATGTGATGATTCCTAAATGCAAATACCTGATTAAGTTATGAAAAGTAAACAGAAACACTATTCGTGCCCACAATTTTCGAGGTTTTCTCTCATTTTTATCAAGATTTCATCATCAGATCCTGTCTTTCTTAATATGGAACCGCCCTTGAGGTATATCCTATCTAACAAAAAAAGAATCATCAAAATGGGTTCATAAATAACGGAGTGAGGGCCGAACATACATACAGAAACACTATTCGTGCCAAACATTTTTGAGGTTTTCTCTCATTTTTATCAGGATTCCATCATCAGATGCTGATTTCCATGACATGGGATTACTCTTGAGGTATACCCTATGTAACAAAAAAAAACTATCAAGATCGGTTCATAAATGACGGAGTGAGGGCTGAACATACACAAAAAAAATATATATATACGGTCCTTTTTTTTCGTCGGTTAAAAAAACTGGTCAACTGCGTATCGGATTTTGCACATTTGGGTTCCGTACCAAATATTGGTATTTGTTAGTAAAAAAATACGTTTTAATAAACATTATCAGCAGTTCATAGGTCAATGGGAAGTTAAAAAAATCTTTGTAACAAAATTTTGTGACTGACCTCGGACGAACAGACAGATGGACACGTGAGTGACAACAATAGGGCTCCGTTCGGACCCTTCGGGAACTTTTAAAAGCTTTTTTCTTCAATAGTTAAAATGGTAAATATATATTTACTAGGCACAGACTTTTTTTTTTTTTTTTTGGGGTGGGTAATCATCCAATGACATCTCCCACTCTGGGTGGAGCGGGAGGGCGTCTCAGACTCTTACTGACTAAAACCCACCCCTGTTCTTTCCCTGCTTGAGTGCCCAGGGGAGCGGTAAGCTAACTGACGGACTATTTAGATTTTTTTAGTCGCTCTATTACAGTTGTGTATTAATATTAGCCTCTGCTGTTGAACTAGGTTTGGGGCCTGTACTTCGTCACGCAGTGCCCCAAGCCCTGGATTAGAGTTGTCTGTTTTGGTGTAGGTACCTAAAAAAAAAGAAATAAATTTTATTCAATCTATCTACTTGGCTCTTCAAAGTAACACAATTACAGACAAAACTGTTTCACATCAATCGTCATTCTTCACTTCATATTTCTCCCACGTTATTTTCACAACAAATTATTCTATACACATTCCACAAAAACAAAATAAAGTTATTCCCAGCAGCGAGTTCATTCAAGTGAAAAGCAAAAACACATTATTATTGACAGAAATCACGTTTTAGTAAAACGGAGCGTTTTTCCGAATAGTTGACGGAGAAACATCCTGTATTGAAAGGTCCTTCCCTCCAAGCAAACTTCAACTCTGTAACATGTTGTTTAGGGTATATTTTCATGTGTATAGCGGAGATAGGGTTTGTATATTGAAATTTCACCGAAGGAACGCCTGGTAGACAAGTGACGCGGTACCCTTACGCCTCGTTACCTACCCATCGGTATGTGTGGTCCAAGTTATAGCGTGCATCGTGTTTACTCTGCTTTGACTTCCAAAGGAAATGCTCTGAAGTTATTTGCCTGATATTTTTCTTGGTTTTTGGTAAATGAAGGTAGGTTATACAGGTTACCCAGTTTTTAAGTTTTCTTTGGTATAGGAACTCGTCAAGTTGATTTTTGATCGGTTGGATTACATAACTTTTTTTTTTTTATGGGTTCCGTACCCAAAGGGTCTACACAGAGCCCTATTTCTGTCACTCAGGTGTCCGTCTGGCCGCGTGTTCGTCTGTCTGTCTGACCGTCATCTGTTACAAAATTTTGTTCCGAAGAATTTTTTAAATTGCTGTTGACATAGGTGGAACTTGAAATTTGGTGATAATTTTTATAATTACGTATAATTATTTTCCTAACAAATACCAATATTTGGTACGAAACCCTAAATATGCGAAATCCGACACCCACTTGGTCGATATTATTTACTATGCTCTGTAGGTACTTGGAGGTTGTAAAACTTGAGTTTGACATAAATTTTACTGGTTTGTTAACCGACTTCGAAAAAGGAGGAGGTTCTATGTACGACTGTATGTATGTTTTTTTTATGTATGCCCACTGATTTTCAAAATTCTTTTTTTATCGGAAAGAAAATACTCCCGAGGTGGTCTCGTATTAATTTTATTGAAATTGCTTCAGCGCTTTTTGAATAACTGAACAAAAACAAAAAATACGTATACATAGATGACGTTTTGGTTTTCTCCAATTAAGAGTATGTTTAAATTCCACGTTCCGTGTTATCGGGGTTTTTAGTTCTGGGGTATAACAACTAAAAAGTGAAACTATACCAAAAAAAAGAAAATACACTAAAAATTAAAAAAATAACTTTAAACGTCGGTGTCAAATAACGAAGAAATAAAATACAAACACCTACTTCCGAAATTAAATTTATTTTTTAATTTTTAGTGTATTTTCTTTTTTGGAAGTCGGTTTTTTTTGTAAAAAAGTTTTTTTATGTACTCATTTGATTTCTGCATTTTTAAAAAAAAATCTATATCATCTAATGCTTAAGGACCGCGTTCGACGCTGAAAGTTTTTAGTCAATTTAGTTGGACCCAAAAATACCGATAGTTAAACACTATTAAACCCAATTTTTGCAAAATGATATAGCAGTAGATATTTCTTAGTAGTTCCTTTTGATATAAACTGCGTGTCAAGATAAACAAGACATACTATAGTTCAATCCCTGTATCAGAGAAAAGCCCAACATCCGCACACTCCATAACACTCAGTTGACTCTAGAGCACTAGTGCGGAATGATAAGATTAATACAACTCTGCTTCATTTCTCACTTCACTATTGTCTATCTGTCTGTTCGGGATAAACTCAAGAACTGCTGAACAGATTTTCATGCGGTTTTCACCAATGGACAGAGTGATTCATGAGGACGGTTTAGGCGTAGAATTTGTATGCGTTCAAATTTGGGTCGGGTCGCTAGTTACTCGTAATTTGATAAATGTGAATGTCTGAACGTTTAGGTGTCTGTTAATCAATTACACCTCAATTGGTGAACGCTATATATATCTTATATCAGCCTATAATATAATTATGTTCTTACTACTGGGACACAGGCCTCATCTCTCCCGGCCTGCAGTCTGGACGGCGAGCAGTGGGTAGCTCGCCGTCCGATCAGCACCAGGCCCTCAAAGAGAGTTCCACGCGTGCCTCAAAGAGATTATGTCAACCACCACTGACGGGACCCATCGTGGCCGGTGCCTGCATGCCTAGGGGTAGCGGATAAATTCGTAACAGAGTTACCGCTCCCCTTGGCACTCAGGCAGGGAAGGAACAGGGGTGGGTTTTAGTCAGTAAGAGTCTGACACACCCTCCCGCTCCACCCAGAGCGGGAGAAGTGATTGGATGATTTCCCACCCCCCCCAACAAAAAAAAAAGGCCTCATCTCTGTGATCGGCTGTAGGCCTTTATCCAACAAGCGGGTCCAACGCGGATTGGTGGATGTCACATATCTGCGAAGTTTTGGTTATGTCGGTTTCCTCACGATGTTTTCTTTCACCATTTTGTGTGATTGTGATTAAATTTACACAAAGTAAAGTGCCTGCCTGGGTTCGAACCAACGACCTACAACTTGTAATTTACCACTGAGCCACCACTGCTCCAATCTCTTACAATTGTTTTTCTTTTTTTCTTCTATTGTTTTTCTTGTCTTTTATTCCACTATTATTATTTTTTTTTAATTTGAATTTTGTTTGTTTTTTCTTTGGCGATGCAACTGGCGTAAGCTAGTGTTACAATAATATTATTCTTTCTTTTAGACTGCTCGGTGGCCCAGTGGTCTTATAAAAGACTAGTGAGCTGAAGGTTGGGAGGAGGGAATTCCGGGGTGGTCTTTAAGAGGTCCCGGAGCCCTTTTTATGTGCAGATATCACCGAGGTAGTTTTAGTGAGTTGAGAATCTCACACTTCCTGGTCTTTTCGCCAAAAGTCCAGGGACCTATTGAAGGATTCCTCACGAAAACAAAAAAAAGATAAATAAGCAAAGGTTCAGGGCTTTTCCACTAAGAATTTAGCTATGTGTTTTATTTGGGGGAATATTCCAATGACCTCTCCCGCTCTGGGCGGAGCGGGAGGGCGTATCAGACTTTTACTGACTAAAAGCCACCCCTGTTCCTTCCCTGCCTGAGTGCAGGGACACTTTTTCACCAGATTTGGCCACCTGGTGAAAAAAGTGGTGCGTACACCATTGTCGAACCTATCTGGCAAGCGTGATGTTTTGATATCTTATTCTACATTATTAAAGAAAAGCAAACATTTAAAAAAAAAACAAACGAGATGTTGACCTTGAAATGATTGAACCAATTTTGATACAACATGTTTAAGAAGCACCGCTAGAAAACCAGCTTTCAAATAAAAGAAACCGCATTCAAATCGGTTCACTCGTTTAAGAGCTACGGTGCCACAGACAGACAGAAACACACTTATAGCGGTCAAACTTATAGCACCCCTCTTTTTACATCGGGGGTTAAAAAAAGCACCAATAAAGTATTATATAACTGTTGACAGTCAGTCTGTCTGTCAAGACCCTTTTTCCCGGCTTGGCATGGAGGTTAATAAGTCAACAGTCTTGTCGTCACATATTAGAGAAACTTCTTACCGTGAGTTTTTCTGTGTCCGTTGGTTACTTTATAACTTGAGAATGAAACAATTGTTTCCTTTCTTTCTTTATGATGGCCAGCCTAATCCGTGCGACTGGGCAAAAAACTGGCTCCTTTTGTAAAGTTAAACTTATCATCACCTTGATTTTAGCATCAAACTCAAGGATTGATGATTTTGATTTGATTCTATACTTCTGATAAAAAAAATACAAAATGTAGAATTTATCGGTAGATCGTGCCCAGTTGATGACAATAGGTTCATCCAGGTGGCAATGGGACTTAAGACTCCTACACACAGTGCCGCCGGCACGTGCCGCCAGCTTTTCCCGGGCGTCTGTGGTGAAATGTGACTGTACAATAAGTTTGTTCTGGCTAAACTTTAGAAAGCAACAGGTTAGATTCTGGTTCCAATAAAAGGACTACTACTTACTGTAGCAAGTCTTTTTGAAGCGTCGATACAGGTTGCTCTAATGCTATCTGGTAGAATGCCAGAGATATGCTTTCCGAGGCACGGGGGTGTCACATCACCAACTTCAAAACTCCGCGCTGCTACAGAGTAATTTCTAATGAAAAATCTAACAATACTGACTGACCTGGCAATTGATGCCAGGATTCTACGCTCAGCGTTCAAGCTAACGAATATAAGACTATTATTAATTATACCCCAGAACTAAAAATCCCAATATAATGGAACGTGGAATTTAAACATTTGGAGAACACCAAAACGTCATCGAGGTACACGTATTTTCCGTTTTTGTTCAGTTTCTCAAAAAGTGCTGAAGCAATTTCGATAAAATTTATATGGGACCACCTCGGGAGTATATTCTTTCAGATGAAAAAAGAATTTTGAAAATTGGTTCACAACTGACGGAGAAATCGGATAACATACATACAAAAAAAAAAAAATTAAAAAAAAAAAACATACAGACGAATTGAGAACCTCCTCTTTTTGGAAGTCGGTTAAAAAGAGAGTATCAACAAAAGGGTCGAACCAAATTATCTGGCAACACGAGCATTGATTTTACTATAGTTCTGATAGTAAAATACTATCAGAACTATTGTAAAATCAATGCCCGTGTTGCCATTTAAATAAAAGGAGCACTTACTTAATATCAAGTCCATATGAAGTACCGATACAGTCGTGCGGTAAGTCAGTTGGTTGTCAAAGCAGTGCTTAAACCGCTTGGCTGCGACTATGCCTTTGTGAGCATATTGGCAGTCAGATCGCCTTGAGGAACAAACGAGATGTATTCCACTTACATACGGTCTGAATTGTGGAGTGGAATGCCGTGGTACAGTTTGAATTTATAGTGTGTCGTCGGATTGAGAAATAATTGTAGGAAATATCTATTCTTGTCTTCTTCCTTTTATATTTACAAAATGTTATAGTACCTAAGTGTTTTATTGTTCTCTTTGTGGCAGGTGTAGTGGACGCTGTGACTAGCAAATTACTCAAGCCAGAGAGGCGCGTAAACAAAGAAGATGTGCACGTGTAAAATTTGCAGAAATATGACAAAATCAAAGTTGTTTGGGGTCCAATGGAGGCCATGCGACTAATAAGATTAAATATCATATTTCTGACGCTCTATCCTTTGCAAGAAAAGTAAGTTGAAGTTATTGGAGTTAAAAGTAAAGTAAAATATGTCATAATTCTGGCTATGGTCACAGATAATATAATACTAGCGTACTACAGATGCCTCATCCCATACAAAGAAACGGTACCGCCGTAACTACGGGCTTTCGACTTGCACAAGCAACTTGCTTGCTTGCTTACTTTGCCTAAGGATTCGTTCCAATAAACATCTACTTTTGAATTAAGAGCCAATTATTCCAAAATTTTATGCTTAGGGAATCTATTACTTATTATATAAGAAAAATTCAACCGACGAAAAATAACTAAAAAGCAAAAAATAAATAAACCTTTTAAGTCTTGAGTCGACTCAAAATTAGTTTATATAAATTTGATATTTTATGTAGGTACTCGTAAATAAGCTCAATACTCAAATCTTAAAAGGTTTATTTATTTTTTATGATTTTTTGTGACTCGCATCATCTTTTAATACTCTGAGGCTAATTTCTAATCCTTCATCATTCCTCTTGGCACTGAGCTGATGATGTAACCAACCTTCCATGATATTCCCAGGATATTGATCAGTTGAGGTTACCTCCAATATTCTAAAGACGTCTTTTCTTCAAAGCATATTAAGTGGTATTTGTCACTAAAACCAGTTTTTTATATCTAACTTCTATTGTTTAGGAAAGGTATGGTTGGAAACCATCGTCAGCTCAGTTTCATGATGTGATGATTCCTAAATGCAAATACCTAATTAAGTTATGAAAAGTAAACAGAAACAATATTCGTACCCAATTTTCGAGGTTTTCTCTCAATTTTATCAGGATTCCATGATCAAATCCTGATGTCCTTGACATGGGACCACCCTTGAGGTATAAGTAAAGTACCAAAAACGGCTGTTTCTGACACTTTTGCCTACTACTTTGTATACGAAACATTCTGAGACCTGTTTTAACAACGTAAAAATATTTTATCCTATTTATAATAAACGTGACGTTGGATTCTTTAATATCTATTTTCTAGGCTATGCTACGATTTATTATTCAATGAGGGTGCCACTTGGCCCATAGTACACCCTTAAGCCGAAAGACGTCCACTGCTGGACATAGGCCTCCCCCAAGTGTCACCACAACGACCTGTCCTGTGCGTCTCGCAGCCATCGCTACCCGCGACCCTCACCAGGTCATTATTTGAGTCATCATTGTTAAACAAATATACAATTAGACTGACTTCCACATTTATGTAATTATTAGTAGAAAATAAGATAAAACGATTTCGTGGGATTTTTATCGTATCTATATCTATATTGTGTTCAAAGATCTGGGGGCACAGTAGTGCCCTCGCCAAGTCGAGCCATAAGAATATTCAGGTAACAAAAAAATAGAACCGACTTCCAAAAAAAGTGCAAAATAACTTTAATTTCGGAAGTCGGTGTTTCTGTTTTGTGTCTTCGTTTTTTGACACCGACTTCCGAAATTAAAGTTATTTTGCACTTTTTTTGGAAGTCGGTTCTATTTTTTTGTAAAAAAGTTTTTTATTTTTCACTTTTAAGTTGTGGTTCCCCATTAAACTGTGTTAACAATTCATAGACATACGATAGCAGCAATCGTGGTTGATTTGCTGTCAATTTTTGAAGAGTTCCGTTGTCTGTCTCCGAAACCCATCATCAGATCTTTTTGAAATTTAAGTTGGGCCATTTCGGAATAAACTACTTTCGAATAAAACAAGAATTTTGCAAATCCGTTAATATATGACGTAGTTATGCCCGAACATACATAAAAAAAAAATACAAACATCCGAATTGATAACCTCCTCCTTTTTCGAAGTCGGTTAAAATAAAGGTGAATTGAAACCTAGACTCCACACTAGAATTCGTAGAATAGAAAAATAGTTTACGTTTTCTAAAACCAGCCGAGAATTTTAACGAAATAATATTACTTCCGACATTTTCACAAGCTTTTATTTAACTTCCAATGTATGTATGTAACTAACCATATTTGTTAGGGTGGAATCTTGCAACTCAAATTAGACCCACTTCCCGATGTCCGATTGGACTCAAATTTGGTTTAGATATGTATAAAGCTGGTCTGATGATGCAGGCGGAAGATGGCCATAGGGACTTCTGAACTAAACAAGATAAACCCATCGAGTCTGGGCTCGATTGATTTGTCTTGAGAAGCATTTTAAGCCTAGACAATATCCAGGGTCTGATGATGAAGCTGGAAGGTGGCCACTGCATCTCTGTGATAAAACAACATAACCCCACCGAGTTTGGGCTCGATTGGTTCGTCTTGGGCAGCATTTTACACAAAGAAAAAAAATAAAAAAATTATAAGAAAGTGGGTCTGATGATGAAGCTGGAAGGTGGCCACGACATCTCTGTGATAAAACAACATAACCCCACCGAGCACATTTGATTTGATATAATAATAAATAATAATAATAATAATAAAAGCTTTTTATTGATTCCTTACAATTATATACAATCATTTCATACATTATTAATAAAAAATATAAAGTGCAATTTGATTTAATTTCAATAAAATCATTAACAATTATTGTTTACCTAATATTAAAATTATCACAGTTAAAAAATAGTTTCATCTAAACAGGTTAATTTTCTACATTCTATTAATTATTGTTTATCTAAAACTAATTATTACAGTTAAAATAATTACAATAAATAAATAAATTTTAAACTTCATTCCAATCAAAATTTGAATAAATATTAGTTTTTGTGAGAAGAAAAAATGTCAGAAATAAATAACTATAAAATCAAATAAATTATACATTGAAATTATTGAAACTATTTGATTTGATATAGCTGTTATAAAAGTTTGTTTAAAAATAATGATTTTTTAACTATAAACGTAAGAAGTAAAATTATTTACTTCTTTAAATGCAACGCAGTGTTTAAACTCCTGCAGTATTTTTCCTCATAAATATTTTCCTATCTCAGTTAACTGTCTAACGAACAACTATTGAATCTCCAGTTTTCGAGATCGCTCGCTCTTTAAACAATAATTTCCATCCGGATGGACAGTGAACAAAAAAATACTGCTAAAATGCACTGAAAAATATGTGCCAACATTGTCATGGTATTTTTTTTTGGGGACTCTACTCGAGGAAGGTTGACAGTGTGTCCGTGTTGCTGTGTTTTTTTTAGGACTGACAGATGTATGAGGTTTTATTTTTGGCAAATAATAACGTTACGTAACGTTTTATAACTTAATTCAAATTAGGTCATCATCATCATCATTTTAGCCGAAAGACGTCCACTGCTGGACATAGGCCTCCCCCAAGTTTCAGCATTATGACTGGGCCCTGTGCGTCTGGCATCCATCAGTTACCTGCGTCCCTCACCAGGTCATCGGACCACCTTGTGGGAGGCCTTCCAACGGTACACGGTCACCAGAACAAAAATCCACCTATTCTCCAAGGCTCCAAATTAAACAGTTATTTCAAATCTTAAACCGACAAAATATCAACATAGGAATCGCTTGCAATATAAAAATAGATGAAATCGTAATAAAACACACTTTTATTCCAGAATAAATTAAAAACACACACAATGAATAGAAGTTATTTCAAATCTTAAACTGACAAAATATCGACATAGGAATCGCTTGCAATATAAAACGAGATGAAATCGTAATACAAACACTCTTTTATTCCAGAATATATAAAAAAAACTCACAAAGAATAAAATAGAAAACATTTGTTCTCGATCCAGAAATAACGACAGCAAAAAAGAGACAAATAGAAAAAAAGAATATGAGATCTTTCAGTCCGTCCTTTATAATATCAAACGAAAAGTTCAAGATTATTCAAGGCAGCATCTAGAGACTACCTGTGACCATTTTCAGGTTGTCTGTACCTACTCGTACATAATATAGTCCTGTAAAATATTAAGCATACAAAATTATTCTTCGTAGCCACCCCCGAGCCATGACCTAGCCTCGTTTCGGTTTCGCTATAATATGAATAAAAAATATCACAGGTTATTTTCATAAAGGTGACTGACAAGACATGTCAGCTTCAGGCTACAATGTTTATTAATAAAAAATATAAAATTAAGTAGGTAGCTACGCGCATTTTAATACGTGATTGAAATCTTGGGTTTGCTCCAAATTCTCATTTCTAAGTATTCGTAAATGTCTTTACTTCCTCAAAGCAACCATAAACGATAATTCCTCTAAGTTTATTTATTATAAAGCCCGCGAAAACACGCTGACATTCTCGCAATCATTTTCAATTCCACAAATTAATTTATATCGAAATAATCTCCTTATTCCCAAATGAGGACCATAAATAACAATATGGGCCGCGTATCACACCGAAGCGTAACAAATTTCACGTGTATCGATATAAATTTTCAATTACTAGACGTGTGTCAGAGCGGTACGCGTCGCGCCGTCACGGCTCGTTACCCTCGCTACAACCGTGTTTGGTGTAAGTGTAGGACTGCGGGCGATCGCGAAATTACGTTCGAAATTTAAAAATGTTTTGCTTTTAATTTCTGTGCAAGATGGCGGATTTATGGGTTCGTTAATGTATCATAATTTTATTTCTGTTGCGTTAAGTATCCTGGGGGAGTTTTCTTGTGATTGTGGTTTCATATATGAAGGGAACATTACGAAAACCAAAAAACATGGAAGTTGGAACAGATGTTGGTGTTATTAGAGGCGAATTATGGCAAAAAATGTATACAGTAATATTTATTTGGCTTTTTATAATGCCAGTGACATGTGGCAAATGCTAAGTTATGTCTCCAATCGATTGATCTTATTGGCCGCTGTGCCGAAACTTGGCAAGCTAAGTGACCTTATTACCTCCATCATTGTTAATGTTCAAGTAGATTTAGGTGCACATCCTCATGGACATAATCCAAAACTTAACTGCTGAGATAGAGCCATAGACAAACGGATATTATGGACTACTAGCTTCTGCCAGCAGCTTCGTCAGCGTGGAATTAGTAGGTACTCCTCCTATTATAAATTAACCTATGTGCTATTCCAGACTATAATCTATCTCTGTGCTAAATTACATCCAGATCCGTTCAGCATTTCCGGCGTGATTAATAACAAACCTCCATCCACCCATCCATCCAAACTTTCGTATGTAGAATACAGAGTGTAAAAAGACACATCACAAAGCCGTCAACTACGCATACTGTACGTCTAACAAAGTAGCTTTGCGCAAAAATTATTGCTGGGAAACGACTTTTATTTTTAGGTATGAAAAAAAATACATTTTTTTTGCGCGCAATGTAACGCGAACCCAAGCTAGTGGAGTTAAACCCGCCCCTTCGCTCTAAGCCACGTAGGTACTTGTCGGATACGTTTGATATTCATTGCGTTTGTGTAAATGCAAAAGCGTAATTTCGAAAAAAAAAACGAAAATTCAGGTAGTTGGTTCAAAAAAAAATTTAGTAATAACACTTGGAATTAATTTTCGTAAAAAAGCAAAAAAAAAAAATTGCGACTTTGATCTTCAATATCTCCAGAACCAGTGGATGCCCAGGTACGGTCTAGTGGAGAAAAGTTACAACAACAGGAAGCCGGGAAGCACGCGCTATTTGATTTGGCCAATGAGCGCGCGCGGTGGTAGAGTTGGCCGACAGATGGTAGAGCGCGCGCACGATAATTCTGCGCGCGGTCGATATCGGAACTAAACGTTTTAATTTTATTTTACAGAATTTGGTTGTTGCTTATTACAAAGGTGACATGTCAAATGTTACATATCATATGCGACTAAGGTTCGCTCATTTTTAGCGTTCCGTGTCCGAAAGGTAACTAACGGGACCCTATTACTAAGCCGCCGCTGTCCGTCAGCGGGCTGTATCTCATGATCCGTAATAGGTAGACAGTTGAAATTTTCACAGAATGTGTATTTCTGTTGTCGCTATTACAACAAATAATAAAATTATACGAAACCCTTCATGTGAGAGTCAAACTGCAATTAACCGGTTTTTTTTCGGAATATTTCATTTATCTCTTGAAGAAAGTTGTTCATTTCTATGAGCAGAGGCAGTATTTAAAATATGAGCACAGATTTCCGTTACACTCTGTACATTTCGATAACTTAGTAATGAAAGAAAGAAAGAAAAATGCGTATATTGGAATTACAGCAAAAAAATGGTAAGAATTACAACTTGAAACAGAAAAAAAAACAGAAAGATTAATAATACCAAAAGGGCTTCAGCTCAGCATAATGTCAGATGACAACACGAGATGACATCTGACGCTGATTTTCAGCTGCAACCCACGAGAGCCATACGCTAGATATTGTGACGACCTTATGTTGGCGACCTTATGGTGGAGACTGGCACGTTGGAAGTTTGGAACGCCGATTGAAAATTAAGAAGAATAAGGAAGACTTTTGTTTTTGGGTAGACTTCTGCTAGCTTGTCCGAAGAGAGCACATGTATTATTTTTGTTATTCAATATAACGTATAAATTCGCCAGTCCTCTTTTCTTTATAACACAACACACATAAGCAGTCACTCTCGTACACCACACTCTCGCACTGCCAGCGAGTACGACAACCCCCAGACGCGTATAAGGATCTCCAGGGACCTGCACTAAGAGAAGGTGCTCCAGGTCCCTATAATATCAAACGCAGAGAGGTATGTGTCCATTTTAATAACTTAAAGGGGATATTGCTAATTGGGTTGTACAGCTCAAATGACAGTGGCTCCAAGCAAATTTCTGACATTTGACCGCTAGATTAGACTGGAAATGGAATTGAACCTAGTTTGGATAAGAGGGATGGTTCACTGAACTTCTTAACTTAACATCACGTTTGGCAGAGATGTACTTATCTTCATCTGTCCTAATTGTATGGTATATGAGTGACAGAATAGCTTGCCATGGTAAAATAACATCCAATATACAGGGTGTAAAAAGACACTTCACAAAGCCGTTCACTATGCATACTGTACGTCTTTTTTTTTTTTTGGGGGGTGGAAAGTCATCCAATGACTTCTCCCACTCTAGGGTGGAGCGGAAGGGCGTGCCAGACTTTTACTGACTAAAACCCACCCCTGTTCCTCCCGGCCCTGGGAGTTAGAATAGTAGGGTTAGAAATACCGGGAAGATCCATATTATTATCAACATTTCGATGCAAGTGCACATAAATAATTCTACTTAATTGCGACCTCTGGTTATTAGTTAACTAATGTGTTTTCCGAATAAACATTACCTGAATTTTCGATTTTTGTTTCTAAATTTTGAAATTACGCATTTGCAGTTATAAAAACGCAATGAATATCAAACGTACCCGACAAGTACCTACGTAGCTTAGAGCGAAGGGGCGGGGTTTAACTCCACTCACCTGGATTCGCGTTACATTGCTCGCAATAAAATAGTATTTTTCAACACATTTGCTCAAAAAATGCACTTACGAAGCCTGTATACATCGTTCGAAAGTTCAAAATTACGCACCATACAATTGAACGTGCGGTAAAATAGATACTCTCACCTAAGTACCTATTTTACCGCACGCTCCGTTGTATAGCGGCGTGCGTATCCTTTACGGTTTTTTTTTTATTAATTATAAAATATATAAGAATTCCACCAAGGAGTTTCGCATTACGAGAAAAAAATATTGGCCGTCACGGGATGCCCGGCAGATGTGAAACATCTATTTCGTGTGTTGTGTTTTTTTGTGTTGTAGTTGTTTGTTGTTTGTGTTGTTGATGGTTGTGGTGGTTGTTGTTGTTGGTAGTGTTTTTGTTGTTAGTTGTGGTTGTTGTTGTTGTTGGTTGTGGTTGTTGTTGGTAGTGTTGTTGGTTGTTGTTGTAGTTTGTTTTTAGTTGTTTGTGGCTGGTTGTTGTTATTTGTGGTGGATGTTGTTGCTGCTAGTGTTGTTGTTGTTGTTAGTTGTGGTTGTTGTTTTTGGTTGTGGTTGTTGTTGGTAGAGTTGTTGGTTGTTGTTATTGTTATTGTTGTTGGTTGTTGTTGTGGTAGTTGTTGTTGTTGTTAGTAGTGGTTGTTGTTGTTGGTCGTGGTGGTTGTTGTTGTTGTTGGTAGTGTTATTGTTTTAGTTGTTGTTGTAGTTATTGGTTGTGGTTGTTGTTGGTAGTATTGTTGGTTGTTGTTGTTTGTATGTTGTTGTTATTGTTGTTGGTTGTGGTGGTTGTTGTTGCTGGTAGTGCTGTTGTTGTTATTGTTGGGTGTTGTTGTTGTTAGTTGTAGTTGTTGTTGTTAGTTGTAGTTGTTGTAACTGCTTGTTGTTGTTATTGGTAGTGTTGTTGTTGGTTTTTGTTGCTGGTTGTAGTTTGTTGTTGCTGGTTGTTGTTGTTGTTTGTTGTTGTTATTGGTTGTATTGTTGTTGGTTGTTGTTGCTGGTTGTTGTTTGTTGTTGTTCTTGGTTGTTGGGTTTGTTGTTGTTGGTTGTTATTGTGTTCATTTTTTTCGCATAGATGTTTCTAGGGAGAAGGGGGTCGAGAGCGGTAGCGTAGTGGGGGCATCGTGGCACGACGGCGTCATGCCGTTTTTCGTCACGACATTCGAGTCGGTTTTACTGCCAAGCCGTGCCAATAGATGATTCACATCAAAAACAAAAGTTTGTCTCATTGCCTAGTAGGTACTGTTTTCTCGCAAATGTGTTGAAAAACGTTGTATGACACACGTGCGGATTGGTATTTACTAACTCGTGACTATGGTAAGCCCTCGACTACGTCTCGGGCTTACATTCGTCTACTCGTTTGTAAAAACCAACTTACCGCACTAGTATCATAAATAACTATTTTATTTAATCCTAAGAATAAAAGTAATTTCCCAGCAATGATTTTTGCTCAAAGCTACTTTGTTAGGACTGCATAAGGGTTGAGGATAAATTCGAGAGAGTTACCTCGCCCCTGGGCACTCAGGGCAGGGAAGGAACAGGGGTGGGTTTTAGTCAGTAAGAGTCTGACACGCACTCCCGCTCCACCCTAAAGCGGGAGATGTCATTGGATGATTTCCCAATCCACAAAAAAAAAGCAGTTACGCGACCACGAGGCTGTAAAATTACTAATCGCGTTTTAGGTACAGCACTATCTTTGTTACTCATCCCTATGTATTATTCTCTTCCCAAAGCTCGATATTTCCCTCCATAATTTCACAAATTACTATCCACTCTATCATATAACCAACAAATAAAAGCGATCATCGGCGCGCTGACGTCACGTTCCCAGTAATTACAACTGAAATTCCGATGAATAACGTTCTACGAGTGTATAGTGGGAATACTCGACACCGCAGTCACGTAATTATGTGTGAAATCGTATTGTTTGATTTATGATTTTGTGACCAGATGATTAATAGATTAGTTTAGTGGGTTTTTAGAATATGTACTCATAGATTTCTCTTTACTGTACACCATAACAACTTCAATAAGAGCTTAAGAATTGACAGGGTGAAACAATCAAGGTTTTATCACTAAAAGCGATCTTTTACAGACAAAAAAAAACTGGCCAAGTGCGCGTCGCACATTGAGGGTTCCGTACCAAATATTGGTATTTGTTAGTTAAGTATACGTAATAATAATAAATATAATCACCAATTTCTTCGTAACAAAATTTTGTGACAGACGATGGACGGATAGACAGACAGACACGTGAGTGACAACAATAGTGCTCCATTTGGACCCTTCTGGTTCGGAACCCTAAAAAGATCTATATTAAAGGTTTAAAAAAGCTTACAAAAAAGATCTTAGTCTAATTGTAAAGTAGCATATTAATCCAAACTATAGGCTAAAAAAAAAAAGAAAAAAAAACCGCTTAAGTGCGTGTCGGACCTCACACATTTAGGGTTCCGTAACAAATGAGGGAGTTATCCAAGAAAAAATCTGATTTATCTAAATATTAGGTAGTATTCGTTAATAAAATATACGTAATATGAACATTGTCACCAAATTTCAAGTTCATAGGTTAATGGGAAGTTAAAAAGTTCTTCGGAACAAAATTTTGTGACAGACGACGGACAGACAGACATACGGACAGACGAACTCCGTTTGGACCCTTCGGGTACGCAACCCTAAAAAGGAAGAATTTGTTTATAGACTTAACAAATTAACTTGACTAAGATACTAACTTTAGTACCTCTGTAAAAATGTTTGAAAAGTCTCAGTTTACGTCTGACTCTAGGTTTCCAGGAGAGTCGGATTGCAATAAATCCTAAGCTTCGATCCGGTACAAATCTATCCAGTTTGCAAGGTACAATCTTTGTATTGTATTGTATTCCTGCAACACGGAATAAACATTTTGTGTTTTCATTGAAATATTCTTCCGATTTTATGCACTTCGACAAGAACTATTTTTTAACAAAATCGACAGACAGCTTTTATTCTTGCTAGATTACAAAAAAATCAGTTCGCAGCATAAGACTTATCAATCTGCCTAGCCTTTTCCCAACTATCTTGGGGTCGGCTTCCAGTCTAACCGGATGCAGCTCAATACCAGTATTTTACATGGAGCGACTGCCTATCTGGCCTCCAAAACCCAGTTACTGGGTAATACGATACCCCTTGGTAAGACTGGTTGTCAGACTTTCGGGCTTTTGACGACCCGTAACGACTGTCAAAGATCCACGATTGACAGCCGGGACCAACGGCTTAACGTGCTTTCCGAGGCACGGAGGAGTCTCGGTATGTAAAGATGGTCACCCATCCACGGACCAACCCCGGCAAGCGTAGCTTAACCTGATTGATCGACCCGTGCGGCTGTTATTACTTTAGCCACGAGTTCGCAGGATTAAACTTATATTAGGTAAAAATGTTTAATCACTCTTAAAGATTTATTAACCTCTTGCATGTCTGGCGGACAGCACATGGGCAGTAAAAAAAAAAGTTAAAAATCTATAGTGTCTACTAACTAGACGCGCGACGGGTTAACAACAGACTGGAGCGGGAATTGAACTCATGACCCTAGCGAACCGTGCTATCGTTTCAACCTTTGAAACGCCATGTAGTATCAGTCTTATTTGAAATACCATTCAAGTGGTAACATAACTAGTCCACGTTACCTGAGATAAAACATTAATAAAGTAAAGGAAAAAAAATATTTTTAAAAACAATTTTTTGTCTGGGAGAATGAAAATAAAAAAAATAAAAATAAAATAACAAGTTGAAAATAAATTCTAGTAAGTATTTGGCGTATAAGTACTTACCTATATTCTAAAAACCTTGAGGCACTACCCATTACAGGCTACAGGTTAGTTACTTACTAAACTTCTACTTCTGTACTTCTCTTCACTACTTCTACTAGACGAATCAATCGAGCCCAAACTCGGTGGGGTTATGTTGTTTTATCACAGAGATGCTGTGGCCACCTTCCAGCTTCATCAGCAGGCCCTGAATATCGATCTAGGTGTAAAGTGCTCCTCAAGACGAATCAATCGATCTGAGACTCGATAGGTTTATCTTGTTTAGTTCAGAAGTTCCTATGACCATCTTCCGTCTCCATCATCAGACCAGCTCCATGGTACCATATCATTGTATTGTCACCAAAGATACATAAGTAGAGTCCAATCGGACATCGGAAATTGGGTCTAATTTGAGTTGCAAGATTCCACCCTAACAAACATAGTTACATACATACATACAATTGCAAGTTAAATAAAAACTTGTAAAATAGACCTCATTAAAATATAAATTTTTATCATCTTTTTACCCGACTTCGAAGTAGCCCCAAAGAAGGAGTAATATTTATTAAATAGGTAAAAACTTCAGAATTTTTCGTTTTTAGGGTTCTGTACCCGAAGGCTCCAAACGGAGTCGTATTGTTGTCACTCACGTGTCCGTCTGTCTGTTACAAAATTTTGTTGCGAAGAATATTTTAACTTCCTATTGATCTATGAACTTGAAATTTGGTGATAATGTTTATTATTACATATATTTTACTAACAAATACCAATATATTGATAAATCAGATTTTTTCTTTGAAATTCATTTGGCACGGAACTCTAAATGTACAAAGTCTGACACGCACTTGCCCGGGTTTTTAATAAATAAAGGCGGGCTCTCACTGAGAGGAGGCCTGTCTTGTCTTGGAGGACTTTTTTTATTTTTTATTCTGTGAATTTCAAGTTTTTTTCGTTTAATAGTTATACGACTTTTAATGGTTTTTAATTGAACATCACGTCTAAACGACTAGTTTTATTTCTTTGAAAAAAATATATGTTACTGTCGACAATTGCCATCGTAATTTGATCTGAGAATATTTGATATTATATTTTTATAACATAGTGTAATTAATTTGTAAAGTTATGTCTAACGCAGACATTAAATTGAGAACCTATTACTAGATGGACGTACAAAGCGTTACGTGAGCTCAACACAGAACACGCTAGTTAAACCACTCAAGGTCATTGGCAGTTAATAGCGCCTTTAATAATAATAATAATATTCCACAACTATCACACAACGCCATCTAGTCCTAAGCTAAGCAGAGCTTGTGTTATGGGTACTAGACAACTGATAAACATACTTATATATTTCTAAATACATAAATATTATAGATAAATTACACCCAGACACAGAACAAATGATCGTGCTCATTACACAAACATTTGTCCTGGGTGGGAATCGAACCCACGACCTCCGACATCAAGGTCAGGGTCACTAACCAATATACCAACAGGCCTGCCAAATAAATCCTGAGTTCTATTCTCAATGGGTCAACTACCTTCTTTAATCAGAGACACCGTTCTACAGAGTGGCCAAATCGGAGGTTTGTAACTTTGTGTACAGTTTTTTTTAGGGTTCTGAACGTCCGAATGAGAAAACTTAACCCCTATAGGATCACTCGTGTGTCAGTCTGTTGTTTGTATGTTTCCGATTTCTTTAAACCGTTTGATAACTTGACTTTAGGATTAAACTACTGAAATAAAATTAGCGCGGTGGATATATAAAATATTGGCAGCATTTCAACTAAATAATATATTAAAAAAATGTACATCTCCAAGTTGGTTACTCTATACAGGGTGTAACAGAAAGGTGTGTTCATATTTTAGGGACTACATCTGCCCATCGATATGAACAACTTTCTTCAAGAAAATCTGAGGAAACTCTCAAAAAAAAAATATTGATCAGCTGATGGTAACTTTGCATAGAAAGTACCAATTTTTTTTTGGGAATTTTCTATTTTTAACCGACTTCGAAAAAGGAGGAGGTTATCAATTCGGATGTTTGTATTTTTTTTTTTTTTTTTTTTATGTATGTTCGGGCATAACTCCGTCATATATTGACGGATTTGCAAAATTCTTTTTTTGTTCGAAAGGGGTTTATTCCGAAATGGTCCCATATAAATTTCAAAAAGATCTGAAGATGGGTTCCGGAGACAGACAACGGAACTCTTCAAAAATTGACAGCAAATCAACCGCGATTGCTGCTATCGTATGTCTATGAATTGTTAACACAGTTTAATGGGGAACCACAACTAAAAAGTGAAAAATAAAAAACTTTTTTACAAAAAAATAGAACCGACTTCCAAAAAAAGTGCAAAATAACTTTAATTTCGGAAGTCGGTGTCAAAAAACGAAGACACAAAACAGGAACACCGACTTCCGAAATTAAAGTTATTTTGCACTTTTTTTGGAAGTCGGTTCTATTTTTTTGTAAAAAAGTTTTTTATTTCTTAGAGAATGTTGTTTAATTGCATGGGCAGAACCGGTTCTTAAAACATAACTACACCTTTCCGTTACACCCTGTATAACCGATCGTCTATACACCTAGCCCTTGGGTCAATAGTTGTTATTCTGTCCGAGTTCGAATGCTGTCTGTTGTCTTATTAGTCCAGCGATGGGAATTACTGCAGTGCTGTTACAATACTCCACGTTGTTGCTGGTGTCCTGCTAGAAAAATATATTATATCAGAGTAATTTCTCAAGAATTGATTGCTGTTATGTCTAAGACACTATTTGAACACTTTAAAAGAGACTTTGACCTCTGAGTTTGTTTCGGTGTTTCTTCTCAGGGTAGTCAGCTAGGAAACACCGGCCTCATCTAACTAAAACTGACAAAAAAAAATGTTACAACCTACTACAAAAATAAAATCATTTTTCATTTATGTGTTGAAAGTTAAATACAATTTGGATTTTTAGGGTTCCGTAAGTCCGAAGGAAAAAACGAAACCCTTATAGGATCACTCGTCTGTCTGTATGTCCGTCTGTCACAGCCTATTTTTTGCGAATCTACTGGAACGATTGCGTTGAAATTTGTTACACACATGGTAAGTGTGACCCAAACACGAGAAAACGTAAATAAATAAATTTGGAACATGAGGGTCACTTTTGGGGTGCATATTACCGGTTTCCTGGCACTTTGTGAGTCTTTACCGCTCATCCAGCCAAACATACAAACACAAACGTACAAACTTTCGCATTTATAATATTAGTAGGATACAACAAACTACCCAAACTTTCTATAAAGAAAGAAGAAAAGATTAAGAATTTCTGATAAACAAATATTATTATTCCATAAATTAATATTTAAATGATAAGTATAAATAATAGAGTTGAGTGGAATTGACATTATAATATATTTTACACACATTATTAAAAATAAAACCTATAACTGTTATAAATAAAATAAAATAATTATTTTTAAGTTACGGTATAGTTCATAAATAAATATAATAATTACCTGAGCTTCCTCTCTTCTACCCTATTGCTGTACCTAACAGGGTCCATAATAATCCTAATTATAAACACTCACCTAAGCATATATTTATGGAAAAGCACTAAAGATATTGAGCATTGAGTGCTGATAACCTCCTTAATGGCTAATCTATTTAGATACAGTTCTCGTCAAACTTCTTGGCCGCTCTGAAGTTCGCTACAATGGCTGGCGCAGTAGTAAATCTCATACTCGCGCTGCGCCTTGCCCATCGGAAATTCAACTTCAGGGCGGCCAAGATGTTTGGCGAGAACTGTACTAGAAGAGCAGAAGTATACATTAGCCCTCTCTAAACACTAACAATAATAAAAATATTCTCCTTATTCCCGTTAAAAACTACACCAAACTTTTTGATAGACACATCATCCTCGAACTCTTTGAAACATTTTCTATTAAACCTAAAAATAGTGGAAACTAAGTTTATAGATCCAGGTCGAAGTTCTATTCCACCTTGGATACGGTAATAAATCTACTAACAAGTTTTTCTAGAATATTGCACTCGAAGTTGAAGTCCGACTCGCACTTGGACGGTTTTGGTATAAAAACCGGCTAAGTGCGTGTCGGACTTCGCACATTTAGGGTTCCGTACCATATGAGGGAAATCAATATTTTGGTATTTGTTAGTAAAATATACGTAATAATAAACATTATCACCAAATTTCAAGCTCGTAGGTCAATGGGAAGTTAAAAAATTGTTCGGAACAAAATTTTGTGACAGACAACGGACACGTGTGTGATACCGATAAACACTAGCCAAGAGCGAGTTGAACTTCACAATTTAGGTTCCGTATTACAGTTGAGTCTCCCTAATCCAATGATAGAATGTTTGGATTACTGGATTGCATATAAATAAAACAATTTAGAATGTCTTAATTTACCATACCATGTAAGAAGCTGTGTTTAAAAGTGAGCCGTGTTTATTAGAGGTAGTTTAAAAGTGGCGCCAGTGACAGAAAAGTTTAAAGGGAACCGCTTATGTTATGATCATGTGAAGAGGAGGGATGAAACACATGTTACTAAAAGAGTAATGAATATAAATATGGATGGATGGAGGGGGTTGGTCCATGTATGAGTGACCGTCTTTACATACCGAGACTCCTCCGTGCCTCGGAAAGCACGTTACGCCGTTCCGTCCCGGCTGTCAATCGTGGATCTTTGACAGTCGTTACGGGTCGTCAGGAGCCCGAAAGTCTGACAACAACTCTTACCAAGGGGTACCGTATTACCCAGTAACTGGGTTGTGGAGGTCAGATAGGCAGTCGCTCCATGTAAAATACTGGTATTCAGCTGCATCCGGTTAGACTGGAAGCCGACCCCAAGATAGTTGGAAAAAGGCTAGGCAGATTTAATTGGAGAGGGAGACACAGGCCAAAGAAAAGATAGACGAGAAATGATATGAAAGAAAAGGAAGACAGTGATAGTGTGACGGCTGACAGATAGAATGAAAGAAAAAGCGTGTTGCGCGGTACCCAAGTATCTTGAGACAGAGGTAAGAAGGCAAACTGTGAGGGGAAAAGAAGGGATTGTAAGCAGTGTCCGCAAATTAATTCCCAGTCTTTTTTCCAGAATTTTTTGAATTGTATTATGCCAGTTAAACGGGATTGTCCCATGGGACTAGTGGGACATATAATCCCCTTGTCCCATCATGGGACTGTATCAATGGGACTAGTGGGACGGACCCGAAATACCTACCCTATATTTTTTTATTTATTTACTATGTGGTCATATTATTTACTGCGATAGCTTATAGTTTGTTTTTTTCACGCCTTTTAAGGAATTCAAGAGCTAATTGTTGAAATTTTCTTAGCTGATAGTCAGACAGACGGACACCGAAGTGATCCTACAAGGGTACCTTTTGAGCACGGAACTCTAAAAATAGACATGTTTAGTATTAGACAGAGCACAATGAACGTTTTTTTTTTTTTAAAAGCAATTTTTTACAACCTTCGTATGGACGACGTTAAATTGAATGAATAAGAGTCTCGTCTTATTGTATTATTTTAATACTTGGAGGTGTACTTCCAAATCTGTCACCGTGTCGGTTTTTTTCTTCATTTTTCTTAAAAGGGATTTATTTTTCATGTGGTCGAGCGTTCGGCTATTGCACTGCGTGTCGCGGGTTGGGTTCCCGCACGGAACAAATATTTGTATGGCCTACAGATAGTTATTCCGGGTCTGAGTGTGTGTTGCATATGAGTTTATATGTTTGTGAACGCACCCACGATTTAGGAATAATTCCTAGAGTGGGACAACGTTTCAAAAAAAAATTATTATTAATATTTTCAAGACTAAAATATGTACCAAAACACATCAAGGTAAAATATGAATTTCGGAATAATAATAAATAATAATAATTTATTTTGTACAAAAACATAGACAAAAAGTACATAATAGTGTCGTATGAGTAGGTATAACAGTGACACAATTTAAAGTCGAACGTCTGACTCCTAAACTAGGCAATTAGCCTGTGTCTTAGAAGCAAATGTTCCCCAAAGTTTCAGCGACACACAACTGTTATCTAAAAATCGTACAAGTACTTTTTATATAATATAAAATACCAGATACTATGTTCTTAGTATTTAACCAATTTAAGAAATAACTTAGGAAGACTTTCAGTTTCTTTGTAAGATAACTCCTGCAACCACTAAAGAGAATAAGAAGAAAGAAAATAAGAGAATAAGAATTCTTTTAACTTTTAAAAAAACTTCGTCTTAGTACCCTAGTATTATATTATCTGTGGTCTTAGCGTGTCAGTGGCAAAACTCTTTATATAGGTATGGATTATATATGTGTGTGGATTATATATAGATTTGGCCTAGTATTCAGCAACGGCAACAGTTTTCGCTGACGCAGTCATAAGATCCTCACATGTACACTTGCACAACATGAGAGGTGGGTCATAGTCTGCGGAGAGACGGCTCATAAAAACCGAAGATTGGAGCCATCCGATAACCAATCCAAAAATCAAATAGGAATATTCTGAAAATGAGAGTGTCGAAAAATATCGGAAATATGATGTAAAACTTTTTAACAAAAAATTCAACCGATGAAAAAGAACTAAAAAGCAAAAAATAAATTAACCTTTTAAGTCTTGAGTATTGAGCTTATTTACCTACATAAAATATCAAATTTTATATAAACTAATTTTGAGTCGGCGCCAAACAACAATCTGATTATTAAATATCTAAATTTTATATGTACGTAGAAATGAAGAAGGCTAGATGTAGGTAATTAATCGTTTTATTATTTGGCGCCGACTCAAAATTAGTTTATATAAAATTTGATATTTTATGTAGGTAAATAAGCTCAATACTCAAGACTTAAAAGGTTAATTTATTTTTTGCTTTTTAGTTCTTTTTCGTCGGTTGAATTTTTTGTTAAAAAGTTTTTTATTTTATGATTTTTTGTGACTCACATCATCTTTAAATACTCCGAAGCTAATTTCTAATCCTTCATCATTCCTCTTCGCACTGAGCTGATTATGTAACCATCCTTTCATAAGGTTCCCAGGATATTGACCAGTTGAGGTTACCTCCAATATTCCAAAGACGTCTTTTCTTCAAAGTATATTAAGTGGTATCTGTCACTAAAACCAGTTTTTTTATGACTAACTTCTATTGTTAAGGAAAGGTATGGTTTCCATCATCAGCTCAGTTTCATGATGTGATGATTCCTAAATGCAAATACCTGATAAAGTTATGAAAAGTAAACAGAAACAATATTCGTGCCCAACTTTCGAGGTTTTCTCTCAATTTTATCAGGATTCCATGATCAGATCCTAATGTCCTTGACGTGGGACCATCCTTGAGGTATACCCTATCTATGGAAAAAAGAATCGTCAAAATCGGTTCATAAACAACGGAGTGAGGGCCGAACATACGTACAGAAACGCTAAACGTGCCCACAAATTTCGAGGTTTTCTCTCAATTTTATCAGGATTCCATGATCAGATCCTAATGTCCTTGACATGGGACCACCCTTAAGATATACCCTATCTATGAAAAAAAGAATCATCGAAATCGGTTCATAAACAACGGAGTGAAGGCCGAACATACGTACAGAAACGCTAAACGTGCCAACAATTTTCGAGGTTTTCTCTCAATTTTATCAGGATTCCATTATCAGATCCTGATTTCCTTGATATGGGACCACCCTTGAGGTATACCCTATCTAATAAAAAAATAATCATTATAATCGGTTCATAAATGACGGAGTGAGGGCTGAACATACACAAAAAAAAAAAAAAAAAAAAAAAAAAAAAAAAAAAAAAAAAAAAAAAAAAAAAAACATATATACGGTCGAATTGAGAACCTCCTCCTTTTTTTCGTCGGTTCAAAATGAAATTTGTATTTTTTGTTGTTGTTTTTTTTTGTTTTATGTATTTTTTTGTTAACAGACAGAAGTGTTGCTGGGGAGTTTGTTGGCCACTTCTTCTTGTTCACAGTTAAATTAAAACACTAGGAAGTGGTGACGGGCGAGCGTTTTTGGGGGACTGTCTATATGTAGAATAACGTTCAAAAAGTGCTGGCTCAGCCTAATTTGAATAGACTTTCGATTTTGATTTTGTTGCTCAATCACGCCAGAACGGCTGAACGGATCTGGATGGAATTTGGCACAGAGATAGATTATAGTCTGGAATATCACAAATTTATAACAGGGGAAGTACTAAGCTAAATCCACGCGGGCAAACCGCTGGCAGACAGTGTCAGAAGAAAGTCAAACTATAAGAATCAATGGGTGTGACTGTGAAAAAATACTTTTTAACAAAAAATTCAACCTCATCATCTTTTAATACTCCGAGGCTAATTTCTAATCCTTCATTGCACTGAGCTTGGCACTGAGCTGATGATGTAACTATTCTTCCATGTGGTTCCCAGGATATTGACCAGTTCAGGTTACCTCCAATATTCTATAGACGTCTTTTCTTCAAAGCATGTTAAGTGGTATCTGTCACTAAAACCAGTTTTTTATATCTAACTTCTAACTGAGCTGATGATGAAAACCATACCTTTCCTAAACAGGAAAGGTATGGTTTTCATCATCAGCTCAGTTTCATGATGTGATGATTCCTAAAAACCTGATTAAGTTATGAAAAGTATACAGAAACAATATTCCAATATGCCCAATTTTCGAGGTTTTCTCTCAATTTTATCAGGATTCCATGATCAAATCCTGATTTCCTTGACATGGGACCACCTTTAGATATACCCTATCTAAAAAAAAAGAATCATCAAGATCGGTTCATAAATGACGGAGTGAGGGCTGAACATACACAAACAAAAATTATATACGGTCGAATTGAGAACCTCCTCCTTTTTTTTCGTCAGTTTAAAAACTAAGAAAATATTCTAATCTCTAAGTAAATTAAAATAGCTATCGTCACTTTCGTGCGAGTCGCTAATATCAAAAATTGACGGTAATATTTGAACACGGTATTCAAATTCATTATAATTACGAGTATACACATATCATTATATTGATTAGTACCCTGTGACTAAGTTGCCGTTGCCAGTACACTAGTACTCCTCGCGGCAACGAAACCATAGCGACTTCTAATTCGACGCCAACGCCATCTAGTTGTACAACAGGTACTAAAATACGGTCAAAACTTATCGTTCCTGTTTTTATGCAATCATACATAAACTAATTTTGAGTCGGCGCCAAACAACAATCTGATTATTAAATATCAAAATTTTATAAGTACTCACAAATGAAGAGGGCTGTAAGTAGGTAATTAATCATTTTATTAATTGGCGCCGACTCAAAATTAGTTTATGTAAAATTTGATATTTTATGTAGGTAAATAAGCTCATTACTCAAGACTTAAAAGGTTTATTTATTTTTTGCTTTTTAGTTCTTTTTCGTCGGTTAATTTTTTTGTTAAAAAGTTTTTTATTTCATGATTTTTTGTGGCTCGCATCATCTTTTAACACTCTGAGGCTAATTTCTAATTCTTCATCATTCCTCTTGCCACTGAGCTGATGATATAACAATCCTTCCATGAAGTTCCCAGGATATTGACCAGTTGAGGTTACCTCCAATATTGTAAAGACGTCTTTTCGTCAAAGCATATTAAGTGGTATTTGTCACTAAAACCAGTTTTTATATCTGACTTCTATTGTTTAGGAAAGGTATGGTTTCCATCATCAGCTCAGTTTTATGATGTGATGGTTCCTAAATGCAAATACCTGATTCAGTTATGAAAAGTAAACAGAAACAATATTCGTGCCCAATTTTCGAGGTTCACTCTCAATTTTTTCAGGATCCCATGAGCAAATCCTGATATCCTTGACATGGGACAATCCTTGAGGTATACCCTATCTAAGAAAAAAAGAATCATCAAAATCGGTTCATAAATAACGGAGTGAGGGCCGAACATACATACAGAAACGCTAAAAACGCTAAACGTGCCCACAATTTTCGAGGTTTTCTCTCAATTTTGTCAGGATTCCATTGTCAGATCCTGATTTCCTTGGCATGGGACCACCGTTGAGGTATACCCTATCTAACAAAAAAAGAATAATCAAAATCGGTTCATAAATGACGGAGTGAGGGCTGAACACACATACAGAAACGCTAAACGTGCCCACAATTTTCGAGGTTTTCTCTCAATTTTGTCAGGATTCCACAGTCAGATCCTGATTTCCTTGACATGGGACCACTCCTGCGGTGTACCCTATCTAACAGAAAAAGAATAATCAAAATCGGTTCATAAATGACGGAGTGAGGGCTGAACATACACAAAAAAAAAAAAAAAAAAATATATATACGGTCGAATTGAGAACCTCCTCCTTTTTTTTCGTCGGTTAAAAATAGATCACTTTTACCAATATAATTTGTGTTGGTTTGAGAACAAGGTTTCAAATTAGGCAAGTAAAAATTAATTGAATTTAATCAATGTTGGTGCTTTCTAAAGTTGATAATTCTACAAATAGGGGATTTTAGGAAGAACTTAAAATAGAAAGATGTTATTATGGTGTCTTACGAAAAAATGCTTTTCAAACAAAAATACCGACGACAGTCATATAGCCAAGCACAAAAGTCGATAATACGATAAGTCAAACCTCAAACGTCTTATATATAATATAATAATAATAATCAATTTATTTCAAGTATCTAAGACTCATATCAAATACAATAAATAATATACACATTAGTCACAATTGTAAAAAAATAAACATGTCAAACAATTTTTTTTTTTTTAACAATTAAATTACAATGTCAAACAATTAAATTCATTTCTAATATCATAATAAATTAGATAATATTACAAAATTAACACTTACATACATTATACACGTTATTTGTGCCGCCCACAACAGTGCGCAATGATGCAGCAATCCAATCGGTCCGCGAGCGCGGCCAGCATGCTGTTAGCACTCCCCCGCACTCGCCGCACCAGCGACGCGCATCTCTTGCGCATCGTTGTGTGGAAGCAATCCATGCGCGCCTCCGCAAACATTGCTGACGCGCTGCAATAGCGAGGGAGCCCCAACATCATCCTGAACGCGTTGTTGAACTGGACACGCAGGGCGCTGTACGATTTTTGCGTGTAGTCAGTCCACAGGCTGCACGTGTACAACGTGGTGCAATAGGCTCTAAAAAGAGTTATTTTCACCTCAGCTGAGCACCGCGCAAACCTGCGGATAACCATGTTCGCTCTGACCGACAGCGCCCTCCGCTCCCGTTCGATGTCAGCATCGTCGTTCAGGGTAGGCGTCACTAAATGTCCCAAGTATTTAAACATTGCGACCCTTTCTAAAATAAACCCATTTAGTTGTATGGGTGGCATTGCTGTTACTTTTCTATGCCCTCCCTGAAAAACCATACACTGACTCTTTTTAACATTATAGATCAGCCCATGATCAGCTGCATATCTCTCACAAACACTTACCAGCCTTCTGAGACCACAGACCGAGGCGCTCAGCAGCACCATATCGTCCGCGTAGCTGATGTTATTAAAACAGACGCCATCTATGTAACAACCGACATGTTGCTCGCTGAGCGACTCGATCAGTCCGTTAACGTACAGGTTAAAAATGGAAGGAGAGCTCAATCCACCCTGCCTCACTCCACATTCCAACCTATACGGGTCCGACAGCGTGCCCGCCCACTTCACGTTGTTCACCTGGTTCCCGTACCAATATTTAAAGGTGTTAATAAGCTCCAACGGTATCCGGGATGATCTCATCTTATTCCACAAGATATCATAAGAGACCAGGTCAAAGGCTTTAGAAAGGTCGAGGAAGCAGGCGTACACAGAGGTTTTTCTCTCAGTATAGTACTTGACAGCACTCTTAAAACACAATATTGCAGTCTCAGTAGACAGACCCGGCCGAAACCCGAACTGGTTATCGTGCAACCTAATGTATTTGTTTAATTGTGTATTAAGAATGCTGTCAAACACCTTTGCAACTATCGTAGCCAAAGAAATAGGTCTGTAGTTGGATATATCTGACAAATCTCCCGATTTGTTCTTTACTACAGGTACTACAACAGTCCTCATCATATCAGCAGGCAAGTATGAGTGTGAAATGCAAAAGTTGTAGAGCAAAGCCAACACTCTGCACATATGAGGTCCAGCGTGCTGGACATGCTCCACACTTAGTCCATCATGACCAGGGGACTTGCCACTGGAAATCGATTTCACCGCCATTGATACATCCCTGGCTGTTATTCTAGTACCAACATATTCCCCACTCACACCCCCCTCCCTTAGTGATGAGGATGGTCCTAAAGGTGGCCTTACAAAAAAGTTATTTTTAAACTTGTCAGCTATACCCTTTAAGTCATTCGTCCCGTCCACACTCACGGGGAGACCAGGGGGAGCCCTCAACCCATTGGTGCTTTTCCAGAAACCGCTAAAATCTTTCGAGCTATGCTTAGCTGCCAGAAAGTCCATTTTCAACTGGTCTTGATGGTTTTGACACCACTTTAAACGAGACTTAAATATTTTTCTGGTCTCACACATACGTGTATAAATATCACCAGTGGTGGGACTACCACACAATAGCCATTCACGAAAACTCGCCCTGGCCGCCCCGTGACTGTCACTCACAATTTTACTCCAACCAACAACAGATTTAGGTGGACGTTTACCTCGTGCACGCCTGCCCCCCCGCCCCTCCATGGACGCCTGTGATAACGCAAGCACGATGTCAGAGTACAGCTTATCAATAAGTAAGCTGTGAGTAGGGTCAGCACAATAACGATCACTACACGTTCTAAATTCTTCTGGGAAGTCAATAAGTCTGAGACGTGTATGACATTCAAATCGATATTGTGTAATATCTTCCGGGGTTTTCTCTCCCCACCTAACTCTATTGTCAGCTACACTCGACACAATTTTTAAAGGAGTCAAACAATTCAGTTTACACTCGCATATGACGGGAAAATGATCTGACCACAACACGTCATAGTTTATATAAACATTGCACACAGAAATAGCAGCTGATTGCGACACGACACAATGATCAAGCCAACGCTTAGACCCGCAGGCTTGATCTATGTAGGTGAATGTTTCCGAGGGCAATCCTAACTTAATAACATCAATAATTAACCATTTAAACTCATCACATAAAATATTCAATTCACTAAAGAATAATTCTCCGGGATGAGCATTAAAATCTCCTAAAACAAAAATAGGTTCGTTTATATATTCATTACTTATAGCACTTACAGTTCCCATGCAGTCAGTAAACATCGCCAAGTGGTCCGACTTGTTTGTTGGCATATACACACACACTACTATCAACGGACTAGCAGCCGTATTCACACGAATAGCACTAACTCGCGGATTACCACAGTTGATCACTGTAACACTGGGAAACACACTGGTATTCCACAGCAGCGCCGTGCCGCCGTGAGGCCTGCCGCGCAGTAGGCCCGCCGTCGTATCAACAGCTGACGTCCCCGTGCAACTAAATCTGCTGTCTATGCTGTTCAAATACGCCAACTCTTCCGGCAGCAGCCAGGTTTCCTGCAGTGCTATCAAGACACACTCGTCACATAAGCGTCGAATATCGCTGACGGCGCTCTTCACGTTCTTACAATTGTAGCTTGCAAACTTGTAGGTCGTACTATCCATGGTTAGAGGGAACTGGACCGATTGCAGCGAACCCTCCGTCCGCCTTTCGATATTTGTAGTGTACGAAACGCCTAAAGATAATCCCCTCAGGCCATATTGTTTCGTCTAAAAACATGGACACTTTAAACTCTGACACAAAGAATTTGTAGGCTTTGTGAGCTAACACTTTTTTCGTGTTAACCTTTTCTAAGAATATACTCTCCTGTGTTTTCTCTTTTACATAATCAACAATGTCTGACTCCAACGTATCCATATGCACATTTGTTATGAATATAGGTATTTTCTTGTTGGCTGCTTTGAAAGACGATGTTGGGGCTAAAGCTTTTCCTTTTTCGCCTAAATACCGATACTTTGGTTTCCTTTTGCGATTATTCACCGTTTGCCAGGGATTAGTCAGGTGTTCCTTTTCAATATTATTTATTTCTGTATTTTCAGGAGGTTGACGAGTAATTGGCGAAACATTATTCTTGGACTTCTGACCTACCTGCGTTGTTCGTTTCGATGCACTTGTATCCGAAATCAGTGATAACGATTTTAATCGCCCCTCCACGCCGCCATCACAGCTGATCGCCGCCGCCGCCGCCGCCGCCGCCTCAACGACCGGTACACTCGGTGACTCATCTTTGTGAATGACTTGGCAATTCTTATCGGGGGACAACATTGATGCAGAGAAATTTTCGTGTGTGTCCGATGTGTCTAAGTGACTCAAAGTCATCCCAATTGGTCCGCTCTCCAGATTCCAAGCACCTCGTCTCATGTTTACATACGCAGGCGGATAAGTAGATGGAGGTAGTGAAGCGTGCTTTAGGGCATGTATATCTGCTCGCAAATCCTCAATCTCTTTCACGGTGGCATACGTATTCTTGATATTTTGCATTTCTACGTTTAGCTTTGTAAGATCTTTTAATAATTTTGTGCAATCAAGATGATCAAACAAAATTGGGGGTAGTTTTTCGAGTACCCTCGCCACAAACACTGGAATCACATCTGGATCTGTGCTTTTAAACACACTCACAATGTCATCCAGGTCTCTTTCTTCCTTCCCTTTCCTTTTTCTTGTGATTTTACGTTGATCCGTCGGCAGCGATTCGAACAACAACGATTTTGATTTGCTGATTTCACTGCTTGTGAACGCAGACACGCAGATTCTTTTTAACGTTTCTTCGTCAATCACTGATATTTTATTCTGCACATAAGCTAATAACTCATCAATGACGATATTACAGACGTTACATTTTAACGTTTGAGACATTATGACAAAGTGCGTCGACGCACTCAGCGTGTCGCACGATCAAAAACACAGCCGACCTTGAAAGTGGCGCGCGAGTGACTGGATATATACTTAACTCATACAATTTGGCACCCACCAGCACATAGTAGGCAGGTATTATCTATAAAAATATTACAAATGCGGAAGTAACTCACTCTTTGTCTGTTTCCTACGCTTTCACACCAAAATAGCTGAAATAATTTTGATAAAAAGTACAATGGGCACTTTTGTATGGATAACGTACCCAGTGCTGGTATAAATCGAAGGTAGGTGTACTTAATGAAAACATCATCTGCTATAATGAAATTCGTCATAATTCTTTCCCTGCACATGTCTGACTGTCCGTCATTACTGCTGACAACTCTTTGAGGCGCGCGTGTAACACTACGCGCCGTCGACTCTCGGGCCTGGTGCTGATTGGACGGCGAGCTATCCACTACTCGCCGTCCGCAGGCCCGGGTTGATTTGCACCCTAAAAGTGACACCCATATCCCAGATGAATTTATTTACGCTACACGTCCGTATTTGGGTCACATATACTCATGTGTGTGCCAAATTTTAACTCAATCGTTCCAGTACATTCAGAGTAAATTGACTGGCAGACAGACACACAAGGGTTCTGTTTTTTAATTTGGACTTTCGGAACCGTTGTAACATAACTAGTGAAATGTGGGTGCTAATTAGGACACCTCTGGATGTTAAAGTCGTGTGTAAATAATAATTTATGTTATGTTACATTATAATTGTTAATCCTACAATCACAAAAAGCTTATGTTACGTTGCGCGAGTGTCAAGATGGTTTAGACGGCGGCAGAGTCTAATTCGATTCTCTGAACGTCGTGGAGTGAAATTAGTAACAAGTTACAACTAGCTTGATTACTTAGTTAGTAGATTATTTTAGTACCATGCACGTAAATGGAGAAATAGAATATTTCTAACAATATAGTGTAAAGGCTAAATAAATGTTCTTCACATCTTGTCTGTTAAGATCATTTGTTTTTCCAAATACGAAGGTGGTTTTAAGAGATAGAGGAAGATTAAACAAACGAGGTGGCTGGAAAGAAGGTGACTATTGAGATGACTGTAAATAGAGACGTATGGAACAGAAGGTATGCATCGCCGACCCAAAATAGATATGTATGGGACAGAAGGCATGCAATGCCGACCCTTAATAGAGACGTATGGGACAGAAGGTATACAACGCCGACCCTTAATAGAGACGTATGGGACAGAAAGTATGCCACGCCGACCCCAAATAGATGTATGGGACAGAAGGCATGCAACGCCGACCTTTAATAGAGGTATGGGACAGAAGGTATGCGACGCCGACCCCAAATAGAGATGTATTGGACAGAAGGTATTCGACGCCGACCCCAAATGGATGTATGGGACAGAAGGCATGCGACGCCGACCCTTAATAGTGATGTATGGGACAGGAGGCCTGCAATGACAACCCGATGAAGTGTGTCTTAGTGAGGGGCCTATGTCTTGCAGTGGACATCTTTCGTGTGATGATGATTAGAAAAAGCCAATGCTATATCCGTAACACGAATACAAACTCCGGGATGTTACTCATTCATTCCTAAACGAAATCCCAATACCTCTTGACCCGGCCCAGAGACAACAAACCCAGGATTACACCTCACGTTTGTTACCATTAAAACAACGAAGCATTCATCCTGAAAGTGTGGCATTGTTAAGGATCTAAATCATAATATTGGTGTATTGTTATCGGCATGAATCCAACCAAAATTTGTTAATTAGGGTCTTCTGTTTGAACAGAAATGATTGGCACATTTTCATCCAAATTACTACACAATATGAAGCGAAAATTCTGAATTTATGACCTAATATAATTTAGCTATGATGCTGGTCGCAGAAACGTGAAATTTGGAGGATGTATTCCTTATATGATTGGGAAATTGGAAAAATGAAATGAATCTTTAAATTCAATATTTTACGTACGAGACTTATACCTTTGTTATTCACCGAGTAACTCTGTATGTTTGTTTGTTACCTCTTCAAGAATTTACGATGAAACTGGACAAACGGGTAGACCATGTTCTGGAATTGGACGTATCATACTTTTTAATTCGAGAGTACATATACAGGGTGTAACGGAAGGTTGTGGAAACGAAATAATTTCTTTAAGAAAAAATAGAAAATTCCCAAAAAATAAAAATGTTTTCCATACAAAGTTATCATCAGCTGATCAATATTTGTATGAGAGGATTTTTTTTTGAGCATTTTCCTCAGGTTTCTTGAAGAAAGTTGTTCATATCGATGGGCAGATGCAGTTCTTAAGGCGCAGTTATACGACTTTTAAAGGTTTTTAATTGAACATCACGTCTAGACGACTAGTCTTAATTCTTTGAAAAAAATATATGTTACTTTAGACTATTTTCGTCGTAATTTTATCTGACAATATTTGAAATGATATTTTTATAACATAGTGTAATTAATTTGTAAAGTTATGCCTAACGCGGATAAAAAATTGAGAGTCACGCAAAAAACTATAAAGCGTATTTTTATGAAACCTTCACCATTTTCAAGATTATTTAATTATTTATAATTTAGTCTTAGTGTTTTAGTTTAATACTTGTTGATTTATTTGTAATAAATTAATAATGCGTCTAATTTCGGCCAGCGCTCCTTGATGGGCGAGTCCTATTACTGGGTGGACATACGACGCGTTACGTGAGCTCAGCGCAGAACACGCAAGCTAACCACTCAAGATCGTTGGCAGCTAATAGCGCCTTAAAATATGACCACAGCTATCCGTCACACTCTGTATGTTTCCTTGGGATAATATCCGACATTCACACCCCGGGTGAAGCCGCTGAAAAAAGATAGTCTCTTATATAATAGCCTGGGAATCTTTATGTGAGAGCAAGATCTCAGAGCCGTCAGACATTACTTGAGACTACTACGCCTAAGATAGTAGGAATGCGTAAGTTTAAAGTTCAAAGTGTATACTAACACTTCTCAATCTCACACATTTTGTTAATCTGAATATAAGTTGCTAGCAACCCGCCCCAGCTTCGCAAGGGTACAAATTACACACTTATACCTTCCTCATGAATCACTCTGTCTACTGGTGAAAACCGCAAGAAAATCCGTTCAGTAGTTTTTGAGTTTTGAGTTTATCGCAAACAGACAGACAGAGAGTCAAGAGCAACCACATCTAAAATAAAAATTAAAAAAAAATGCGGCGGGAGACTTTATTTTATAATAATACTAAGATCTGCCAGCGGTTTCGCCTGCGTGGAATTTTATGAGCCTAAGCAGTCCAGCCGTTTCGAAGATTAGCCGGAACTAACAGGCAGACAGACAAACATTTTAAAAACTGATTTTTAGGCATAGGTATCGTGCAAATAACTATGGAGCTTAATAAAAAAAAATATTTTGACATTACAAACAGACACTTCAATTTTGTTTATTTTTAGTGATCTCTGGCGGCTCTGGGATCTCGGACTATGTGAAATAAGATATCTGATATATTTCATCCTGTGCCGCTGTGGTTGTGATATTTCTGTGGAAACTGTAGTAAGTGTCGCCGCTGGTTTAGACGACGTCAAATTCAATTCGTAGTCGCGAGGAGCGGAACTACTTGCAAGTAGCTGAGGTAGGTAAACTACGCTTTGGGGACTAAAATCAGAGATAAATGTAGGACAAACCAGTGTTTCATTTAATCATTTATTAAAGAATTGCTTGCAAACTGTAAGTATTAGCAAGCCAATAATATATTAAGCAATAAAACACCCCACTCTGAACTACGCTTTGGGGACTAAAATCAGAGATAAATGTAGGACAAACCAGTGTTTCATTTAATCATTTACTAAAGAATTGCTTGCAAACTGTAAGTATTAGCAAGCCAATAATATATTAAGCAATAAAACACCCCACTTCCCCGCCCCCTCCTCCCTCCTTCTTCCCTCTATACACAAATAATATAAAGGCGAAAGTTTTTGAGTGCGTGTGTTTGAATGTTTGTAACTTCTTCACGTTCAAACGGCTGGACCGATTTGGATCAAATTTGGTACGTAGGTAGCTTATACCCTGGCCTACCCTTTTTATCCCGGTCTACGCTGGTGAAACCGCGGGGCGTAGCTAGTACTGTATATAGTACTAACGAATATGTATTTTTTTAACAAGCCTTGGTTGGATCTAGGAATCTTATTGCAGAGATTCCTTTTGTAATGTAGTACGAATGTGTACGAGTTATATGACCGGAATAATAAAGACATAATTTTTAATTACATATCTTATTTCTTTTCCATTTGTTCCTGAGCTCGTACTTACATACCCATCTTCAAGGCTTTAGGCGCTGCCTGCCGAAATACAGGCCCCAAGCCTAGTTCAGCAGCAAAAGCTAATATTAAGAGACAGAAAAAAGAAAGAAATAAAGAATAAAATTTATTCAGCAACACACAACAACAGTTATTTTAAGTAGCCTTTATACAATGTGAATAAACGTATACATTTTTTGGTGCGATAAATATACTATATATGTGGGCGATACGATAAGACCGACCTCGATTTTGGTTTCAAAAGATTTATTTTTAAAAAAATTACAGTGGTAACGTGGTAAATAATGTGATCACGACAAAATATGGCGGTTCGTCCTTTTGTCGTGCAAAGCGAAGTGAAGTTACTCGCGTTCCACCGCCGTGAAGCCCGCAGCGAGCGATGTTCTTAGGGTGCGTTCGTAATTACGTCAAATCTTGAAGAAGAGCTGCGTTCAGGCGTAGACAATATAATTTTTTTTTTTTTTTTTTAAAAAACGTGCCCCACACTAGTAATTACTCCTGTATCGTGGGTGCGTTCACAAACATGTATACTTACATACACAAGACACCCAAACCCGGAACAACTATCTGTAGGTCATACAAATATTTGTTCCGTGCGGGGATCGAACCCGCGACACGCAGCGCAGCAGCCGAACGCTCAACCACTGCGCCATCCGTGTCGTCAAATTTTTTTATATTAATAATTATTATTTCATTGTTTAATTTCGACGGGATTGGGAATATTATGCGAATAAAGTTACTAGCAAAGCTGTATTAAATTAATACAATTGTAAAAAAAAAATGAAATATATATTAAGCAGTCCTTCTAACTCCCAACAGTATGGCAGCCCCAGCACAGAACTGGAGCCGCAGCATGCATAATACTGGCAACACTTTAGCTAGCAACGCTTCTAATTATGTTTTTACTACTGTGACGTGTGTGTTAACTTGTAACGTTAGTTGTTAACGAGTAATTAATGTTGTACTTGTTAGTTAACTAAATTGGGAACTAAGATGTGTGACTATGTCAGTTCGTTTTGTAGCAAAACTATTGTCATAACATCATCAGTATTTTAATTTCCTCACTGCTGCGGCACAGGCCTCTTCTCTATGAGAGGGTGTGGGCCGTAATCCACCACGCCGCCGCCGGCCCAATGCGGGTTGTGGAAGTCACATATCTTCGAATTTTTATTCTAAGACATGCAGATTTCCTCACGATGTTTTCCTTTACCGTTTTGAGAGCAGTGGTGATGAAATAATTTACATAAAGCAAAGCGCCTGCCTGGGTTTGAACTCACGACATACAACTTGTAAGTCGCGGCTGTTACCACTGCTCCCACACTGTCGTCACACTAATATTATAAAGGCAAAAGTTTTGTATGTTTAATAAATCTTGTAATAATAATAATCGTTTTTTTATGTATGTTCGGACATAGCTCTGGTCATTTAATAACGAATTTGTAAAATTCTTTATTTGTTCGAAAGGGGTTTGTTTCGAAATGGTACCATTTAAATTTCATATAGATCTGATGATGGGTTTCGCAGATAGACAACGGAAATCTTCAAAATTTGATAGCAAATCAACCGCGATTGCTGCGATCGTATGTCTAGTGTTAACACAATTTAATGGGGAACCACAACTAAAAAGTGAAAAATAAAAAACTTTTTTACAAAAAAATAGAACCGACTTCCAAAAAAAGTGCAAAATAACTTTAATTTCGGAAGTCGGGGTCAAAAAACGAAGACACTAAACCAGAAACACCGACTTCCGAAATTAAAGTTATTTTGCACTTTTTTTGGAAGTCGGTTCTATTTTTTTGGAAAAAAAGTTTTTTATTGTGAGTAAAATATATATATTATGGAATCTTCTTCCCGAGGCCTTTAATTTGATACCCCACATGACCAGGTCACAAAAAATACGACTACACTTACCTGATGGCGGTCGCCAATTTTAACGGACTTCGAAAAATTTATCTATGTTCGACTGTACGACTGACCGTTTTTCAAAATTCTTTTTTTATCCGAAAGAATATACTCCCGAAGTAGTCCCATATAAGTTTTATCGAAATTGCTTCAGCGCTTTTTAAAAAACTGAACAAAAACGAAAAATATTTATACATAGATGATGTTTTGATTGGTTTCCACCAATTATGAGTATGTTTAAATTACATTTGTTTTTTGTGGGGTGGCAAATCATCCAATTACATCTCCCGCTCTAGGGTTTAGCGGGAGGGCGTGTCAGACTCTTACTGACTAAAACCCACCCCTGTTCCTTCCCTGCCCTGAGTGCCCAGGGGCGAGGTAAATCTGTTTTGAATTTATCCTCAACCCCTGGGCAGGCATCGTCCATGACGGGCCCCGTCACGAATGCTGACAACTCTTTGAGGCGCGCGTGGTAATCTACGCGCCGTCGACTCTCGGGCCTGGTGCTGATCGGCCGGCGAGCTAACCATTACTCGCCGTCCGCAGGCCCGGGTCTACGGTGGCCGGAGATCCTCCTCCGTTTTTCTTTGAAAATTAAGGATATAGTAACTAAACCATTTCAAATAAATTATCTTTAACAAAAAGTCCGAATCAATATCTTCACATTTCCTATTCAATCTTCTTAACTTGCTAGTTTGTTATTGCTCCCAGTCTAATCATGTTTAGTATTATTTACATTAGATACTATCAACAAACATGCCTACGAGTATGTCTATATATACACATAAAATGTACGTGTCTATCGTGTGTGTACTCCCAAGCAAATACAGACAAATAAACTGGTTAGTTTATTTACTCTTAGTTCATTTCTTAACGCAATTTCATGTACAGGTTGGAGTAATTTTAGATTGTACTTGAAATGTTGTAAAAAATCAGCACTTTTCCCATTGACAGCGTTGGGAAAGAATTTTTCGATGCCCAATGAGTTTTACGCCTCGGTTTTTTTATATCACTTGTACATATTATTTTAGTTGTATATACTTTAATTATTTTAAGTACATGCATAACTTATCAGGTTGAAAACCCAGAAAAACTTAAAAACTAAATCTTTTTATATTTACAAATATTACATTAGGTATTTAGTACAAAACAATTAACAAAATAATAAATAAAAATAAAGTGAAATAACGTTTAAATACTGGAGAACACAGTAAAATAATTCTAAAGTAATTATTCTAAACAATATCAATGTTATAATTATAATGAATGTGATGCTAAGACGTTATTTTGACAATTAAAAGGTAGAGTGACCCACATATTCCAAATTCATTTATTTATGTTATATATAGGGTAAGTTCGTATTTGGATCACAGATGTGTATCCAAATATCAACTCAATCGGTCCACTATATTCGAAATTGATTGTGACAGACGGACAGAGAGACACACTAATGATCCCATAAGGGTTCCGTTTATTCATTCGGTCGTTCAAACCCTAATAAACGTAAAAATATAGACGGATACCGTACCCAAAGAGTCCGAACGGAGCTCCATTGCTGTCACTCACGTGTCCGTTTGTCTGTCTGTCCATCGTCCGTCACACAGGTTTTACAACCAAACGGTTGGAGCTACAGTCTTCATATTTTCACAGTATATGCATCATGTTGACCAAAAGCCATACGTATTATCAAATATTGGTACGGAACCCTCTAAATGTGTGAACTCCGACACGCACTTGGCCGATTTTTTTTATTATTTGGTCTATGTTCTGCCACTGCTTAGAAAAGACCTGCCCCAAAATCTACCAGGAAGTTTTTTCTCGTGGCATGTCAAACCAGCCCAAACCAGATAAATGGAAATAAAAAACAAATAAATAGTAAAGAGTTTGGGGCAGATATGTTTTTCCAATATTTTGTTGGTAACTACTTTAAGAAAGTAAATTACTATGATGAGTTGTGTACCGCTATAGGCGAAAACTTATTAAAAAAAAACGACCGAGCCCTACTGTAGTGCTATTCTGTAAAATCTCACCGTGAAAACTTGGTGAAGTGAACATGAAGTGAGCTGTCAATTCATACAATTAAGGTGGAATGACAGTTCACTTCACACTCACTCCACCTAAGTTTTAACGGAGAGATGCAGTTTTTCTTTTTCTTTTTGTGTTTCTCTGTTTTTTGCGTCATGTTTACCGTAAATAAACGTATTTTCTTTCTTTCTTTTTCTTAGATGTTAACAGAATCGATCGGCAGTAGTCGCATATCAGTCAGGCCTGTTGGTCTAGTGTTTAGTGACCCTGACTGCTATGCCGGAGGTCGTGGGTTCGATTCCCACCCAGGACAAATGTTTGTGTAATGAGCACGATCATTTGTTCTGTGTCTGGGTGTAATTTATCTATAATTTTTATGTATTTAGAAATATATAAGTATGTTTATCAGTTGTCTAGTACCCATAACACAAGCTCTGCTTGGGACTAGATGGCGTTGTGTGATAGTTGTGGAATATTATTATTATTATTATATGATTTAACATTTGACGTCTCACTTTGGTAATAAGCAACATTAACAACTCCTGAAAAATAAAATTAAAACGTTTAGTTCCGATTTCGTCCGCACGCAGACTTATCATGCGCGCGCTTTACCAACTGACGACCAACTCTACCACCGCACGTTCTCATTGGTCAAGTCAAAGAGCGCGGGCTTCCCCGGCTTCGTGTTACACACTTCCGTCCCATTTCACAAAATCACTCCCACAGATTGCAGGCAAGTGAGAGGAAAGACATCCACCAACCCGCATTGGGCCCGCGTGGTGGATTACGGCCCACACCCTCTCACAGAGAGGAGGCCTGTACCCAAGCTTTAGGGACATTAAAAGGCTGATGATGAAAGGAAAGATGGTACACAAAAAAAAATTACATTTCCGTAACATAAAGCAAAAACCATTCCATTTTCAGCTACATTATCTGTTCATCTACAAGCTTCCTTCATAAACCATCAATGCATGTGTACGGCATACTACCGAAACATAATTCTTTGTAAATGGAGAACACTCTGTATCTCCTCAGAAATTAAAGTATTATTTGCTGTTTCGCTTCATTAATCCGATCTTGGCTAAGCCGTAGCATCGTAGCACCGTAGTGGCGTAGCTCCGTAGCCACGTAGCGCGTAGCAATGTAATAGTGATTAAGATCTTGGAGTGTTCAAATTATTTATGTAGTGAATATTGATTTTGTAACGTATGTACTGTTTTGTAGTTTAGATAAATGTTTAATTTTGGTTGGTTAAATTGATTGTCTCTGTGGTCCAGTGGTCGTAAGTGGTATACTGCTGGCCCTGGGTTCCATTCCCGAGTCAGGTCCTGTCAGTCCTAGCAAGTCTGAATTCATACTCATTTATAGGATTATATTGTGTTTTTTTAGGATGGATGAAATGGCGACAGGTCACTGGAACAACTTGCGACCGACGGATGCCCCTGAAGTTAAAGGGGAAAATCTAGAAGTCCGTGATTAGACCTGTCGTACTGTATGGGTCAGAATGTTGGGCTGTGAAAAAGACGAATGAAAAAAGACTGCATATGGCGGAGATGAGAATGATGAAATGGATGTGTGGTGTAACGAGAATGGATAAAGTGAGAAATGAGTACATTAGAGGTAGTTTAAAAGTGACGCCAGTCACAGAAAAGTTGAAAGGGAACCGCTTATCTTGGTGTGGTCATGTAAAGAGGAGAGATGAAACACATGTAACTAAAAGAGTTATGAATATAAATGTGGATGGATGGAGAGGGAGCGGGAGGCCAAAGAAAGGATGGATGGATTGTGTGAGGAGTGATATAAAAGAAAAGGGAGTTAGTGATAGCATGATGGCTGACAGGACAGAATGGAAGAAAAAAACGTGTTGCGCCGACCCCAAGTAACATGGGATAAGGGCAGGAAGATGATGATTGTGTTTTTTTAGACATAAACGCCTTTTTTACATGTTAAAGTAATTTTGTTAGAAATGAATCATAGATCTACTCGCAAACAAGTCTATGATTTCAGGTACTTCGCCCCCAAGCATTATACTTTTTAGATATTTTCTGAAAAGAATAAACAAACAAATCGGTATTCCCAGGAATGGGTCCTCAAAATAATGTTTTAATAAACCAGAATAAAATATTCGTCTTAAATATAATTAGTTCAAACAATGTTTAGTAATAGAAAAAACGCGTACAAAAATAGAAATTGTTATACAAAATCCAATAGAATTACTAAGCTTTGAAAGTCGGTCATTACATAGTTTTTTGTTATAAATGGTAAATAGTATAACAACAACCTTGAAATAACATTTTAACATATAATTATCAAATTGTGCCATGTACATATTTTTTTAAACATTCTAATCCACTCCTACTTACTGATATTATAAAATGTGCAAGTCTGTAATAATGTTAATTAATCAAAAATTGGTTGTAAATGCCATTTTTTCAACATTTTAAAATAAATAGTAAAAAAATATTTATTTGAGAAAACTTTACCTCCAAAATTACTGAGTCAAAAGTAAAAAGTATTCTTTACTTACAGATTATAGGAAAACTTGTATGATGTGTGCGGCTTAAAAAAACATATAAAAAATACGATTCGTCCGAAACCATTTACAGGCGAGTCTGACTAGAACCTGTTTTGTTTTTACTAACCAGTCTGACTAGAAGTCAGACTCGCGAGCCATAATAGCCACGAGTCTCGACCAACACATAAGGAAGCTCTCGTTAGGCGGCTGGATCAAGGCCTTGATTCAGGAAGCGGTACTCCTGAACACGGCTCGTATTGTGAGGAGGTTCCTCTCTTTGGAGCCCTTACCACCGGTAGCTTAGACTCTATTTCCAGTATCGGAAGGATACTAGTTTTAATATGTTGTTTTTGTTCTTTTTAAAGCAATATTTTAGTAAGTAATTCCTCTATGTACTAAATAAATAAATTAAAAAATGAATAAACAGAATGATTTGCTAATAGAGTGTTCCAGTGGCAACATTCGTCCGAGCTATATACCAAGACTATTATCACAATGCTACATAATACTTAATACAAAATAATTTTTGCCCCTCGTGGGCTATTGACCCAAATTGAAAGAACTAACGACTAGTCACTAGACTACATTTAAGACTAAAAGTTGAGTTAGAATCTAGTTGTCTTATTAATTAAAAGACAAATGAAAATATTTGAGCTCCTAAGAGCCTAGTGAAACACAAATTTTGTTAAAATCTTTAATCTTTAGCTTGTTGTTCATAATAATTCTAAATCTTAATTTCACTTAATTTATGTGTAATAATTTTGTTCAAACAAAAAAAAAAAAAAAAAATTTTATTGCGCTTTGTAACGCGTACACAGGCGAGTGGAGTTTCCCCAACCCTTTGCTAAACCACGTAGGTACTTGTCGGATACGTTTGATATGCATTGAGTTTTCGTAATTGCAAATTCGTAATTTCGAAATTTCGAAAAAAATTGAACCTTCGTTTGTTTGGAAAAAAGCTTAGTAATAACACTTAGAATTCACTGTCGTAAAAAAATTAAAAAAACAATTGCGACTTTGACCTTCAATATCGCCAGAACCAGTGGTTTCCCAGGTATGGTCTAGTGAAAAAAAAATATCCAAATAATGGTTAGAGTACGAGTATGTGGCTTTCGGCTTCGGAAACTGTCTTTATTTCTTTGGCACGCGCTATAGCCAAAATGTCTTGATGGATTTTACTAAGGTGACTGCCATTAGGTAAGTGTAGTCGTATTTTGTTTGTGACCTGGTCATGTGTATCAAAATAAAGAGCTCGAGGAGAAGATTCCAAAAATAAAACTCACGAAATTTGAGAAATAAAAAATTTAAAGTATCAACCCGACTGAGAAAAACAACTAAAAAGTTCCAAGCAAGTCACTTTTCAAGCAGTGTGATGCAGTTGCTGGCATAAAATCTGTGAAGAAGTGTGTTGTTTGGAACTTTTTAGTTGTTTCTATCGGTCGTGTTTTTTGATATTTTCACTGTTTTTATTTCCTAAATTTTCGTGAGTTGTATTTTTGGAATCGAAAACGAGATTTTTGTAGCGAAAAAAGATAATAAATGTAGCTATAATATTTTATCTCTTTACAAAATTAGTTTACAAGTACCAGGATCAAAAATATCTTACGTAGAATTTTGGCATTGTTTGACTAGCAAATATCTATCTCATAAGTCTATAAACTTTCAAATTTATGAAATTGAGTAGGGATTATGAAGATACTAGGATTTCTCTGTAGTCACAGACAAGTCGTCCTTGGAGTTTTAACGAGATGAGTCCATAATGTGTTAAATAATATCTACATAATATATAATCTGTATCAATTAATCTGCCTTTTCCCAACTATGTTGGAGTCGGCTTCCTGTCTAACCGGATGCAGCTGAATTTACATGAAGCGACTGCCTATCTGACCTTCACAACCCAGTAACTATAATCTGTATCTGCATCTGTATGGGCACATTGCTCGCAGAACAGATGGGCGATGGAGCCGAAAAGTTCTGGAATGACGACCGCGTACTGGAAGACGCAGCGTTGGAAGGCCTGCCACAAGGTGGACCGATGACCTGGTGAGGGTCGCGGGTAGCCGAAGGATGCGAGACGCACAGGACCGATCATTGTGGCGACACTTGGGGGGGCCTAAGTCCAGCAGTGGACGTCTTTCGGCTGAAATGATGATGATGATGATGCTCTGTATATATAAAATTCAAAGTCCTGACTGACTGACTGACTGATATATCAACGCACAGCTTATACCGCTGGTCCTAGAGACATGAAATTTGGAGGATGTGTTTTTTGTGAAGAATTGGTATCCACTAAGAAAGGGTTTTTGGAAATTCAACCCTTAAAGGGGTGAAAAAGAGGTTGAAAGTTTATAACGGGCGAAGCCGCTGGCAGAAGCTAGTTGTAGTATATAATATTGATAATAATACAATTTTTCTACAAAATATAATTTTAAATTATGATACCTGTTACCATAATTATCCTATTATATAATGTTAATTGACTGAAATGGACACTCACGGTACGACTGGTCCATAAATTCAAGGTCGCTCAGCGAGCTATAGAACGGGCTATGCTTGGAGTCTCATTGAGGGATCGAATACGGAACGAGGTGATCCGGCTGAGAACCAAGGTTGTCGACATAACTCACAGAATAAGCAAGCTGAAGTGGCAATGGGCCGGCCATATTAGCCGTAGAACCGATGACCGTTGGGGTAGACGTGTTCTCGAGTGGAGACCGCGAATCGGCAAACGTAAGGTAGGATGCCCTTAAGCGATGATCTTCGCAGGGTGGCTGATGGTAGCAGCTGGATGAGAGTTGCCGAGAACCGAGCTGAATTGCGTGCAATTGGAGAGGCCTATGTCCAGCAGTGGACTGCTATAGGCTGATGATAATGATGATGACTGAAATAACCAAATGAACCCCTCCAATAAGTATAGTTAATTATAAATTAATATAATGATATCTAGATTTAGTTTTGAAGACTGATAAGCTAGGTTTTTTCAAAGGCTTCCTCTCTCCTACTGTTTTTGCTGTGGCTGGCAGGGTCCATAATGATCATTTATATAATTATAACCTACCACCTTTTTTTTTAGTTAATTTTCCGAACTAACGTTTTTTAACTAACGTTTTCACTCTTCTACTACTACCAGTAGACGTACGGCGTTACATGGTGGAAATCCCCACCCACACGCACAAAACTTTTAGGGAACACATTCATTTTGCGTACAGCTTCGGATTGTCATTCCCTGCCGGAGTCTGTGTTTCCTGATAGCTACTACCTTTTTTTTTGTGGCAGTGGGAAATCATCCAATGACATCTCCCGCTCTGGATGGAGAGGGAGGGCGTGTCAGACTCTTACTGACTAAAACCCACCACTGTTCCTTCCCTGCCTAAGTGCCCAGGGGAGCGGTAACTCTGTTACGAATTTATCCGCTACCCCTTGGCATGCAGGCACTGGCCATGATGGGCCCCGTCAGTGGTGGCTGACAAATATCTCTTTGAGGCGAGCGGACTCGCCGTCCGCAGACCCGGGTCTACGGTGGCCGGAGATCGTATAACCTACCAGCTTAGTACACATTGTGGAATGCAAATAAACAATTGAGTATTGAGTACCTATTTATTGTTGCTGTACAGAAAGACAATTTTCGTGCTTGAAAATGTATGTCTCAGTCCCATCTCGGTATTATCTTAGTCCAAGACAACTGAAAAAAAACACTCGATCAATTTCAATAAATAACATGCGATAAATGTCAATTGATCCTGACTCTAATGGAGGACAATGCCTTACAAATAGAGTAAGGAAACTGGCACTATTCGAATGACTTAGTCGCCGTGACATCGAAAAATCCCTCGATTAATGTCAAATCAAATAAGTACGAGTAACAAGCTATTACTGTAGGTACATTGCATTAACTAAGGCAATGTACCTACAGTAAGCTTGTTGTGGGGCAACCGCCCCAGAGATTAAAAGGCCGAAAAAGTTCTTAAAGATGAGTGAGTCCAACTGGTAGCAACTCCGCCACGGAAATTTTCAACCTCTGGCGAGAGAAGCTCGGTCCACCTGACTATTTCATCAAGCCATCGGAGAGACTTCCACCTGGGCACGCCGTGCCATGGCCGACATAGAAAACTCTAAATAGACTCCGTATCCAGGTCAGCTGGAGTAAAGACAACCTCCACAGGTCGTTCTCGGTTGGCTCCGATTTTCGATGTTTCGCATTAGAAGTTAGGATTTTGACAATAAATAATTCCCATTTTGAATCTCCATCGTTTGTTTTATTCTGACTCCAAATTACCGAATACAAGTGTGGCAGATACCCCACAATTGGTGACCCCGAGAAAAAAATATCGCAAGAGAAGATGAACACGAATGAAGAAAGCAATCCCATGAAGATGGACTCCGACCTAGCTGCCATATCGGTTCAGTCTAGATTGTTACCATTCTGGCGGGAGATTCCTCGAGCTTGGTTCATCCAGTTTGAAGCCGTCGTGGACCCTTTGAAGACCTCGGACGACCAGAAATTCCGCTACGTGTTGCAACAGCTGCAAACAACGGACCTTCAACATCTGACTGACATTTTATACAGTCCACCCTCCACGGAAAAATATAACGCTGTGAAGACTCGTCTGCTCGCCGTGTACGACAAATCTGACGTCAAGAACTTCCAAAAGCTAATCAGTGGCCTAGAGTTGGGTGATCAAAAACCCACACAACTGTTGCGCAGGATGAGAGAACTAGGCAGTGGCATGATCACAGACGAAGGACTAAAAATCGAGTGGCTCAACCATCTACCCACACAGATGCGCGTTGTGCTTTCGGTCAACACGGAATCATCTCTAGATACCCTCGCTGCAATGGCCGATAAAATGGCAGAATACACCGAACCAACAACGGTTGCCGCAGTGGCCACGACCTCGCAAGATACCGTGACGTCAACTCAGCTAGAAGTCCTATCAAAGCAAATGGAGAAATTATGCCTAGAAGTGGCTGAGCTACGCGGACGAACAAGGGAGCTTCCCTGCCTAAGTGCCCAGGGGAGCGGTAACTCTGTTACAAATTTATCCGCTACCCCTTGGGATGCAGGCACTGGCCATGATGGGCCCCGTCAGTGGTGGCTGACAAATATCTCTTTGAGGCGAGCGTGGAATACTGTGCGCCGTCGACTCTCGGGCCTGGTGCTGATAGGACGGCGAGTTACCCACTACTCGCCGTCCGCAAGCCCGGGTCTACGGTGGCCGGAGATCGTATAACCTACCACCTAAGTACACATTATGGAATGCAAATAAACAATTGAGTACTGAGTACCTATTTATTGTTGCTGAACAGAAAGACAATTTTCGTGCTTGAAAATATATAAATTCTCAGTCCCATCTCGGTATTATCTTAGTCCAAGACAACTGAAAAAAAACACTCGATCAATTTCAATAAATAACATGCAATAAATGTCAATTGATCCTGACTCTAATGAAGGACAATGACTTACAAATAAAGTAAGGAAACTGGCACTATTCGAATGACTTAGTCGCCGTGACATCGAAAAATCCCTCGATTAATGTCAAATCAAATAAGTAACAAGCTATTACTGTAGGTACATTGCATTAACTAAGGTAATGTACCTACAGTAAGCTTGTTCTGGGGCAACTACCCCAGAGATTAAAAAGCCGAAGAAGTTCTTAAAGATGAGTGAGTCCAACTGGTAGCAACTCCGCCTCGGAAATTTTCAATCTCTGGCGAGAGAAGCTCGGTCCACCTGACTATTTCATCAAGCCATCGGAGAGCCTTCCACCTGGGCACGCCGTGCCGTGGCCGACATGGAAAACACTAAATAGACTCCGTATCCAGGTCAGCTGGAGTAAAGAAAACCTCCACAGGTCGTTCTCGGATTGCTCCAATTTTCGATGTTTATCCGGCGTCTCCGCAGACAACCCCTCATCTTCTCCTTTTGGCTGCGTCAGCGAATGGTATTGCCGGAACAAAAAATTGTAAAAATGTAGGGTGAAGAAGGTTTTCTGAAAGATTGAGAATATGAAATCGTTTTAAAAATACGGGAATTGCCCCTGTCGTTGAATGCCAGAAATTGAGTCTTGAAATGATGTCAAAACCAGAATAACCCCAGAGAGATTCCAGCATAAGCTAAAATGTACTAAAATATGAGAAGGTCTAATAATTTTTATTATCCTGCCATCCAATCAGCGGTGAAAGAAGTTAATTAGATTAGATAAAATTCAATTAAAACAGAACTTATGGGTCAATAATGCCTTTCATTAATAATATCATTCTGTATAACAGATACGGGGTGTGTGTAAAAATGGTCGTTTAAGATTTCATGAAATGTCGTGTTTGATATTTCATGAAGATTCTTGTTTGATATTTCATGAACAAATCTTGTTAGAGATTTAAGGCCAATGAGATGACGACTTCTGTATAATTATATAAAATTCAAAGTTCTGACTGACTGACTGATATATCAACGCACAGCCTAAACCGCTGGTTCTAGAGACATGCAATTTGGAGGGTGTGTTCTTTGTGAAGAGTAGGTGCCCAATAAGAAAGTGTTTTTCGAAATTCAACCCTTAAAGGTTAACCTTACCGCGCCCCTAGGCACTCAGGGCAGGGAAGGAACAGGGGCCACCACACGCTCTCCCGCTCCACCCAGAGCGGGAGATGTCATGTCTCAATGCCTTTCATTTTGTCAAATGCGATCTTTACACTGTCGAGCAGACGAATTGTTAATCATAATCATGAAGCAACTAACATCTGCCAGGGGGTTCTTCCGGAATTGAGTGTGTTGGCCATTTAAGAGTGCCCTAGCCGGTCATTCTTCCATATAAACGTAGTAGACAAAAAAGTTTAAAAAATAGAAAGAAAGAAAATACGTTTATTTACGGTAAACATGACGCAAAAAACAGAGAAACACAACAAAAAAAAGAAAAGCTAGGGGAAAACATGCGTCACATCCACGCAAAACGGCCATCGCTCAGCTTAGTGCTATGACCCTATGCGAGACAGAGCCCTAGCGCTGGTTTTCAGCGACAGCCGGCGCTGACGTCATGTCGTCGACCGGTGCAGCAAACAATGAGTAAAAGTAAATATTAGACAGCGTAATAAATATTAATATTTAAGTGGCAACATTCTGTTCCCTGCAACATAACGCACGCGCCGCCAGCTTTTATTTTAATCTGTGCCACTCAGCTGTCAGTAAACTATCTTTGACAATGTTAGTATAGGTTATATAATAAAAAATACGCAATATCATGGTGGCACTTAGCAGGCATTACGCAATATGTTTTTTTTCTGTCTCTACATTTTTTGCCACAATCTAGTACCTAATAATGGCGAAATAAATTGATATAATGTTTTACATTTGTTATTACACCATCAAATACTGAAGTAATCGCGATACTACGTTGGTATGGAAGACTGACCAGCTAGGGCACCCTCTGGCCCTGTGCGCGTCAAATGTAAACATCTGTCAAGCCCCGTTGACAGTCGGCCATCGTGTAACCCGGAACATGACAAAGTCTGTAGACTTTGTCATGTGCCGGGTGTGTAAACCGTGCCACAGGTCTGAAGAGCTTGGGTAATAGTAATAATAGCGGTTTAAAACGCGTGAATCGGGTTTTGGGCATTTTTTTTGGCAAGGCAAACGGAATTTCTTCGGTGGCGCACATGTGTGCCGCTAGACACTGAAATGTAGTGGTTAATTGAAAACTGCCTTGCCCCATACGACCAGGAGTACAGAACGGTCAAAAAAACATCTCTCTCCAACGGTCAAGCCGGCCGAGCGGTGCTCGCGCTTTTTTCACTTCAAATCGTTTTTATTCAGTGGTCGACAACTTTAGTTGTTCTCTAATGGAATCGATACTCGACTAAATTCCGCGTATTTTAATACCAATAAGAACTTAAACATAAATGGAGAAGTGATTAAGTGTGCTGTACTTATATTCACCATTTCGGGGAACATATTATTAAGTTTCAGTATCACAGGTACCGGGTCCTTGTGTTCTACAAATTAATTGTTTCTGAGAATAGAGCGGCCACGCGCAGTCAATTGTTTATGTTCAGTGATATAAAACAAATACATAATTGTTTTCTTCTTATTTTTTGTTAACGTGGAATAATGTTTTTGGAAGCAATTGTCATAAAAATATTATGTTGCCTCCTTGTTACTACGTCACACTACGTGCTAGCGGCCGTTTTTGGAGGTCCATTTATTGAATGTGCAAGTCACGCCCTACCTTGTTTATCGTCGAATTTAATTAACATTATTCAGGCAGTGGCCGTTGGTCCCGGCTGTCAATCGTGGATCTTTGACAGTAATTACGGGTCGTCAGAAACCCAAAAGTCTGACAACCAGTCTCACCAAGGGGTTTCGTATTCCCCAGTTACTGGGTTGTGGAGGTCAGATAGGCAGTCGCTCCAAGTAAAATACTGGTATTCAGCTGGATCCGTTTAGACTGGAAGCCAACCCCAAGATAGTTGAGAAAATGGCAGGGGCCATAGTCTTTACATAGTTCTTGGTAACCAGTCCACTTTAGCCTCCCAAAAATATAGCCAGATATCTTTGTTTTCCTTATCTTGCAATAGTTTCACACCAACTGGGGGTTGTCCTTGCGTGCACTTGTATAGCGCGTGCAGGGATAATCGTCGGTTGATGCCTCATTTCATAAAAAACTGACTAAAGGTGCCTCTGCGAGTTGGCTTCCCCTCGTACGCCTTCCAAAGGTCCGGAACCTCGGGGTCCCGAGAAATTTAGTAGATACCTATTTAATAATAATGAATTACGGAAAGTTGTTATATCTTTTGCTTCTTCTTCCACCTCGCCATTTCCCGTTACTCGGGGTCGGGTTTCCTAATTCTGAGCCGCCACAGATTCCACTCTTGAGCATCGACAGTAGGCAGACCGCAATTTTTAGGGTTCCGTATCAAATGGAGCCCTATTGGTGTCACTCACTTGTCTATCTGTCCGTTGTCTGTTACACAGGTTTCACAGGCAAACGGTTGGACTACATTTTTCAAATTTTCACAGTATGTATCTTGTTTACCCAAAGCCATACAAATAGTCAAAAAATATTTTTAAATGTTTTTAAGGGGGCTCCCATATAGATAAAGAAATTTTCACAGTATGTATCTTGTTTACCCAAAGCCATACAAATAGTCAAAAAATATTTTTAAATGTTTTTAAGGGGGCTCCCATATAGATAAAGGGGGCGTGAAAAAAAAATACCTACCTCATCGAGTGGGGTATCGTTGTTTAGAACTCGTTGAGTAAATAAAAAATATAAAAAAGTACCTACCCCATCGAGTGGGGTATCGTTGTTTAGAACTCGTTGAGTAAATAAAAAATATAAAAAAATACCTACCTCATCGAGTGGGGTATCGTTGTTTAGAACTCGTTGAGTAAATAAAAAATATAAAAAAATACCTACCTCATCGAGTGGGGTATCGTTGTTTAGAACTCGTTGAGTAAATAAAAAATATAAAAAAGTACCTACCCCATCGAGTGGGGTATCGTTGTTTAGAACTCGTTGAGTAAATAAAAAATAAAAAAAATTACCTACCCCATCGAGTGGGGTATCGTTGTTTAGAACTCGTTGAGTAAATAAAAAAAAAATGGAAAACAAAGGAACATAAGTGGTTAGCTGTCTACCTCTCCCTCTCCTTTGTCTTCTCCTGTATTTTCTTCCAACTACTTATTTTTTTTAAAGTCCACGATTCAACTTCATATCTCTGATAGAAATATACGTTTGATGATAAGATCATCAAACGTATATTTCTAACATCCTGTGTATAAGACGGCGACCATTTTAATTATTGTAACGCTACCGGTATTAATTATAGGAAATCGTCGTTTCCAGACGTTTTCAGTAACTAAGGCGTAGGAGGGTGTCCTCTTCGCTTCAGTAATTCCAATTTACAATCTTGTTTAATTTATTTTGAGGAAGAATTGAGATTCATGTAGATAGTAATATTAAAAACTTTCGAAGTTAGGTAGATAACGAACTGTGTTCAATTAACTCTATGTTTTTGACGATTTAGTTTCTGAATAAATCTATCATACCGTTTGAAATAAAAAGTGAACTATTGGCAAATTCAATTTGCTTACGTTTGATAACTGGTCATTTAGCTATCTCAAATAAATCGATTATAGTATTTTATTTTTACATTCATATTTTGTTAATATTGTAAAAGATACTTAAATTATTTGTTCCTGCAACAAGACTTTTCTCTTTCCTTGTGCAAATTACGTGTCACATTCACATTTAATTTTGTGCCATCTATTTGCCGAGCATGTTTATTATAACTGCTAAATCCTATAATCGAATGTAAAACCTGATATTCGAAAACAAGTTAAGGAGTGTACTCACCACATCGTATCTTACCATAACCGTTATAGAAACGTATCAAGCACACAGGCTTAGGCATTTCATTTTAATGACTTATTAAGAAAGATTGAAAATATTATCATTAATAGAAACTCCACAGGAGAAACCACGTTAAACCCCCGTTCACAACGATCATGAACGCGGTTGTAATCTGTACGGTCACCGTTGCTGCCACGTTCTGTCACCGATGAACAACGTCACGTCCCATGCACGGCTGCTGTCGATACGCTCCATGTATGGCACGGGATGGTGTTGGTTGGTTACGGAACGGTCTAGCCAGCCGAACTCCATCCGACATAAAACAAAATTCACACCTATTCTTCTAAAATAAATCATCGACTTTCCAACATTTTTAAGTGCCAGCTAAAGGCCGATGCAGACCCGCTAAACTTAAGCGGTGTCTACAATCGTCACGTATGTTGTATTGTCATGCTATGGTACGGTGTAGTAGGCAGACTCCTTTAAGCACTTTAATAAAACTTTGATTAAAAAACATAACTTTCAAAGAAACAACAAATGTTCCAAATATATTATTATCACGCAGTTTCCCAACCAGCATAACCAGGAATCCCCAACACAAACACAAACTCCGTACATCAACATCGAAAGTCGTTTGCAATAACTTATTGGATTTTAAGATAGCAAAAGTTATATTTGCAAGGTACGATAAATCGGTCGAGATTAATCGTAATGGGATCTTAGATTAAAGGGTTCCGCTAAACGCGAAGAGACGCGATTTAGTCGAGGAGTTAGGTGGGTGTGTTGGCAGGAAAAGGAATATCGCTCCTTGACTATGTATGGGTTTAGGTTAAAGTAAGAGATCGATGGGAAGTTTGTCGAGGGAGTGTGTAAATTGTTTGATATTTGTTAGATGGCTTCTCCGGATCTTATTAAAAACCATTTTAATTGAACATACGTCTAAACGACTTGTCATATTTCCTTGAAAAAAAAAGATATGTTACTCTAAATAATTTTCGTCGTAATTTGATATGTCAATATTTGAAATTATATTTTTACAACACAGTGTAATTAATTTGTATATGTATGTCTAACGCGGATAAAAAATTGAGAATCATGCAAAAACTAGCGTAATTTTATGAAACCTTCACCATTTTAAAGATCATTTACCTTTGTGAATTTTGACCTAGGTATGTTTTGTCCTTTGAGTAGCGAGTGGTGGCCCAGTGGTAATGGCCCCGACTTTCGAGTTGTACGTCGTGGGCTCAAACAAAGGCAGGCACTTTACTTTGTGTAATTTATTTCATCACGACTGCCCTCAAAACGGTGAAGAAAAACATCGTACCCGGAAACCGGCATGTCCTAGAACCAAAACATCGAAGACATGTGACATCCACCAACCCACACTGGGCGCTCGAGAAGCATTACGGCCTATTGCCTCTACTAGAGAAGAGGCCTGAGTCGCAGCAGTGGGGACATTATAAGGCTTGTCATGCTGCTATGCTAATTATAATAATAAAATTTATTTATTTAAGACAGCTTTGGTCCACAATCAGGTGTTAGTAATACATATATAACTATGTTAGTTCCATCAAAATCTAAAAATACTCACCCTCCTACACACATACACTCACTGACATTTTACTCACCGGAGGCCATTACTACATCACTATAATACAACTAGTTAATTTAAGATTGTTTCCTACATTTTATTTTAATATTATAGAAATCTCTTTTATCGAATGTGCTATAGATGTATATAGAGGTCAAATAAAGTTAATATTTAAATGTCGCCTACAATAGGGAAAGAGCGCTGACGTCTGAAGTACAGATATTTTATATCTAGTTCAGACACAGATTTTCAATATCTGATCATAGAATATAGTGTATTGTAACGTATCACCATTATTTAAATGTCTGTATAGTTTTGAATAAATAAAATTATTATTATTATTATTATCAAAATATGTACTTTTTAAAACATGTAAAAATATAATGATCGATTTTAAAATAACAGTAATGTTATATTTACTGTAACTAATAAAAAGTAGAGAGACATCCACCAATCCACATTGGGCCCGCGTGGTGGATTACCGCCCACACCCTCTCATAGAGAGGAGGCCTGTGCCCCAGCAGTGGGGACATTAAAAGGCTGATGATGATGAATAAAAAGTAAATAATAAAATGAAATAGTCAAATGTAAGTTATAAAATCAATAAATTAAAATTGTGGATAAAATTAAATTGAGTTAAGATTAATTTTTTGATGCCCAATGAGTTGTTTTCATACGCATTTTTACATGTTAGGTATTATTATTAGTTTGTATATATCTTTTAAGTATTAAATAATAAATAATTATCAATAAATTAAAAATTGTCAATAAATGAAAATTGACAATAAATTAAAATTGTTAGTAAATTTAAACCTTTATGAATTAAAATGTCATTGAATTAAATTATAAACATTAATTCTTAAACTCTAAACTAATTTTACATTAAAATACTTACATGTCAAAGCCAATTATTCCCATAACCTAAAAAACATCACAAAAATTGGCCTGCCCCACGACTTATTCGTTGATAAACCTCTAATGAGGATCAACATATTAAGTAACTTTCTTTCTACTTATTCATTACCACACTATCACACTTATATTATAAAGGCGAAAGTTTGTGAGTGTATGTGTTTGTATGTTTGTTCTTTCTTCACGCTCAAACGGCTGGACCGATTTGGATAAAATTTGGTATGTAGGTAGCTTATACCCTGGATTAACATATAGGCTACATTTTTATCGCGGACTACGCGGGTGAAACCGCGGGACCTGTATAACACACATAATAAGAACATTACCACCTTATCAAAAATATTATAATATAACTATTAAAACAAAATTCAACTAAAATAATAAAACACTTTCTTCCGCGCAGAATGTTCTCATAAATAACTTGGATTTATACGAGCCGAGTTTGAGACATAACTCCAACTATATTGAGAACTATAAAAATGATATAAAATCATCGTAATGACTCTATTTGTCACGATTTAGTGTTATCTTATAGATATTGGCCGGTAATAGGGTTTGGGACTGCCTTGTGTTTTTTCCGGGGTATAAAGGGTCTCCGTATAACAGATAAGGGTTTTTTGAGCCTTGTTTTAAAGATTTTATTATGGTTACTCATGTTTTTTTGTTGACAATGTATTTTATTCTTTTGAAATAAATGTGTTTCTTAATGAATGCCAATTAAATGATTGATGTGAAGACGACAATACAAAAATTAATTAATTTACGGGCACAAACGCCCTTGAAAAGTGTTGCTTACCCTCTCAGACCAAGGTAAGACGAAAAAAACAGCAAATGGTCAGCAAAAGACTGACCTCAGCAAGAGCTGCTTAACCAGGCGGCTTCACTATCACGAGTTACCCATTAAGAACAAGTTTTGCTATGGGACCAACCCTGAATCCAGCTGTTTAGTACATTTTGTTGAGTTATGCAAGCAAAAATGTACAGTCTAGGTCCCGAGAGTCGACGGCGCGTAGTGTTCCACGCGCGCCTCAAAAAGTTGTCAGCAATCATGACGGGGCCCGTCATGGCCAATGCCTGCCCAGGGGTTGTGGATAAATTCGAAACAGTTACCGCGCCCCTAGGCACTCAGGGCAGGGAAGGAACAGGGGTGGGTTTTAGTCAGCAGGAGTCTGACACGCCCTCCTGCTCCACCCAGAGCGGGAGATGTCATTGGAGGATTTCCCAGCCCAAAAAAAAAAAGTGGCTCTTTTTTACCGCGCGCGGCGCTAGGAAAGGTAATGTGTGTACCAGCCTATGTATGTATGTATGTTTGTTCCTTTGTGGTGTTTTAGAGACTAAACGCGTGGGCCGATTTTGATAATTCTTACGTCAATTGATTTGTCTTAATCTTGCGAGTGCTTACTAAAGACATGACAGTAATCAAAATACAATATTATGGCGACAACCAGACGCCATATTGTGTAGGTACAAAAATAAATAAAAACTTTTTTACCAAAAAATATAACCGACTTTAATTTCAGAAGTCGGTGTCAAAAAACGAAGACACAAAACAGGAACACCGACTTCTGAAATTAAAGTTATTTTGCACTTTTTTTGGAAGTCGGTTCTATTTTTTTGTAAAAAAGTTTTTATTTTTCATTTTTTAGTTGTGGTTCATTAAACTGTGTTGACAATTCATAGACATAGCATAGCAGCAATCGCGGTTGATTTGCTGTCAATTTTTGAAGAGTTCCGTTGTCTGTCGCCGAAACCCATCATCAGATCTTTTTGAAATTTAAATGGGACCATTTCGAAATAAACCCCTTTCGAACAAAAAAAGAATTTTGCAAATCTGTCAATGTATGACGGAGTTATGCCCGAACATACATAAAAAAAAAACAAACAAACATCTGATTTGATAACCTCCTCCTTTTTCGAAGTCGGTTAAAAAAATAAAGTCGACGAACTAAATTAATGGGTATCAAAATAATTGGTTCGAGGAGGCGACAAAAAAAAAACTCAATAAAATGTAGAAAATAAAAAAATAAATGTATTTTTGAAAAACCCGACTGTAAAAACACACCACACACACACACATACACACACACACTACACACACACACACACACACACTACACACACCACACACTTTTTTTTTATTGAAAATATTTTTTTTTTCACGATTTCTCTCTTGGTCCCATTGTAAAAGTTGTCCATAATATCATAATTAATATTACCAGCATTTTTATTTACTGTTTTGTTGTCGTCTCCATCATCTGGACTTACGAATGTAAAGGTATCGGTGATAGTATATCAGTTTGTCTATTCCTCCTGAGAGATCAAACACCGGACTTCCAAACACAGCAACAATTAACCACTGGCCAGTTCACCACCCACAATTTTCCAGTATCCCGAACACCATCTGATATCTAGCACCCAAGACGGTTCGTTAGTCGTAGACTTAACGAAGCGTTAAGCGTACGTGAGCTATGGCACCGTATTTAAGTAAATATAATTCCTGTTCAATTAATGACTGGCTTGGATGAGGAAGGGCTAATTTTAGGGGACTGTTCGTTAAAAAGGTCTCGGAAAAATGTATTTCGAAATTACTTGCGTATAATGAAAATCGAGCTGTGGTAGTAAGGAAACCGGTACATACCCAAAAGTCGTACGGCGCCCTTCGCGTTGAGTATAATAATGCTTTCAGGGCGCCGCAGGAGACGCCCTGGGCGTCGGGGGTCACGAGACGATCTCCGGCCACCGTAGACGCGGGCCTGCGGACGGCGAGTAATGGGTAGCTTGCCGTCCGGTCAGCACCAGGCCCATGAGTCGACGGCGCGTAGTGTTCTCGCCTCAAAGAGATGTCAGCAACCACTGACGGGGCCCGTCATGGCCGATGCATGCATTCGAAGGGGTAGCGGATTAATTCGAAACAGAGTTACCGCGCCCCTGGGCACTCAGGCAAGGAAGGAACAGGGGTGGGTTTTAGCCAGTAAGAGTTGACACGCCCTCCCGCTCCAACCAGAGCGGGAGAAGTCATTTGATGATTTTCTAAAACGAAGAAAAAAACGTGTTGATGGGACTGCCTCGCTTCTGTAGCACGTCAGGGATGTTTGTGGCAATGAGTATTGATGGCTTTTATGCATTAATGCGTAAAAGATGCACATCTTTGGTGCGCAGGGTGCGAACCAGTTCCAACAGCATCCTGGGCATGATTGTTGACAGACTGGACTGTTGTGTCAATAATCGTTGGTCCAGGATTTCATCTATTCTATTCTATTCTATTCTAATAGTCTATTTATTAATGATTTGTTTATGTGTGTATGTCGCTGTTGATATTGTACGGCCTTATGTCGTACTAACATAGTTATAAGTATATTTATTATTACTAACCCTATGAGTCTCGTTGCATCTCGAAATAAATGAATAAGAATATCCTAGAACCAAAAATTCTAATACATGTGACATCCACCAACCCACACTGGGCCCTCGTGAAGGATTACGGCCTATTCTCTCTCCGAGAGAGGAGGCCTCAGTCCCAGTAGTGGGAATATTATAAAGCTGATTGTGCTTATTATAATTAAAATGGCCTCCACGATTGTTGATACTCCGATGTGCCCTGGGCAGTCAGCGTTGGAAATCCCACTTCTGAGGCAAGAGATTCTTCTCATAAAGCCAAGGCATGAGCAAACACTAACAAGTGGTAGAAGACGGGAGTTTATGGGACCGTCTTGTGACGAAATTAAGAAATTTTGTTGAGAAGATTCTTGGCACAGTGTGAATAAATTACTTGTAATACCATCAGTATTACAAGTAATTTTTACCAGTTGACCTCACTTGCTGAAGGTAGATTGACTTCCCACAAGGTAGATCGATGACCTGGTGAGGGTCAAGGGTAGCCGATGGATGCGAGACACACAGGGCTGGGCGTTGTGGCGTCGCATGGAGGAGGCCTGTGTCCAGCACTACACGTCTTTTGGCTTTTTTTTTTCTTTTTAATAATTTTTTATTTCCTTTTTTTTGTGTAGATGGGAAATCATCCAATAACTTCTCCCGCTCTGGGTGGAGCGGGAGGGCGTATCAGACTTTTACTAACTAAAACCCACCCCTATTCCTTCCCTGCCCTGAGCGCCCAGGGGTGCGGTAACTCTGTTTCGAATTTATCCACGACCCCCTTTTTTTTGTTGGGTGTGAAATCATCCAATGACATCTCCCGCTCTGTGTGGAGCGGGAGGGCGTGTCAGACTTTTACTAACTAAAACCCACCCCTATTCCTTCCCTGCCCTGAGCGCCCAGGGGTGCGGTAACTCTGTTTCGAATTTATCCACGACCCCAGGGACGTCTTTTGGCTGCAATGATGATGCTGATTATGAGGTTAGCGATCCATAATTTAAGTCCATAGTTTAACCGTAATCACCATGTTTGGCAGACGGATTGGTGATGGCAAAACATTGCGTAAAGGATACCACTACAATATTATTTAAGGTAGTTTCTCAGCCATCATTTATTTCTCAGACATCTTTAATTTAATTTAATTTGATGACCAACTTTTAATTAAATTTTTTGAAAAATGTTTTTATTTTTATGACATTTTAATGTGACTAATCTGTTTATTATTTATTGTAATTAATATGAGTTTATGTAACTTGACATAAACTGGTTATTATTATTTATTATTATTATTTACCGAAAGAAGCTGGAAAATCGATCCGTTTTTACTGAAAACATAACATTTTTAAACTGCTTGAGTAACTTGATTACGATCCTTTCAACTTAAAATGGCAATGAGAGCATCCATCAGGCGTATAAAATAAAATTTATGTACGCCGTAAACCGTAAAAGGACTTCATAATTAAGAAAAATATTCAAAATTAACAAACTAATAAAATATGTATAATTTCCAGTCAATTTAGTATTCATAAACAACGCTTTGCCCGTTTACTTTGGCATCTTTACACCTGAGCATTATGAATAATTTAATTATTTTTACGGCAATTTTCCCTTCGGAGAATGGGTTGGATCTCGAGTAGTGAGTAACGATTTAAGTCTACTGTATATTAAGGAAAATCTTTCGTAAAATTCAAATTATGGCCGAGGTATTTTAAGATAAAACCGGTCAAGTGCATGTCGGGCCACGCGCAGTGTAGGGTTCCGTAGTCGCCCGTTATAACATGCGTACTCAGAAGGGGCTTTATGTTTATTACTAGGAACACACCATTGAGTTCACGGTTTAACGGACAGTGACGTTTAAACTAAAAACGAAAAGATAAATAGATTTTAATAATATGATATTTTACATGTACATCTTCACCAACCAGGGCTCAGTTATGATATATGATAAACGATTTGTTTTGGTTACGTTCTAACGGAACGTTATAAAAAACGTTTTTGAAGAAGAACAAAATTTATATCGTTTTCGATTAATTAAACGTTTTTTATCGTTTTTTTTTTCCATTTTTCAATGGTGCGATACTACGATATTTACGATTTTCATTCGGTTGTTTGTCGCTGCACACTGAGCGTGTTTGTGTCCTGCGGAATATACCGGTTTTTAAAAGCGTTCTCGTTTTGTTTTCTTTCCGAACAAAATGTTGTACAAAGAACTGTTCTAACCGTTTTAAAAACGTTATTTTAAATAACGGTTCCGAGCCCTGTCACCAATACAATAATTTCAAAGTAGGTACATTTCATAAGGCGACTATTTACTCCTATACTAATAGAGCTAACTTAGCCGTGATAATTTTATTCAAAGTGTAAGTATATTATTCACCACGATTTTTTTCAGATTTTTCAAGCGAACAGTTTAGCTTTTAGTGGGGGGAGGGGGGGCTAGACTCGAACAAAAATATCACTTTACAGTTTGATATTTCAAAAATGAATTACTGAATCGAAAAATTGTCCTCAAAATCCGCAATGATTTTAAAAGACCTATCTAATGAAACCCCACAATTGCACCCCGCTTTATGTGTACCGTAAAAATCTCTTTTTTTAATTTATTTTGGTTGATTTCTAGGCGTGATAAATACAATATATCCATGCAAAATTGCAGCTTTCTAGTACTAACAGTCTCTAAACCATGCCTTGTATGGACAAACGGACAGATATAACGTTAGGACTACGGAACCCTAAAAACGATACTACTGCGTAGTTTCGATTATTGAACTAAGTATTTTATTTTGCTCAATAAAAAAATTCATTATTCTCTTTTTCATTTCGGTTGCCTCAACATGCATGCTACTTCCATACTTTTCTTAGGGCAAATTTTTCAATAATCAGATAATTTTTAACTGAAGATTTAAATACTCGTATGCCTGTTTTACATATTTGCTATACAAAAGTTGTTATTCCTCATAACCGGCCCCGTCATGGCCGATGCCTGCCCAGGGGTTGTGGAGAAATTCGACAGAGAGTTACCGCGCCCCTGGGCACTCAGGCAAGGAAGGGACAGGGGTGGGTTTTAGTCAGTAAGAGACCGACACGCCCTCTCGCTCCACCCAGAGCGGGCGACAGTCCTAGTATGATTTCCCACGAAAAAAAAAAAGAAGTTGCTTACAGGCAAGAATCAAACTGCCAACTTGTCTTTACCTGCATATTAATACACTAACAACTTACCAATTCAAGCAACGTTTCCAAAAGTATCCTCTCTAACCTGACTTATTACACAATTTATAGGTTTAACTGCATTAAGTACCTGTCTGTACATTAAATAAATCACGTAGTATGTACATAATAGACTCAGTGTACATCGAAACAGTTATTTATTACCGGGAGATTATCGAGTATCGCCGGGCGCAGGCTTAGTGTGATGTAGTCGACGTTGCTAACGAGGCCTAGTTTGTACACCTAGGTTTGTGTTGAATGGACCTGTCAATTAGGTATGAGATACACGGACATAATGTTATGAAAATTTTATTTATAATTAGCGTATATATTAAATATATATGTATGTTTATTTTAACTATATATATATACAGGGTGTAACGGAAAGGTGTGGTCATATTTGAAGAACCGGTTCTGCCCATGGCTATGAACAACTTTCTCTAAGAAAAAATTGAAAATTCCCAAAAAAAAAATTAGACTTTTCATACAAAGTTCAACATCAGCTGATCAATATTAGTATGGGAGGTAAAATTTTTTTTTGAGAATTTCCTCAATTTTTCTTATTTTCGATGGGCAGATGCAGTTCTTAAAATATGACCACACCTTTCTGTTACACCCTGTATACTTTCGTAACTATATTTTCGTCTTAGTCTTTTTTTCGGTTTATGCACCTACTATGTATATATTATATATATATATATATATATTTTTTTTAAGGCATTAAGTCTGGCTTTGTACATTTGTGTTGCATGAAGTTTTAATAAATAAATAACATTTTTAACCGACTTCAAAAATTTTGGTCAAGTGCGTGTCGGATTTTGCACATTTAGGGGGCGCTGGGATAAAGGGACTGGAACTCCCCGACGTTTTTTTTTTGTGGGTTGGGAAATCATCCAATGACTTCTCCCGCTCTGGGTGGAACGGGAGAACGTGTCAGCTCTTACTGACTCGTCTGAGTGCCCAGGGACGCGGTTACTCTGTTTCTAATTTATCCAAAACCCCTGGGCAGGAACTCCCTGATCCTGATGGCAAATGGTAGGACAGTTGAATATGGGCTAGTATGTTTTACTATCATGAGTAGTTTCCATTACACATGATGACGGGGGTCTAAAGCTTGTTTAAAAATCTACTATAAATATATAGGTATAGATATTATAAAGATGTAAAGTTTCTGAATTTGTGAGTTTGATTGTAGGAAGTAATCTCTGGAACTACTAAACCGATTTGAATTCTTTCACCACGAGAAAGCTACATTATATGTGGATGCCATAAATATGCTATAAATATTTTTGAAATCTACGTGGACGAAATCGCGGGCGAGATGCTCTTGTGTATTATTGTTTCTTTTTTTCACTGTATTTCATCAAATAAATGTTTTATCTATCTACTAGAGGACCCGGCAAACATCGTCCTACCCGGAAAAGCATTCAAACCTTGCAAGGACTCGAACGCACACAAAAAAATATCATTAAATTCGTCCCTGCCGTTTAGGAGAAGATAAGTTACATACCGAAAGCAGCGCCACCTACTGGGTTCAATTCTGTTTTCAAACCATTCAGGTATCCATTGAAATAGACAAACAAAATTTCACCCAAATCGGTCTGGCCGTTTAGGAGGAGTTAGGTGACAAACACTCGTACAGAAGAATTATATAAATAAGAAAGATTAAGAGAGATGGCAACCAGTCGAGCTTATAGCCACTTTCTGGTAAAGTGGCTATAAGCTCGAAGGCAGTTTGCAGTTGGTTCTAACAATAATGTTTGAAAGCCACATGATAATGTAACCTGCTCGGACCATGGAGGAGTGATGTCTTAGTACGTTGTTCTACACTCCACTAACGAGTGATCGTGCACACCCGTGTTTATGTGGTACACAACGCTGTAATTTAGGTGCGGGCTACACAGGCAGCGGTAGGTAAGAAACTTTCAGCGCCTTTTTCACCTCCTTAAGGGTTGAATTTCGAAAAACCCTTCCTTAGTGGATACCTAATCTTCACAAAGAACACACCCTCCAAATTTTAGGTCTCTAGGACCAGCGGTTTAGGCTTTGCGTTGATATGTCAGTCAGTCAGGAATTTTATTTAAACAATTTGCAATTTTTTTCTAGTACTAAACGGCATTTAACAAAAAAGTTGTTTGGAACTTTTTAGTTCTTTTTTTGCAGTCGGTTTTTTTGAAAATTATCATTTTGTATTTTCAATATTTTGGTGAGTTATATTTTTGAAATCGCCTCACCATGCCCTTTATTTTGATATCCCACTTGACCATGTCTCATAGAAAAAATCCACCACACTAAACTAATGGCGCCCACAATTTTCTTTTTTATGGTTCCGTACTCGAAGGGTCCAAATGGAGCCCTATTGCTGTCACTCACGTGTTCGTCTATCCGTCTGTCTGTCAGTTTGTCTATCTGCCTATCTGTCCGTCGTCTGTCACAAAATTTTGTTCCGAAGAATTTTTTAACTTCCCATTGACCTATGAATTTGAAATTTTGTGATAATGTTTATTAAGTATTACGTATATCTTACAAATACCAAAATATTGATTTCCCTCATCCTAAGTCACTACGGCTGCCAATTAATAAAACTTAGGCAGTACATTTATGTTTGTGGAACAGATGCGTTTAAAGCTAAAAGTATTATATATAACCTTTTAGCTTGAAAAATACTACGATATAAAGTACTCGTACTGCAGAAGGTGACAAGTGATTTAAAAGTTAACAATGAAAACTTATATTATTATGTGATAGTTCAAGATGTTTTTACTAATTTTATTTAAGTACTTTAGTTGGTAGATGAGCTCGTGGCTTAGAGTAATAACAGCCGCACGGGTCGATCTATCAGGTTAAGCCACGCTTGCCGGAGTGGGTCCATGGATGGGTGACCATCTTTTCATACAGAGACTCCTCCGTACCTCAGAAAGCACGTTAAACCGTTGGTCCCGTGGTTTGACAGTCGTTACGGGTCGTCAGAAACCCGAAAGTCTGACATCCAGTCTTACCAAGGGATATGGTATTACCCAGTAACTGGGTTGTGGAGGTCAGATAGGCAGTCGCTCCATGTAAAATATTGGTATTCAGCTGCATCCGGTTAGACTGGAAGCCGACCCCAAGATAGTTGGGAAAAGGCGCGGGCAGATGACTTAATTAGGTAGATAGGATCTAAAATCCTACTATCCTACTAATATTATAAAATCCTACTATCCTACTAATATTATAAAATCCTACTATCCTACTAATATTATAAAATCCTACTATCCTACTAATATTATAAAATCCTACTATATATCCTACTAATATTATAAAATCCTACTCGCACGGAAATGGCTCTACTAAAGGATTCCATTAAGACCTCTGATGAGCGGATAGATAGCCTAGAAGTGCGAGTGGACGCCCTTGAACAGAAACTGGAGCGAAAAGTACAGCCGGACAGGGATCCCTTAGAGAACACCATCGCTGAAATGCCAATTGAACGAACGCGATCAAGAACTCCTGCTCAACGACATTGAGGTAACCGGAATACCGGAGTGCAAGGACAAGAGCGCCCTACACCTCGTTGGGGTTCTTTCCATAAAGCTTGGCGTCGCTGTTGATGAGAGGGACGTGGTTCATGCTGAGCGAGTCGGACAAACGCGTCGTAATCGAGTAGAGACCTCTGACGGCGCCATCTCTGCTGACCCCACTTCGCAGAGACGAGCGATGTCTAGTTTTTAATAATCTCATGTACGTGAATAATGTAATTCATATGAGAATAAAATTATCTCAAACCTCAGGTAATTTGCTGACCCAATTCACCTTGTGCGAGTTAGTTTATAGAGCAGTGAAAAAAAAAACTTTCATGAGCCGTAAATAGTTTAACAGCCATAATAAAAAACAGAACTGGTTTCAAAGGAATACACGTGAAACCTGATAGACCGGCTATTAAAACCACTGTTTAGTGTCAAAGGATGCAAAAACACTTTGGTATAGAAAGGCAAGCAAAACATATTTCAGAATAAAAGTGCTTGAAAATGAATTAAGTACGTTTTTTAACTAAATATCACTTTCAAAAGCCTTCGTGTAACTGCTTGCTCGTAAAAGATATACGCTATACCTATTTAAGTACTGAAAACAGGCCGTAAATTCTAAGCCTTGTACTTTACACTAGACTTTTTATTTTCCTTGAGGCATTTAAAGTATTGATTACAAAAAGAGATATGGGGTTCTGTTTCATGTAGGTCACGAACACTAACATTGTTCCAATTGTTAGTGCCCTTAGGCTCTAGACTAAGTTACATTCAATCAGCGAAAAAAATTATTAATAAAAAAGTTTAAAAAAAAAAAACAACCGACTTCCAAAACAAAAATACTCTAAAAATTAAAAAATAACTTTAAATTCGGAAATCGGTGTTTGTATTTTATTTCTTCGTTATTTGACACCGACTTCCGAATTCAAAGTTATTTTTTGGAAGTCGGTTGCTTTTTTTGTAAAAAAGTTTTTTTTATTTTCATACTTTTTAGTTGTTATACCTCATAACTAAAAACCCCAATAACATGGGACGTGGAATTTAAACATAGTCGTAATTGGAAAACACCAAAACGTCGTCTAGGCATACGTATTTTTCTTTTTTGTTCAGTTTTTCGAAAAGCGCTGAAGCAATTTCAATAAAATTTATATGGAACCACCTCGGGAGTATATTTTATAGGAAAAAAAAATTTGAAAATCGGTCCTTAATTGACAGAGAAATGGGCGGACATAAAAAAAAACATACAAAATAGGTTTTCCAGTAATCTTAAAGTACAGAACTGTCTTCTGTTTTTTTTTTTATAACCTATGACTCAGTAGTTTCGGATATAAGCGGGGGGAATTAAGACCCTTAGAACAGGAACAGTTTGAAAAACTTTATTTTTTATTTTGCCGATATGCACCCCAAAAGAGAACCCGATTAAACAAATTGTTTCAACTAGTTACAAAAAAAAAAAAAAACACATTTTTTATAGTGGGTAGTGGCAATAAAACTGCACTCAAAACATTAAGCCCAGTAATCACTTTATTGAGGCTACCCACATATTTTTAAAAAGAAAAACTTTTTTCAAAAAATAGAACAGACTTCCAAAAAATATGCAAAATAACTTTAATTTTGGAAGTCGGTGTCAAAAAACGAAGACACAAAACCAGAAAAACCGACTGCCGAAATTAAAGTTATTTTGCATATTTTTAGGAAGTCGGTTCAGTTTTTAGTTGTGCTAACACTACATAGACATACGATCGCAGCAATCGCAGTTGATTTGCTGTCATTTTTTGAAGAGTTCTGTTGTCTGTCTCCGAAACTCATCATCAGATATATGAACTTAAATGGGACCATTTCGAAATAAAGCCCTTTTGAAAACAAAAAGAATTTTGCAAATCCGTCAATATATTATGACGGAGTTATGCCCGAAAATACATTAAAAAAAAAACATCCAAATTGATAACCTCCTTCTTTTTGAAGTCGGTTAAAAATCGACACGAAAATCGTCATCACCTTTATAATGTCACCACAGCTGGGGCACAGGCCTTCTCTCTGTGAGGGTGTGGGCCGTAATCCACCACGCAGGCCCAATGCGAATTGGTGGATGTCACATATCTTAGAATTTTTGGTTCTAAGACATGTCGGTTTCCTCACGATGTTTTCCTTCACCGATTTGAGAGCAGTGGTGATGAAATAATTTACACAAAGTAAAGCGCCTGCTTGGGTTTAAACTCACGACCTACAACTTGAAAGTCGCGGCTGTTACCACTGGGCCACCACTGCTCTTCGACACAAAATGTCTGAAATAAATTCCTATTCCTTCCACAAACGAATCAGATCAACTGAATACACCTGGGTACAAACATAACTTCCCCAAGACAGTCTAATAAACAGCCAACAAAAAACCAGCACAGTTTTTCTTTAACCCAACAAAAGCAATACTTACAACACATACAGACAAACAGCCATAAATCTAGGTCCATTGTCCCGTTACACTACAATTACTAGGTATATCTAGTACCTACTACTACCAGCAAACAACCGGAAACTTAGCGTGACTACACAAACGGAAAGCGCAAACTGAATCGCTGTCACCCGCTCAGCGGCGAATTTAATGGCCCAACACCCATTGTTTGTAACCCCACTGAATTTTCCACCTTAACTTTTAAGATGGAAGACTCAATTCTGTTTGTCGCACGTTATGGTGCAGCGTAGACAGAACATTGATAAATACATAGCGTTTAGATAAGGCGGTTTAAAAAAGGGGTTTCTTTGTGGATGTTGATGAAAAATGTTGTGGTTTAAAGGGTAAGGTCCTGTTTTAGAGGGTATTTTAATTGGGATATCGATCGCTGTGTCATTGAGCTGTCTTGAAGGTGAGGTAGATATGTTAAGGCGATGTGTTTACTGTGTTTTCGTGTTGTTTGTCTATTTATAATAGAGATCAATTATTTATTATTGTGAACAAGTTTTCAATGTCAGAGTATTCATTATGAGAAGGTGACTTTTTTATCAAACCGAGTAACAGCAAATTATATTCTGTGTCTTTTTGTGTACGAAAGTAGCTTTGATTATTTTTGGAACGAAGTTCCTTATCGCGCGTTGTGAAGGGGGCTAGACGGAAAAAATTCTTACGAAAAGTTGTCACGACATCAAAGAGGCTGTCCATCCAAAAAGATTGTGTTGGAAAAACAATCTAATAAAAAAAATTCTTACGAAAAGTTGTCACGACACTAATGAGGCTGTTCATCCAAAAAGATTGTGTTGGAAAAAAAATCTAATAAAAACTTCTTGTATTTTTGGTGGGTAGGTGCAAGCTACTTCGTTCCATCCGGGTGTCCCTTGACACCTCTCAAGTTTTTTTTGATATTTCAAATCATAGACTCTTAGAATATTTAATAAGCTTATAGAGTAAGATCTCAAACCTGACAGACATTACTTTTAAGGATTCTGTACCAAAAGGGTAAAACAGGACCCTATTACTAAGACTCTGCTGTCCGTCCGTCTGTCTGTATGTCTGTCACCAGGCTGTCTCAGACGAAATTTTCACAAATGATGTATTTCTGTTGCCTCTATAAAAACAAATACTAAAAAACAGAATAAATAAGAGGCCTCTTACAGTCCACTAGCGCCGCCAATCGAAAAAATGTCATAACTCGTAAATAGAATCAAAAATACAAAATATGTTCTATTATTAGTGTGGAAAAGGCAATAACGTAATTTTATAACACATTGTCAACACTTGAAATATAGCTGTTTAGCTAAATCGTGCATTTGTAACAAAAACGGCCGTTTATGTTTTGAATGCACGATTTAGCTAAACAGCTATTTACGAGTTATGACATTTTTTCGATTGGCGGCGCTAGTGGACTGTAAAAGGCCCCTTAAGAGGGCTCCCTTACAACAAACGTGATTTTTTTTCCGGTTTTATAGATAATGATACGGAACCCTTCGTGCGAAGTCCGACTCGCACTTGGCCGGTTATTTTGATTAATAAAATTTGTGAGATTCAGTAGAGTTTGTATGTAGTTACTTTAAACGTAGGTACGTATGTCGGCTAGCTTGAGCCGAGGGCCCCTAGGTTCCCCGGGTTGCGAAAATTGTCTTTGGCCTTCTCTAATCGGATTTTTTTACAAACTTATAATTATCTTGAAATGTTCGTATGTGAGAGCAGTGGCCCAGTGTTAACAGCCGCGACTTACAAGTTGTAGGTCGTGAGTTCAAACCCAGGCAGGCGCTTTACTTTGTGTAAGTTATTTCATCACCACTGCTCTCAAAACGGTAAAGGAAAACTTCGTGAGGAAACCGGCATGTCCTAGAACCGAAAATTCGAAGACATGTGACATCCACCAATCCGTATTGGGCCCGGGTGGTGATTACGGCCCACACCCTCTCACAGAGAGAGGAGGCTTGTGCCCCAGCAGTGGGGACATTAAAAGCCTGATGATGTTCGTATGTAAGTTGTCCGCTAATCCATTTTCGACCACTTGCTGGTGTCCTATAGAGCTGAAATTAAACATATTTCATTTTTTTTTTAAAGGTTTTCCCACACTATAGGAATTACTCCTGTATCGTGGGTGCGTTCACAAACATGTATACTCACATACACAAGACACCCAGACCCGGAACAACTATCTGTAGGTCATACAAATATTTGTTCCGTGCGGGAATGGAACCCGCGACACGCAGCACAGCAGCTCGGCTGCACGCTCAACCACTGCGCCAACCGTGTCGTCACTTCTGAAAGTGCGGTGACAATGCAATATTATGATACCATCGAGCTGATCTGATGATGTCACCGGGATGTAGGGAATGGAACTCCGTGATGGCAAATGGTAGAACAATTGAATTTGGGCTTGGTTTTGTTATCATGAGTACTTGACAATACACATGATGACGAGGGTCTAAATCTTGTTTCTCTTTTAAAAATTACAGCTTTGAATATGGATCACCATTGAAAGTCACTCAAAGTTTTATACCGGATGACTTACCAAAAAATAAACGCGAAACAAGATCAAGCAAACAAGAAAAAACCGGCCAAGTGGGTGTCGGACTTCGCACATTCAAGGTTCCGTACTAAATAAGGGAATTTCCAAGAAAAAATCCAATTTATCAATATATTGGTATTTGTTAGTAAAATATACGTAATAATGAACATTATCACCAAAAAAGTATATAGGTCAATGGAAAGTTACAAAATTCTTCGTTACAAAATTTTGTTAATAAAGCTTTAACTTTGTGTTAATAGGCTGTTAACTATATTTACCATCTCCCTAGCCTCGCCTGTAAAAGGCAAATCCATAAGTGGCTCCTTTGCTTGACATACCAGGTGACAGAGAATATCTTGATTTCTACGTTGTAGTATCATACACACATCAACAACCTCATAAAACACTTACACTCACACCATAACACACCATCACTTTCACACACATACGTTAAAACACCATATAGGAAAGTTTTCTTTAGTTTTTAATGCCTTCCTGTTTTCTAATTTCTTATTGTCATTTTATTTTAATTTTATAAATTTTCATTATTTCTATAGCTTTATTAAAAAAAAAAAAAAAATTTGCATTACAATAATAAAATTAAGTAGATTATTATGTGAAATTTTAACCCAGTGGGGAATGGAACTGGTATCTTTAACACAGGTTACTGTGTAACCTAACTAAGATGCCAGTTGCGATACGTTCTATGGCAAAACAAATATGAATGTTCTTATGTAAGATTTTTGTAATCTGATTATTTGTTCATATTGTGACTCAATAAAGCATTATTATTATTATTTGTTCGCTTCTAATTCCTTTGTCTTCTAATATTTTTGAAAACCAAAAATATAGTATTTGCGATGAGCATCGACCTCTAAAAAACGATACCCCATTTGATGGGACAGGTCAATATTTTTTTTGCGCCCCCCTTTTTCTGTGAGCTCCACTAAACAATATTTAAAAAAAAAAACAATTTTTATGGTTTTGGGTCAACAAGATGTTTATAGGTACTGTAAAAATTTGGAGTTTGTAGCTTCTACTGTTTGGCTGTAAAACCGACAGACCACGGACGGACAGACAGACGGACACGTGAGTGACAGCAATAGGGCTCTGTTTTGACCCTTCGGGTACGCAACCCTAACAGCAATCCCAAAATTCAGAAAAACTTCGAACTAAACCAAGCAATCTTCTTTTCTTTTGTCCCCAGTTTCGACGTCCGTGGCCGCAGTTTCAACAAGGCCCTCCACTGGTCAGACCCTCTCGCCTTCGGACGCAGAGCTTACTTCGTCACCATGTCCAGACCCTCGGCCCTTACGGTGGACACCGTCCAGCTGGATGATGAGGGGGTCTACAGGTGTCGAGTGGACTTTAAGAACTCCCCGACCAGGAATTTCCAGATTAAGCTGAATGTTGTTGGTGAGTTTGCTTTAATATTCTTTTTAACCCCCGACGCAAAAAGAGGGATGCAATAAGTTTGATCACTATGTGTGTATCTGTCTGTCAGTGGCACCGTAGCTCTTAACCGGGTGAACCGATTTGTATCCAGTTTTTTTAATTTAAAAGCACGTTAAAAACGTAACGCTAAAACATATCTATGAACCATCGCTAGAAAATCTTTTCTAGCGATGGTTCATAGATATGTTTTATGAAAATCGATTCAGCCGTTTCAGTCGTCAGCTCTTTTGTGTCTTTTAAATGTTAGCTTTTCTTTTAAGCGTTACGGGTTTTTTTTAATTTAATTGGTATCTTGTTAACTACTCCTCCTCCTCACGTCGTGTTACTCATTACTGAGGGTCGTGATTCCCCCGACTTGAAGTCGTTTTCTATTTTACGATGCTTCGCCATTTGCTGTGCCTCTCCTTTTTTTTTTGGGGGCGGGAAATCATCCAATGACATCTCCCACCCACACAGGAGTGGGTTTTAGTCAGTAAGAGTATGACACGCCCTCCCCGCCGCACCCCTGCTCCCTGCTGCCTGCTGTCGCTCACCGCTCTCCTGGGTACTCAGGCAAGAAAGCAACAGGTTCCTTCCTTGACTGAGTGCCCAGGGGAGCGGTAACTCTGTTACGAATTTATCCGCTACCATTGGGTATGCAGGCACCGGCCATTATGGGCCGCGTCAGTGGTGGCTGACAATCATCTCTTTGAGGCGCGCGTGGAACACTACGCGCTGTCGACTCACGGGCTTGGGTCGACTCACGGACCTGGATTTGTGCCTATCCTTGACATTGTGAAGCACTTCGTGGAATTTTGTGTCCAGGGTTGAGTGAATTTGGTCCGGCCATCTAAGTGGACCCCTCAGACGTTTGCCATCAACCTTGCCAGTAGCCATTACATGTTCTAGGTTATGTCCATAACAGTTAACTACTAGTTGTATGGATTTCGCTGAAGTAGACCAGGCCGCAGCCGTGGGGCACACAATGTTATTGTTTAAATTAAGTTATGTGTATTTGTGTGTGCCAAATTTTAAAAGAGATTGGAATTCTCACGGTGGCATCTAAATTCATTTTTGCAAACATATTATACATTAGACAAAATATACATTTATACAAAAAGACCAGTGATATTCACAATTTTAACACCAGAAATAAGCATAAACTCATGTTCCTTCCCACCGTGTTCGTAAGGTTCATGGTTCGTTCGAGGGTCTCGGTATCCACTTTTACAATAAGCTACCCCGTTCTTTTCTTGACCTGCCTTTTAATGCATTTAAAACTAAAGTTAAATCTAGTCTCTGCTCGAAGGCATACTATTCCATCAACGACTATTTAGTCCTTTATGTTTGGTCGCTGTGTTGAACGCAAGACAATGTTACACTTGATGTTCTTTCTCCATATTTAGCTTATGGTTATGACAGATTGTATGAGTTGTTGTGAGTCAAAAAAAAGCGTGCTGTTGGGCCGCGTTACTGTAATGCGGTCCAACAGCACCCTTTTCTTTTTTTTTTTGGGGTGTGATATCATCCAGTGGCATCTTCCGCTCTGGGTGGAGCGGGAGGGCGTGTCAGACTCTTACTGACTATAACCCATCCCTGTTCCTTCCCTGCCCTGAGTGCCCAGGGGCGCGGTAACTCTGGTTCGAATTTTTCCACAACCCCTGGAGCACCCTGAGCGCATTATTATATTGCACCCGCAGCACGTCTAGCGCCTTCCGCGTAAAGTTAACCCATAGGCTAATATCTCCTTTCCCTAGGGATATGCCCGAATAGACGTTGCAAAGATTGGGCACTTTGTTTTTTTGTTTTTTTTAAACAAAAGTAATAGATTGGGCTCTTGGGTGCTCTTTAAGTGATCGCCTTCCATGTGCAGGTGGTGATCACCAGGGTGATCGGGGTTACAGTGAGTTCAAACCCCACGATCCCACGGTCCACGGTCTTTTCCCCAAAAGTTAGTAGTTAGTGATTATTATAAATATCCACGAAGGTAATGCCGTTCATGGTAGTGCCGCTTTTGAAAACCATTTTTTTGTATTTTGTTTATTAAAATGTTCAATTTGCAAATGGAAAAGCAACGACCTTTCCAAATCATTTCAGGATCAAAAACTCTTTGTTATAAACGCACGATTTTAAGAAAATACGCTATAGTACATACAGTTAACCTCAGTTCATAGTGTTTTCTACGAAAACAAACCAAACTTCACTCAACCTGTTTCGTTCAAAGGAAAGCTATCAGAAAAGACCTGAAAGAGAAGTTTTTTAACGTTAAAATTAATACTTTTTTGGTAAAGCCATGAATTTTTTTTTTCAGGAAAAAAAATTGTATAGTGCGGTACTTAAATAATCCCTTTTTCAAAGGCTGGCTTTTGAATTGAGTATTTAGAGTTAACAACTTGTCAATCTTTACTTTAATGCCACAAATTTCTTTTAAGTAGGAACCAAGGTAACCGACACAGCCCGAAGAATCGCCAATCTGAAGTGGCAGCGGCCAGTGCTCATTGCTCGCAGTGGTAACTGCTACTGTAGATGCTGCGTAAGAAGGCCTCCCGCAAGGTAGATCGATGACAATCAGGTGTATTCGCTAGCTCAGTTGACATCAATTTGATAGGCACTATGCTATTATTTGGAAGTATGCCATCTTTTTATACCCATTTTTATCAATATTTTTTACGACTTGTACCTACTAGACAAGCGTGCTCCAACGTCCTCTCCAGATGGTGGTCAAAAGTGATATTATCAATAATAATAAAAAGATATCTCGTGCTAGAGGATCAATTCCTCTAGCTGTATTCGCGGCCAGCAAGTAAAAGCTAAGCAGAAGAAATGCCAAGCAACTGAATGGGAGGTTCTCAAGTCGACCCATATATTTTTTTCATTGGAACAAAGACAGCAAATATTGAATTCAGTGATGGCCTTCCACACAATTCTGTATTTTCCCGGTGCGGGCCATTTTTTTCGATAGGAGCCGAGCTCATCTAGGCTCTTCGCCAAGTCTGCCGCGATATCGTCTGGCGTTAAGTAAGACATGGACAACAGATGCGTTTTCCAACTGTGAGACAGATGTTAACAAGCTATACAGCATGTAACGAAAATCCTGTCTGATAGTATAGTATATAATATTGCTGCCTGCTCGCTGGACACCGATTATAATAGGCACTACGTAATTTTTTGTTTTCCTGTACGTTAAAGCAGCAATGTACAGCATAGTGCCTATCAAACTGATGTCAACTGAGTTAGTGACTATACCTGCTGGTGCGGGTCGCTAGTAGCCGATGGATGCGAGATGCACAGGACTGGTCGGTGTGGCGACACTTGGGGGAGGCCTATGTCCAGCAGTGGACATCTTTTGGATGATGATGATGAGAATTTAACAAATATTTAACTTCAAATTCTTAATTTAACAAATATTCAACTTCAAATTCTTAATTTAACAAATATTCAACTTCAAATTCTTAACTTAACAAATATTCAACTTCCAATTCTTAATTTAGAAATTAGGGTTTACTAAATATTCGATTTTTTCATAGAATTGTGAATATTATTTTTTGGGAAAAACTACTGCTTACAGTCAAATCCATTTTAAAAAGATTTACTCAAGATTTTTTTTTTGTTAACAGTACCTCCACATCAGCTGTTGCTATACGACGAGCAAGGGAGGGATGTCGCTGGTGTGGTCGGGCCTTTAGAGGAGGGAGGCAACTTCACGCTACTCTGCGAACTGAGAGGAGGTAAGCACAGACAGACGTAGAAAGCCTTTGTTTTATTCTGGCCTTCCTGCCTCCTAGCTTTTTGGCAACATAATGATCAATGACTTCTCAATACTCCAAGGAAGGGTTAAAACCACCTATAGTACTTCACAAGAAGAACAAGTATAGTACGTTACAAGAAGGTATCTTTGCGGATTGCGGTTACAAGAATTATTTTATAGCTTTAGCTAGCGATAGTCTAATGAATTATATACCATTTACTTTATCATGGTATTTATTTTAAGAAGAAATGCATTTATCTTGCAACGCAATTTACGCAAATGAGCAATAATAAGAAGCACTACTGATCAACACTTGTGAATCAAAGGAAAAATATGCTCGTGAGTGGGAGTAATAAGCAAGCATGAACCGCATGACGAAAATCACACACTATTCACACAATTGATACCTAGGAAAGGAAACAAGTGAATAGAAAGGGATAATGAGCCAAATTCCCCTGGGTACGTCCTTCTTCTAGCGTGTTGCGCATGCCATGCAGCGCGGCACCAGTGATTATCTCACCCAAGATTCCAGCAAAATGGCGCGGCACTGAGCACTTTGTAATTCCAAAATTTTTTCTTCGAAGTCCTTACGGTCGCCAGATTTAAGAGCTGCTCGTTAATAGCAGCTGCGACAACTGGCTTTTTTTACATTTCGCCGGTTATGCTTAGGTCCCATTTAATAAGGGGTGAATCTGTTGCTGGAATTCGGGTTTGGGGTTGCTGCTGAAAAATTCCAAATGCCATCCCAGCCAAATCCAAATGAACTCGAATTGGAAATAGTAAATCATTTAATATTAATGGGTGGAAATTCTAATAGCTACAACCACTTTTAAGACAAGAGTGAATAGGTTACTTCCAGGCAAGCGTGCTCCATCGTCGACCACGTCATCACTTACCATCAGGTGAGATAGTGGTCAAACGCGTCCATATCAAAGGTTAAAAAGTAAGGCTATAATTGTTCCTTCTTATGTCTAATAAAAAAACTTTTTTACAAAAAAAAACAACCGACTTCCAAAAAAAAATACACTAAAAATTAAAAAATAACTTTGATTTCAGAAGTCGGTGTTTGTATTTTATTTCTTCGATATTTGACACCGACTTCCGAAATTAAAGTTATTTTTAAATTTTTAGTGTATTTTTTTTGGAAGTCGGTTGTTTTTTTTGTAAAAAAGTTTTTTTTATTTTTCGCTTTTTAGTTGTTATACCCCAGCACTAAAAACCCCAATAACATGGAACGTGGAATTTAAACATTTGGAGAACACAAAAACGTCATCAAGATATGCGTATTTTTCGTTTTAGTTCAGTTTCTCAAAAAGCGCTAAAGCAGTTTCGATAAAATTTATATGGGACCACCTTGGGAGTATATTCTTTCGGATAAAAGAAGAATTTTGATAATCGGTCCACAACTGACAGAGAAATCAGTGGACATACATAAAAAGAAACATACAGTCGAACATAGATCCTCCTCCTTTTTCGAAGTAGGTTAAAAAAAAGATGCTTCTGTCTTCTAACCTTTTCATACTTTCTTGTCGGATTCCTCTCTTACGTCCAATCAAATCAGTACCTATAGTACAGAATTTTGAAAATCGGTCCACAACTGACGGAGAAATGCGCGGACATACATAAAAAAAAAAACACATACATACAGTCGAACATAGAACCTCCTCCTTTTTCGAAAGCTGGTTAAAAACTGATTTGCGCGGGTGTGTCTGAAAGAGTCTGACACGCCCTAACTCAATCCAGAGCGGGAGAAGTTACGTGAGGATGTCTCACCCTAGAAATAAAAGGCGTACGCTCGACGTAAGATTCAGTTGAAAATCATTCAATGTTTGGCATATTGCTGAACCTGACCTATTTAGCATAGTTGTGAGGCACACAATGTTATTATTTTAAGAGTAGGTACCTACGTTGTGTGTATCTCATCATCAGCCTTTTAATGCCCCCACTGCTGGGGCACAGGCCTCATCTCTGTGAGAGGGTGTGGGCCATAATCCACCATGCGTTCCCAACGCGGATTGGTGGAAGTAACATATAAATTTTATAGAAATTGCTTTAGCGCTTTTTGAAAAACTGAACAAAAACGATTCCACGTTCCATGTTACTGGGATTTTTGTTCTGGGGAATAACAACCAAAAATTTAAAAATAAAAATAACTTTTAACAACAAAAAACTACCGACTTCCAAAAAAGAAAGTTAAAAACACTAAAAATTAAAAATTTACTTTAATTTCGGAAGTCGATGTCAAATAACGAAGAAATAAAATACAAACACCGACTGCCGAAATTAACGTTATTTTTAAATTTTTAGTGTATTTTCTTTTTTTTTTTTTTTTTGTCGGTTGTTTTTTTTTTTGTATTAAGTATTTTTACATATGGTTTCAGTTCTGATTAAAATGCGTTTTTGTGGTAAGCATGATCTGAATCAACATCCAGGATTAACTCCAGATAAAGAAACTCTAAAATGCTCAACAGCACGGAAACGAAGTTTTGTACTTACTCATTATGTATTCTCAATTTAACATCAGAAAGCGTACATTTTCTGTGTAATAAAAATAGTTGACAACTATAAACTATAACGTCTCCTAACCTTGTTTGTGCAATAGCACAAGATTGCCTCTTCTAGTCTGAACAGCTTGTTTAGCGCGAAACAGCTTAACTTTTGTTTCAAGCTTAGAATTGTCAAGCAATGTGTTTAGCTAACTTTAGACGTTCTTTGAGGAAGATTGTGTGTTTATAGAATACTAGGTTTTACCAAGAATAGAATAAAACTTTATTGTACACCAAAACAGTCACATAATTGTTTTATACGAGCTTAAATCTATGGGTACAACGGCGGTCTTATCGCTGAACAGTAATAAATACCAAAACCAATATCTACCAGACAACCTGATGGATGGGCTGAAGGAACTTAAAATCTAAAAGGGCTTCTGGAGTCTGCGGTTTACCTACTGTTAATAAAAAAGGATTTAGACCTAGGGGTAGCGGATAAATTCTGAAAATGAGTAACCGCACCCCTGGGCACTCAGGCAGGGAAAGAACAGGGGTGGGTTTTAGTCAGTAAGAGTCTGACACGCCCTCCCGCTCCACCCAGATCGGGAGGAGTCATTGAATGATATCCCATCACCCCAAAAAAAAAGGTTAATTATCATCAATCAAATAAATAAAATTGAAGTGTCTGTTTGTAATGTCAAAATAGTAGTTATTTTTTTAGGCTCATACAGTTATTTGCAGGATACCTATGCCTAAAAATCAGTTTTTAATTTTTATGTCTGTCTGTCTCTTTGTTCCGTCTAATCTGAAAAACGGTTGGACCGATTCTGATTTGATTTTACTGGCAGGTAGCTGACTATATAAGGAGTAACTTAGGTTAATAAAATTCCACGCGAGCGAAGCCAATAATATATCAAATTTGTCTCTGCAACTTGAATGAAAAATTATTTTGCATACGTGAGCAAAATCTAATATTCAGTTTATTAGATTAAAACTAGATTAATTAAACTTTACGTATTTTGGCAAAATTTACTCAAATTCACACAACTTTAATACAATTATTTTAGTCAGCATAATCAAGTAGGTATCTAGGTATTAAAGTAAGCTGTTTACTCGGGCTTAGAACACAATATTATTTTAGCACTAAATGGTTTTATTAAACTTGCAAATAACTTTGATACAACTGTTTGTTTCAAAATCTGCCTAGTCTTTTCCCAACTAAGGACCACAAGACGTACGGCGAAGTGCCACCGGTTCATGGTGGACATCCCATCCATACGCACAAAGCGTTTTGAGAAAACATTCATTGCACGTACAGCTAGAGAGTGGAATTCTCTACCGGAGTCTGTGTTTCCTGTAAGATACAACCTGGGAGTCTTTAAGTCAAGAGTGAATAGGTTACTTCTAGGCAAGCGTGCTCCATCTTCGACCACATCATCGCTTACCATCAGGTGAGATAGTGGTCAAACGAGAGCCTACCAAACACAAAAAAAAAAAACTATCGTGGGGCCGGCTTCCAGTTTAACCGAATGCAGCTGAATACCAGTATTTTACATGGAGCCTATCTGACCTCCACAACTCAGTTACTGGGTAATACGATACCCCTTGGTAAGACTGGTTGTCAGACTTTCGGGCTTCTGACAACCCGTAACGACTGTCAAAGATCCATGATTAACAGCCGGGACCAACGGCCTAACGTGCTTTCCGAGGCACGGAGGAGTCTCGGTATGTAAAGATGGTCACCCATCCATTGACCAACCCCGGCAAGCGTAGCTTAACCTGATAGATCGACCCGTGCGGCTGTTATTACTTTAGCCACGAGCTCCTGTTTGATACAACTGATGATACAACTGTTTGTTTATTTAACTTAATCATATAATTGCCAGTTTTTAGAATTCTTTGGTTTCAATAACAGAATATAAATTAAGTTTTCATGGCAAAGCAATTACAATTGGGTTGATGACTAAAAATATCTAATTATTCCGTCAGTTAGATTAGGTACCAAAAATATCCAATTATTTCGCTAGTTAGATTAGGTACCAAAAAATATCTAATTATTTCGTCAGTTAGATTAGGTACCAAAAAATATCTAATTATTCCGACAGTTAGATTAGGTACCAAAAAATATCTAATTATTCCGACAGTTAGATTAGGTACCAAAAAATATCTAATTATTCCGTCAGTTAGATTAGGTACCAAAAATATCTAATTATTCCGTCAGTTAGATTAGGTACCAAAAAATATCTAATTATTCCGTCAGTTAGATTAGGTACCAAAAAATATCTAATTGTTTCGTCAGTTAGATTAGGTACCAAAAAATATCTAATTATTCCGTCAGTTAGATTAGGTACCAAAAAATATCTAATTATTATTCCGTCAGTTAGATTAGGTACCAAAAAATATCTAATTATTCCGTCAGTTAGATTAGGTACCAAAAAATATCTAATTGTTTCGTCAGTTAGATTAGGTACCAAAAAATATCTAATTATTCCGTCAGTTAGATTAGGTACCAAAAGTATCTAATTATTCTGTCAGTTAGATTAGGTACCAAAACATATTGAACACGTATTTTTTCTTTTTGCGTTGAAATTTGGCATGGCGTTACACTTGAGTTAAACTTGTACCACTTTTTACTCAAAAGTGACGTAACAAGCCCTGAACTTTGATGCATTTTATCTTTATAATTCTGTAGGTTCCGTAACCGAAGGGTAACTAACGGGGCCCTATTACTAAGCCTCTGTTGTCCGTCTGTCAGTCAGCGAGCTGTATCTCTCGATCCGTAAAAGGTAGACAGTTGAAATTTTCACAGAATGTGTATTTCTATTACCGCTATAACAACAATTAATAAAATCGTACGGAACCCTTCATCTGCGAGTCAAACTCGTACTTAACCGGTTTTTCATTGATTTGATATAGCAAAAAATATGTGTCTAATATTTTTTAACCGACGAAAAAAAAGAAGAGAAGGTCCTCAATTCGACCGCATATATATATATATATATTTTTTTGATAATCTTACTTACGGACTAAAGAACATTAGGTATTATTTTGTTAACTTGTAGTCATTCTTATATTGCTTCATGCTATTTTTCTGTGTACAATAAAGAATAAGAAAGATCAACATAGACGATACGAGAGATAACGCGAACTATTTCTCGCAATAATAAGTTACTAAATATTATGTCTATGAATTTCGAGTATGTGTTGAAAAAGACCGGCAAAGTGCGTGTCGGACTTCGCAAATTTAGGATTCCGTACCAAATGAGTGAATTTCAAATAATAAATCAGATTTATCAATATATTTGTAGGTATTTGTTAGTAAAATACCCGCAATAATAAACATTATCACCAAATTCCAAGTTCGTAGGTCAATGGGTAGTTAAAAATCTTCTTCTTCTAAAAGATAAATAATAATAAATAAATAATATAACTTTATTCATTGTAAACACATGCAACAAAATAATTAAAAAATAACTTAAACTAATATTAAAATATAAATAATTGGTATTGAATTACGTGCAATACATATTTTCGTTCTTGTTCTATATACCCCCTTCGGGTAAAAGCCTTTTTTTCTGTCTCTCGCTATATTGTGCCAATGTTTTCCTGCAACTGCTACTATGTCGTCTTGCCAACGGGTATTTGGTCTGCCTCTTGCTCGAGTGCCTTGTGGCCCGTTGCATTTTGTTGTTCTTATTGTCCATCACTCGTCAGAGTATCTAGCAAGGTGGCCAGCCCACTTCCATTTCATGGTCATGGCAAAGTGTAGAGCATCAGTTATCTTTTTTTTGTTTCGTATTTCTGTATTACTCTTTTTGTCTCTCAGTTTTATGCCTAGACAACTCCTTTCCATTCCTCTCTGTGCAGTCTGTATTTTTGTTCTTGTCTTTTGGTTGAATGCCCACATAGATCAATACACCTCAGAAAATTCTGTACCAACAATTTTTTCAGCAAATAACCAGAAAAAAAAATGCAACAAAAACACATCAATCCTTGTCAAGAACAGGTAAGTCTTGCTTATTTCAAATGTCAGTAACTGGTCATGCTTGGCACAGAGAATATCTGCAATGCGCCCCACTGCTACTTACCTACCCCACGTCGAATGTAACATTACTCGCATTTAGATTTCATTATTAATGTTTGAATTTTCTTCGGCCATTTGTTCGAGAAAATTGCTGGTATGAGTTGTTCTTGTTTCATTTGTGAGGCGTAATTTGTGCAGTTTGCTTGTGTTTTTAAAGGGTAAATGCTTTATTTGGTTCTAGCTTCTGCCACCGGCTTCACTCGCGTGAAAATCTAAAATCATCTCAAGGGAACATGCTCCTAGGATTAAAAGTATCATTCATCATTACTCTACCCTTACCCCAATTTATTTGGGGTCGGCGCAACATGTCTTTTTCTTCCATACTCCTCTATTAGTCGTCATCTCTGTAGTCACCCCCTTTTTACCCATATCCTCTTTCACACAGTCCAACCATCGTTTTTTGGCCTTCCCCTACTCTTATAGCCATTATACATACATACACAAGATTTTCCTCACGACATTTTCTTCATTCCTCCGCATCACATGCCCCTAACACGACAACCGATTTCCACACAACTTTTCAGTCACCGGTGCCACTTTCAAACTTCTTATACACTCATTTCTAATTCTAAAAGTATAATTCCTGACTGTAATCTATTTCTGCGCCAATTTCATTCGGATCTGTTCAGCCATTCTGGCGACATCCATACTTTCGCATTTGTAATGTTTTAAGATATTATTTGTAATTTTGGTTTATTTAATATCAAGGCAAATTTTTCAATTTTAATGTGATTTTATTTTTATTTGTTTAATAATTTTAAATTCAGTTTAATGGTAATTCAAAGTTGATGGAAATAAGTATATAATAATAATACTAGGATAGTAGAACGGTAGGTTAAATTGTGGATCTGATTAGCTATCTGATTAACACGTTCCTTTCTAATTCATGACCAGTTCTGACAAGGGGCGTATCCCTTGTCAGAACTGGTCATGAATTTTCTGGTCTCAAACTACCGTAACGTGGATCTGATTTAGTAACAGCCTTTTGAGGTAATCTTTTACAATTAAGTACACTAATTATTTAAGTCTGTCCTTCGCATTAACAGTAAAATAAAACATCGTGAGGAAAGCGGCATGTCTTAGGACTAAATATTGTAAAACATGTGACATCTGCTTATCCGTACTGCGTGGTAGATTACAGCACACTAAACTTGTTCTCATAAAGGGGAGTCCTGTATCCCAGCAGTGGGACTTTATAGACAAACTGATTTATTTTTCAAATACCAAAATGATATTTCATACATATTCCATCATCGAACCACTAGACGTATGGCGATGCACCACCGGTACATGGTGGACATCTCACCAACACGCTTATAACAGGGTGCTGTGGGTGCTTTTCAGGGTGTTGTTCGGGCTGCCGCGCCATTGCAGCGCTTCAGCAATGTTTGTGATGAAAAGCGTGGATGGTTTTCATGCTATCATGCGGAAGCGCTGTGCGTCCCTTATGAGGCGCATGCGGGCCAGCTCGAACAGCCTTCTGAGTGTGTTCGTGGACCGCTGGGACTCGCCGATGTGGCGGCACTGGATGAGACTTCACACTGAGGGTGGTCGCGTCCAAGGCCTGGCATAAACTGGCATTCCTGTGCGGTGCCACTTTGTGATTTCTGTGTCTTTTTATTGTATGTACTAACAATAGCTTATAAGGTTTTTTGTGTTACTAACAGTATATGGACTACGTCCGAAATAAATGTCTTATTATTATTATTATTATAACGTTTTGGGAACACATTCATAATGCGTACAGCTAAAGAGGATTTCCCTGCCGAAGTCTATGTTTCCAGATAACGTCAACCTGGGGTTTTTTTTTTTTGGCGGGGTGGGAAGTCATCCAATGACATCTCCCACTCTGGGTCCATGGAGCGGGAAGGCGTGTCAGACTCTTACTGTCGAAAACCCACCCCTTTTCCTTCCCTGCCTGAGCAGGGCAGCGGTAACTCTGTTAAGACTTTATCCGCAGCCCCTAAACATGCAGGCACCGGCCACGACGGGCCCCGTCAGTGGTGGCTGACAATCATCTCTTTGAGGCGCGCGTGGAACACTACGCGCCGTCGACTCACGGGTCTGGTGCTGGTCAGACGGAGATCTACCCACTGCTCACCATCCGCAGGCCCAGGTCTACGGTGGCTGGAGATCGTCTCTCGACGTCCTACGCCCAGTGCTTCCCCTGCGGCGGTAGCGGCCGCGGGTTTGAGGGCCACTCCATTGAGCTTCCCTCACCCATCCAACCTGAGGGTCTTATACTGGATAGGTTACTTCTAGGCAAGCGTGCTCCATCGTAGACCACATCGTTGCTTACCATCAGATAAGATAGTGGTCAAGTGCGAGCCTAAATAAGGAATATACGTGATATATTTTTATTTGTTCAATTGAAGACTTATTAACTATAGTGAACAAATATGAAGGAATTTTCAAAATATCTTCATCAACGACGAAGTTATATTAGATAATTAGAAAGAGAAGTCCGACGTGTCCTTTGACGTCAAAGGACATGACGCCCATACAACTGCCATAGAAAACAGCGTTTTGTTTGTTATATCTCGTTTAATTTTCAATCAATTTTGATTTTGATTTCACTGTTCGTACTCTATTTTAGTATATTCATCAATAAACCGGTTAGATAACAAATATTTTTTTCATGCATATTCCCTGGGTATTTTTCTAGAACTTCTTAAACCTAAAAACACTGCTCAGTTTCAATGAAGCTTGTAATTAATAATAAACTAAGTACACTAAGTGTACTTAGTACAGAATGTACTCAGAAACCAAGCGAAAAAACCTCGCAAGCACATTATGTATTTTTATTCGTCTAAACTTCGTTGAATCCACTCGTAAAAACGATTAAGCTTTGAAGCTTTACTTACTTATGGTTAAGAACAACAAAGATTACCGCAAGTTACTAATTCACTGAAGTAATATGTTATAATGTATTTAAATAAGAAGAAAACACATTTTTTCTTTTAGCTTCAAAGTAAAGAAAAAATCCTGCCGACCGAATTTCGGTCCCGAAGGCCGCTCTCAACGAATATTAGCCAAGCACGCAGGGAATATGGTGCACAAGTGTATGGGCAAATGCAGGTGCACTCTCGACGGGGAAGAGATCAGGAGCAGGAACCCGTTTGGGTTACTGTACTTTCCGTGGCACGGGGTTGTCACACTACCTACTTTATAACAGTGGGTAGCTACTGAAAAATCCCTGTTTAATAAACCCAATGACATTTTTCCCGACCTAGTAATCGAACCCAGGGCAGCAAAATTCGCGCTTGCGACCCTACAGGACTTCACCGCAGTCAAGAAGTCGCGCTTGCGACCCTACAAGGGTTCACTGCAGTCAAGAACTCGCGCTTGCGACCCTATAGGACTTTACCGCAGTCAAGAACTCGGGCTTGCAACCCTATAGGACTTCTCTGCAGTCAAGAACTCGCGCTTGCGACCCTAGAGGACTTCACCGCAGTCAGTAAAAAGTTGCACTTGCGACCCCAGAGGACTTCACCACAGTCAGAAAAAGTTGCACTTGCGACCCCAGATGACTTCACCGCATTCAGAAAAAAGTTGCATATGCGACCCTAGAGGACTTCACCGCAGTCAGTAAAAAGTTGAAAGTTGCACTTGCGACCCCAGATGACTTTACCGCAGTCAGTAAAAAGTTGCACTTGCGACCCCAGAGGACTTCACCATAGTCAGAAAAACGTTGCACTTGCGACCCCAGATGACTTTACCGCAGTCAGAAAAAAGTTGCGCTTGAGACCCCAGAGGTCTTCACTGCAGTCAGAAAAAAGTTGCGCTTGCGACCCCAGAGGACTTCACCGCAGTCAGAAAAAATTTGCACTTGCGACCCTAGAGGACTTTACTGCAGTCAGAAAAAAGTAACGCTTGCGACCCCAAAGGACATCACCGCAGTCAGGAAAAAGTTGCACTAGCGACCGTAGAGGACTTCACTGCAGTCAGGAAAAAGTTGCACTTGCGAACAAACTTCAGCGTAGTCGGGGAAAAACCATACAGCCTATTCAGGCTATCTATAATTTCTTTTAATTCTGTAATTACCTCTAAATTGCCTGCGCAGGTAAGCGGGCAATTCTTTAATTGGGCAATTATATAAACTCTTAGGGCTTAATTATTGACGCTAATGAGGCAATTCAATTTCTAGTTCTCATTTGCATTTGAAATTACCGTTTGAAACTAAACGGTTGATTGCTGCATAAAATATTTATGGCTTATAAAGAGTGGTTTTGTGTATAACTACGGTGCAAGGAAAACACTTCCCTCACTGCTGAAACCCGACGGGTCGCTGGCTCACACCGCTAAGGAAAAAGCGAACTTGTTTGACTCTCTTTTTTTGCGGTGTCTTCGGAACAGGACGTCTTTAGTGTACTGCATTACCTTGACGTGAACAAAAAAGCTAGTAGCCCCGATGGGATATCGGCACTGGTGAGACTTACGTGCTCCAACGGTGACCTTATCATCGCTTATCATCAGGTAAGATAGTAGTCAAACGCGAGCATATTAATAATAAAATAAAACTATTTTACAAAAAAAATTAAAAAAATAACTTTAATTTCGGAAGTCGGTGTCAAATAACGAAGAAATAAAATACAAACACCGAGTTATTTTTTTTATTTGTAGTGAATTTTCTATTTTGAAAGTTGTTTTTTTGTTGTAAAATAGTTTTTTTATTTTTCACCCAGAACTAAACACCCCAATAACATGGAACGTGGAATTTAAACATACTCGTAATTGGAGAAAACCAAAACGTCATCTATGTATACGTATTTTTCGTTTTTGTTCAGTTTTTCAGAAGTGCTCTGAAGACGCAAACAAAGTAATATAATACGCCGTTTAAATAAAATATCCAGTCTTAAGTTACCTAAGTTCTGCAGCTAATTGCCCAGTGTGCACCACATGAACGTTTACTACCATCACTCTTGACTAGAGCCTATTTCATATAGGGTACTCTCCAAAAACACAAACGCAATAATCACAAAACTCGCCAGCAAACAAAAACAAGCACTCTAACACAAAATCCTAATCTCAACAGCCAACTCTCAACAATCGCAGAACAATCGAACTACTCCCCGAAACGCTCACAAAGAGTAGTTATGACATTAGTCAGGCAGACAGGCGGACAAAGAACACACTCTACCAAGAAATAACCTGAAAATAACCGAGAAATAACCGCCAGCTCCCCAGAGGAAGGGGGATCGGAAAACACGAACTATTAGTAATACAAATTACGTTTTGGTAACAAAGCGCGGGCATTTTTCTTCCTCGACGCAACTTTCTCGGGAGATGCGAAATGTATAAGTTTTTGCGATTCGTTTGAAACCGTTTCAATGGATGGGTTTGTTATAAGAAGTTGGTTTGATTGAGTGTGATTAGTTTGGGTTTGAAATAGATTTTGTGGACTATTTTTAGATTTGTTTGCGAGTTGTTTTAGATTTGATGAGTTGAATCTATAAGACTCTAAGGGCCGATTTCACTAATTCTTAATGGCCAGTTTTTGTCAGTCGGTCCAATATACTTTTAAACACTGATGCAAATTTAGAACAGGATTGAAAAAAAAAACTTTTTTACAAAAAAATGGAACCGACTTCCAAAAAAAGTGCAAATAACTTTAATTTCGGAAGTCCGTGTTTTTGGTATTTTTTATAAAATTTTATTATTTTTCACTTTTTAGATGTGGTTCTCCAATAAATTGTGTTAACAATGCATAGACAGACGATCGCAGCAATCGCGGTTGATTTGCTGTTAATTTTTGGAGAGTTCCGTTGTCTGTCTCCGAAACCGATCATCAGATCTATATGAAATTTAAGTGGGACCATTTCGAAACAAACTCCTTTCTAACAAAAAAAGAATTTTGCAAATCCGTCAATATATGTCGGAGTTATGACCGAACATACATTATCATGATTATTGTTTCTCATAATGGAAGTAATTAAGACAGTATTGTCAATGGCGCCGAAAATTTGAAAAGCCTTTCAATGTTCCCACTGCTGGGACACAGGCGTCCTCTCAGCGAGGGAGTGTGGGCCGTTATCCACCACGCAGGCCCAATGTGGGTTGGTTGATATCACACACGTCTTCAAATTTTTCGTCCTAGGATATGCCGGTTTCCTCACGAGGTTTCCCTTCATCGTGGTGAAATAAATTGCACAAACTAAAGCCAAAAATCAGGCTTGGGTTCCACCCACAACTTGTATTCGCGGCCTTATCCACTGGGCCACCACTGTTCCTAGTACCTATACTAAAAATCGGCCAAGAGCGTGCCGAATTTCGCACATTTCGGGTTTCGGACCAAATGAGGGAATTATCAAAGAGAAAAACTGATTTATCAGTATGATGGTATTTGTTGGTAAAATGTAGGCACGTAATAATAAACATTCTCACCAAACAAGTTCGTAGGTCAATGGGAAGTTAAAAAAATTTCGACGGACAGACAGACAGACGGACAGACGAAAAGATGGACAGACGGACACGTGAGTGACAGCAACAGGACTCCGTTTAGACCTTTCGAGTACGGAACCCTATAGAGGAGCTCGTGGCTAAAGTAATAACAGCCGCACGGGTCGATCCATCAGGTTAAACTACGCTTGCCGGAGTTAGTCCATGGATACTAGCCTTCTTAGTGCTAATAGAGATATTTCTGTATTGCCATGTCACGCAGTGGAGAGACGGAGGAGTGACACGATGAGGAGGTACAGGAGTACCGTAGAGGGGGACTTGGTGAAGATAAAACACACGACGAATTAAGACGTATATTTCATTATTTACAGAAGGCTAAATTAGAGGAGCTCGTGGCTAAGTAATGGTGTTGATTCTGTTATGCACAAACTAAACTTAATTTAGGCTATTGCTATCTTTTTCTCTCTAATAAAACAAGAAAGAGACGGACGTAAATTAGAGCTGTCAAATTTAGTTTGAACTAATATTTCCATACAAATTAAGGGTACACGTAAAAACATGTCGTCTAAAAACACGGCGAAGCGCAAGGCGTAAACTAGTTTGACATCTCTAACTTAGTGCATAGCTATAGCCGTCCTTTTCTCGCACTACCTTTTAGTAAAAGATAGCAATTCTCTAATTTTAGTTTAGATATTGAACAAGAGAATCCGTGCCAATAACAGCCGTACGTGTCGATCCATCGGGTTAAACTACGCTTGCCGGAGTTAGTCCATGGATGGGTGACCATCTTTACATACCGAGACTCCTCCGTGCCTCGGAAAGCACGTTAAGCCGTTGGTCCCGGCTGTTAATCCTAGATTTTTGGCAGTCGTTACGGGTTGTCAGAAGCCCGAAAGTCTGACAACCAAGGGGTAACGTATTAACCAGTAACTGGGTTGTGGAGGTCAGATAGGCAGTCGCTCCATATAAAATACTGGTATTCAGCTGCATCCGGGTAGACTGGAAGCCGACCCCAAGACAGTTAGCAAAAGGCTAGGCAGATTGATTGGGTACGGAACTCTAAAAAGTTTATTTATCTTTCCATCTATTTCCGTCCTAAAATTCTTTATTCAAGACCCAGCTCTGGTTGCCGTTCAGCCTATAAAGATAAACCTAAATAATACTCTAATACTTCCCAGTTCTTAAGGAAAGCCTTGGAGACAATAAATAAAGTGCTTAATACTTTTATAGGGATTTGCAGGGCCTTAAGCTAAATATTCGTGTCAACACTGTGAGTTAGATCGCCAAGATATTGGTTCTTATTGCTATCTATAAATTATTTTAAGACATTTTAGGACTGAGATTTAGGTTTTATTTTGGAGAGAATATCTTATTGACTGATATATTTCAGTGTGGTTTTAGGGTTCCGAAAGTCAGAATGAAAATCGGAACCCTTGTAGGATTACTCGTTTGTCTGTCTATCTGTTTGTGTGTCCCAGCCAATTTGCTCTAAACCTACTGGACCGATTGAGTTAAAATTTGGTACACACATGAATATCTTTGGCTCAAACACGGACGTGCAACATTAATGAATATATTTTGACTATTATGTGGGTTCCTTAAGGGTTCAAATCGGAAAATTAAAAAAAAATATTATTTAAACATACGTAAAACGTCAAATGACAAGACTAGAGTAGAATAGAATAGAATTAAATTTTATTGTACACCAAAACAGTCACACACCGTCAGACACTAAGTAAGTTTTTTTTAAATAATTATGTTGAAAACAGACGCGTGTCCGACTCGCGCTTGGCCGGTTTTTAAAGTGATTCGATACATACCTAATTAATAATTTTCCTTGATTGATTTAATTACTATAAAAAAAAGAAAAAAACAGTACAAAAAATTTAAAACAAAACTGTAACTATGGATAACTTGTTCTCTGAACTAAACTATAATGTCGTTTATTCATCATTCTTACTCATTCAACATATTTTTAAATATTATTTTAATAAAAACATTTAAAAAAATATCGGAAATGGGGTCCAAGCGACCGATGGTCAACCCTTCCTGAGCGAGGAATCGCCTAACAACAAACGCCGTGTCTAGGATTACTGTTTTTTGGATCCAATCCTTGATCCACCTACCTAACGAGAGCCTCTATAGATGTTGGTCGAGGGTCTTGGCTAGAAGGCATTGACCGTCACGACTATCGGCACAATCACTGCTGTATCCTCCTTCCAGATGTCGACAATCTCGCGAGCCAGATCAACATATTTTAACAATATAATATTCAGTAGCAATGCTTTGATGGTAATTTTTAGGGTTACGTACCCGAAAGGTAACCAACGGCACCCTATTACAAAGCCTTCGCTGTCCCTACGTCCGTCCGACCGTCCGTTCGTCCGTCTGTCTGTCAGCGGGCTGTATCTCATGATCCGTAATAGGCATACAGTTGAAATTTTCACAGAATGTGTATTTCTGTTGCTGCTATAGCAAGAAATTAAAAATTAAAATTCAAGGGCTCCCCCTGCTAGAAACGTGTTATTTTTTTGGCTTTTTTTGCTCGATCTCAATAATTAACAAGTAGACTCGTATAATCTTGTACGATGGTACGGAACCCTTCATGAGCGAGTCCGAAACGCAATTAACCGGTTTTTTTAAATGACTTTTGCGTTGATATGACACCACGACTATAAATTAATTAATTTACGGTAAAAAGTAGATAGGTTGAAATAGCCAATGAGGTACTCGTACCTTTCCTTGAAAATTTTCTCATTCTATTCGTATAACTTTCTTTCTTTTTCTTTTTTAAAAATACCTTGCCCCAAACTAGGAAAAGACGAAAGACGAAATACCGTAGAACTTCTTTCAATTCCCCAAGTCTAAGTGAAAAATATATCATCTACATTTTGTATTAGAGCCCCATTTGTCTAAAAGTTTATTCTGTTAAGATTTCAGGGAGGGTCCAGAAACAAGAGAGCTATGCCTGAAAGTTTCACGGCGACGTGAAAAAAGATTAGTAGACGATTTAATGTGACTAAATACTTTTCAGATTAACGATAAAGCTCATTTTAGACTACGCTATAATATATATATATATATATATATTTTTTTATAGGCACGCGTATAATATTATATAGCATAATAATATAGTTCATTGCACAAGAATATCGCTCACCATACATTTATTTAGAACGCGTTCACACTTTGCTATACTATACAAGGTGTAAAAACACACAGCACATAGCCGTCAACTACTCATACTGTACATCTAACAAAGTAGCTTTGCGCAAAAATTATTGCTAGGAAACGACTTTTATTTTTAGGTATGATAAAAACTCTTTTTTATTGCGCGCAATGTAACGCAAACCTAGGCAAGTGGAGTAAACCCCCACCTCTTCACTTTAAGCCGCGTAGGTACTTGTCGGATACGTTTGATATTCTTTGCGTTTTTGTTACTGCAAATGCGTAAAATCGAAAATTCGAAAAAAAAAATCGAAAATTGAGGTCGTTTGTTTGGAAAAAAGAGTAAAAAAAGAAATAACACTTGGAATTCATTTTCGTAAAAAAAGTAAAAAAAAAAATTGCGTCTTTGACCTTCAATATCTCCAAAATTGTGAATTTGACCTTAGTATCTCCCAGGTATGTTCTAGTGGAAAAAAATGATCCAAATAATGAGTAGTGGCTTTCGGCTTCGGAAACTGTCTTTTTACACCCGATATATTATTGGCTTGCTATACGCAATGTTATTGAGCGATACACTACCTATGCTATGATCGCGCGGCACCCTCCTCCCCGCACGCCCCGTAAGCCAGACGAAGGAAACGACACGTCTGGACACCAGCCTGTGGATACGAGTGACAGTGATTTATTTTTGTTGTCTTTATCATATTTTCTTCTATGGTGGACCTATGATTGCAGAATGGAACACTTACCATTTAACATTTGCTTGCGATTATGTTTATTTCTTATTGTTGATAGGCACGCGTTTGATCACTATCTCACCTGATGGTAAGTGATGATGTGGTCGAAGATGGAGCACGCTTGCCTAGAAGTAACCTATTCACACTTTACCTAAAGACTCCCAGGTTGTAGCTATGAGGAAACACAGACTCCGGCTGGGAATTCCACTCCCCAACTGTACGCACAATGAATGTGTTCTCAAAACGTTGTGTGCGTGTGGGTGGGATGTTCACCATGTACCGGTGGCACATCGCCGTACGTCTTGTGGTCCGATGATGGAATGGACTTGGCGGAATCAAATTATGCAATTCCCTCGCACACTCCCCAAAATGTAACCGATAGAAAACCGACAGGCTAGGAATCAGCGTCTATACTCATAGCTATATCAGATCGGCGAAGTGCCACCGGTTCATGGTGGACATCCCATCCTTACGCGCAAAGCGTTTTGAGAAAACATTCATTGTGCGTACAGCTAGGGAGTGGAATTCCCTACCGGAGTCTGTGTTTCCTGATAGCTACAACCTGGGAGTCTTTAAGTCAAGAGTGAATAGGTTACTTCTAGGCAAGCGTGCTCCATCTTCGACCACATTATCGCTTACCATCAGGTGAGATAGTGGTCCAACGCGTGCCTATCAACAATAAAAAATAAAAAAAGATAGCATTGCGTTCACATTATGTCGCATAATGTCCACGCAATGCTTTAGAGTATAGTTATTAATGTTGTACTATATAGTAGAATAGTTTAGCGTAGTCTGAAATGAGCTTAAGAAACGTAATAGTATAGTATAGTCATATTTGTTTTTTTAAGGGTAAGGCTAGCCCACGACCCGTAATTGGAGTCGGCCTAAAATAACTTGGAGCTCTAAAGGTAAATAACATGATCTTGGTAAAGGTAGTGTTTATATGATTAATTTAGTAGGTATTTGGTTTATCTTGAATAATTCAGCGACGGTGATTTTGCAAAGACAAATTTTTGTTGTATGATACATTATATACAGGGTGTAACGGAAAGGTGTGGTCATATTTTAAGAATTGGTTCTGGCCATGGAAATTAACAAATTTCTCTAAGAAAAAATAGAAAATTCCCAAAAAAAATTGGACTTTTTATTCAAAGTTTTCATCAGCTGATTAATGGGAGGTAAAAAAAATGTTTGAGAATTTTCTCAGGTTTTCTTGAAGAAAGTTGTTCATAGCGATGGGCAGATGCAGTTCTTAAAATATGAGCACACCTTTATATTACATTCTGTTATATGTTTATCTTAGTGAGCTAGCCAAAATTGGATGGAAAAGTAATTTACTTTATATGCCATTTTATGATATGTTTGTACACTGACAGCTCTGAATACCTATATTATCTTCTTTCTTTCAGTCCATCCTGAGTTTGTCTGAAAGACATCGCCTTGTACGATAAGACCGCTCATTGTACACTCGTTTTATAAATATTTTCGTCTGTTTTATTTTTTGTACATTATAGTACAAACTAGCTTCTGCTAGTGGCTCCGCCCGCGTGGCATTAGAAGTACCTGCATTATATATAATAAAAATAATATAGGTAGCATTTATTTTTCTCCACTACTTACTGCAAAAAATGACAAATTCATAATATATACATTGTGCTGTCTTAATTGGGGCTCAGTCGTTATCTTGCAGAGACAACGACACGTACTAGTATATCTTTGCGTTAGTACGTAACGTCTGAGAATCAGATCCAGCCTTCCCTTGCTGTCCCCCCAGTGACGCCCTAAGCCGAGGCCCGTACCCCGCAGGGGGTGCCCTTAGCGTAGTCACTTAGTATGTAAGAATAATAATAAGTCCTGGCTGGAGGCTTTAATAAATTAGAGCCTTCACAGGCAAGTTCGGTTAAGCAGTCGACAACCAATAGGGTTGAACTGCGAGTAGTCATTCACAAAAAAAAAAAAAAAAAGTTAGTACGTAATCAATCGTAATGGACGATGTTGAAGGCAATGCCTTGCCTTAGAGTGGTATTAAATTGATTTAAAATAGATAAGTATATTATTGACATTTATGTTGTGGAGACTGGAGCCTGTATAACTAGGAATACTTGTGTCACAGGACTCCAGGCCTCCAACTACCCGGATAAGTTACTGGTGTGCGAACGAAGAGCGAAAATATTATGATTTGATGGAAAATATTTGAACAACAGTATAAAGAAGCAATGACATAGAACTAATTACAAACAAAGTTTTGTGCGAAAGTGTGTGTTAGTCCGAGCAAAGAATGTGGGTATGTGTGTGTTTGTGTGTGATGGTGTATTCGTGTGAGTAGGTAATGATGAGCTGCTATGAGATAACTGTGTGTAACTATATATTATAGCCTATATGTGCTTTTTCCAGACTTTATTCTATCTCCGTGCCAAATTTCAACCAGATCTGTTCATCGGTGATTGAGTAACTATCCATCTATCCAAACTTTCGAATTTATAATAGGATAAAATATAAAATGAATAACTTACGTACCACAAGTAAAGATGGCATCAAAACTGACAAAAATTGTCGAAACTATCAAAAGAATCCAGTTGAATTTATTACCACACTAGCACTTCGCCCGAGCCTTCGTCCGCGTAAATTTCAAAAATATGTATAGCCTATAATACTCACAAATAATAATGCTTTTTATTGGTAAAATAATTTTCAAAATCGGTTCAGTGGATCCAGAGATTACCCCCTACAATCTCACAAACTCACAAACTTTACCTCTTTATAATATCACTCAATCAATCTGCCCGCGCCTTTTCCCAACTATCTTGGGGTCGGCTTCCAGTCTAACCGAATGCAGCTGAATACCAGTATTTTACATGGAGCGACTGCCTAACTGACCTCCACTACCCAGTAATTGGGTAATACGATACCCCTTGGTAAGACTGGATGTCAGACTTTCGGGCTTCTGATGACCCGTAACGACTGTCAAAGATTGACAGCCGGGACAAACGACTAAAACGTGATTTCCGAAGCACGGAGGAGTCTCGGTATGTAACTATGGTCACCCATCCACGGATCAACCCCGGCAAGCGTAGCTTAATCTTATGTATCGACCCGTGCGGCTGTTATTATAATATTAGTATAGACAACAGAATCAATAACCAATTTTACCTGTAAACTCGACCTGCATTAAGATAAAACATTTGTCTGTATTTTTCATCCTAATAACACTACCAAACTCATCCAATAACTTCTCATTAGATATAATTCAATTAAAGTGAATTACGTTATGCAACGGACATGAAATCGTGAATGTTTGAAATGGCTTCATTTGTGAAATTGTATTTCAACTTTCAATTACTTTGGTGACCGAATGAACTCTCGGTTCCGACTTCGCCCACCTTCAGCTTCGCCGAAAATAGACCGAAGTTTTGGCGCAACTGAAAGTTTCTTGCACTGAAATTGACAGAAAAGCGTGAATAAATATTCTGATTGACAATCATCATTATCATCATTTGAGCTGATTGGTGTATAAGTACATGCGGCTTTCGAAGGACAATATGCGGGTATGTAATTTTATGCGGAGTGAAATATTGGCGACACACAGTAATGAGCTGACCAGGGTAGGAAAAAGGTAATGAAGGACTACTTGGGAATCTTCTGGATGGAGCACGTTGATACAAGGACAGCCTGAGAAGATGTAGCACGTGATCACGTGTTTGCTGATTTTCGTCTTTCACTGTGGTGCACTTCACTTGGTCTCTATATGTCACACGTGTGTCGGCCAACACGGATAATAGAAAGTTTTTAGGGTTTTAGATAAATATATAGTAGCGGTGCGGTGCGGTATGCGGTCTTGTTACAACAGAACTTCATAATGGCGGCGATTTCGCCGACCAGTCCGTGGAGGCACCTCTGATTGGCGCGTGCGGTTAGCATCTTTTCTCCCTCTGCTGTATGGGAATGAGATAGGAGGGAAAGGGATGCATGGTTAGCTCAAGCTGTGCTCAAATAAGAAATGAGATGATTTTGGAAATATGATAGTAAAAATTTATATTACTAAAACTTGCGCAAGCACCGTTAGCTACTGGACATAGTTCTCCCCACGTGTGGTGCCATAATTTTCAGTCCTGTGCGTTTCGCATCCATCGGATTAGCGCATCCCTCACCAGGTCATCGGTCCACCTCAAGGGAGGCCTTTCAACGTTGCATCTTCCGGTACGCGGTTGCCACTCCAGAAACTTTCGGCCCTATCGACTATCCGTTTGCCGAGCAATCGTTTGCTTCATTATGTTGCATAATAGAGCCACGTGAAGTTCTACGTCGTCTTCGTCGTATTGATGATTCCAAAATTAGATTGTGGCGACACTTGGGGGAGCCAGTTATTGTATTCAGAATCCCCGTAGGTGTATATTATATAAGTTACGTTGACCGGAAAACATGAAAGTTTTTCGCAGTGGGTTGAGTCCCAGTTGCAACGGACTTGATACTCGTATTAATATTAGCTTAGTATCTGTGTGGGGTTTAAACGTAAATTAGCTTGAAACTATAAATACTAATTAGGGCAGCATCCGAGAATTAACCTTTAAACTAAATTACTATTAAAATGAAAGCCTCGCCAAAGGTCACGCGGTAAATTTTCATAAGATACGCAATTGATGTATTGATATAATTATATATAGTTTTGGTAGCAAAGTGAAATCTCAACTGAATTCTTTTGCCAGTATTATTGTATGTCTGCCCAGAGGTCGTGGATAAATTCTAAAAAGAGTTACTGCGCCTCTGGCCACTCAGGCAGGGAAGGAACAGAGGTGGGTTTTAGTCTGACATGCACGCCCGCCCCACCCAGAGCAGGAGAGGACATTGGATGATTTACCAGCCAAAAAAAAAAGTATTATTATGTGTATGTATTGTAATATATTTTATTTTAATATTGATATTGTCACAGCAATGGCCGCCCCATATCTTGTCAAGGCAATTACTCTCCATTCTAGATTGCCTGGAAGAGATCGCGGAATGCGATAAGGGCACCCATTGTATTTGTTTTTAGGTTTCTCTTTATTTAATTCATCATGGTGTAAACTAAAGAATAATGGTATTTGTTAGTAAAGTATACGTAACAATAAACATTATCACTAATTATCGATAACAAGTTCATAATATATGGGGTGTTAAAAAATTAACTCTCGAAACTTTAAGGAGTGCTTTGGACCATCGAATTGAATAACTTTTTCCATGGGACCAACTTTGAAATTGCGAAAAAAAAATCAGCTGTTGCCTACATTTATTACCTTCAAAGGGCTGTGCTGAAAGTAATTCACTTTAAACCACGTGACTACCCAACATATGTGTTATATTCAGAATGCAATGTCCTAACTGTTAGGAAAATGTACATCTTAAGATCCATACTCTACAAGCATTCTATGATTTCCTTCAATAAATAGCTTGTCAGTGAGCGGCGTCGTGGCTTTCCTTTATGTCCAACTGTCTTTTGTAGGACTGCCTTCGCAAGTCGAAAGTTTAATGGGCTAAGTGCTAGGCTCTATAATAAAGCCCACAAACAATTTAATATCTACGCCTTGACTAAGCGTGAGGTAAAACACAAGCTTAATTCCTGTCTACAGACATTGACATATAGTGATACCGAGGAGCTTCTAACCACTATACACTAAAATGAGATAGGTTTACACACACTATAGGCTTAAAACACAAACATATACTCGCTCTCGTACACACACACATAACACACACAACACACACACACACACACACTTATTCACATTTTATTTTTTATTATTTTTATCCTTAACCTAGTGTAAGTACTTTGTTCGTCCACTGCACATACCAATATTTTGTAACCGCAATAAGAATAAGACTGAATTATGGATACTCTTTCCTTATCTTAGGAAAGAGTATCCATAGGGGATTCCGGAACAAACCCCTTTCGAACAAAAAAAGAATTTTGGAAATCCGTCTATAAATGACGAAGTTATGCCCGAACATACATAAAAAAAAATACAAACATCCGAATTGATAACCTTCTCCTTTTTGAAGTCGGTTAAAAAGTATTAGCCTATAAAAGCTAAAACACTAGTACCCCACACAAATAATATTCCTTGAAAAATTGTCCAGATGAGACGACACCAGGCTCGCAAATGAATATATACGCTCACAGGCTCAACGGGTAACAATGTATATCACTTTAACCATTAAACTCGGCCGTCACAGCTTTGCACACTAATCTGAACAAACGACTTTGGAACTTGATAAAAACTCCGACACATTTTGATGGAAAAGCTTTTTGGAAAAACGAGCGGTCTTCTAATTGCAGTTTTAGAGCTGAAAGTCGCATGATTGCTGTGTGTCTGATGGGACTTTCCATCGGCAAAGATGACAAACTTCCATATAAACTTTCATCTCCTATTATACCCCAAATAAAGAGATTTTAAATTCTTGCTGACTCTCGAATCTTAGGGTCATACCCCAGGTCGGTAAAATTTTTTGGGTATTCCAAGCGATATATTCTAAAATTTAACTAAACAATTATCAATAGGAGTGGCCTGGAAAACTAGATGAAAATATGCCTATTTAACACCGTACATCTCCGTATTATGACCCCTTTTTTTGGAAGGTGGGATCGTCAAATGACTTCACCCGCTCTGGGTGTAGTGGGAGGGTGTGTCAGAATTTTACTGACTAAAACTCGCCCTTATTCCTTCAGTTGCCTGTGCCAAGGACCGCGAATTTAGCCGCGACCCCAGGCAGACATCGGCCCTAGCGTACTACGTCCGTTGCTGCAGACATCTGTTTGAGGCGCGTGTGGAACACTACGCGCCGTCGCGGTCGGTCGACTCTCGGGTCTCGTCCTTAATATCGGACAGCGAGCTACCTATTACTCGCCGCCCGCAAGCCCGCGCCTACAGTAACCGGGAGTTGGCTTACGACTCCCGAGGATTTTGATCCCTGCATATACATTTAGGAGATACACTTGTAAAAAAATTAAGTTGATATTATCCATATCAAAAGTGCCACTTTTATATATCTCCTAATTTTCCGTCTCTTTATTTACTATAGCTTCTGCCGGCATCTTCGCCCGCGGGGTATTAGTTCTTCCCTGTATTATAATTTATACTATGTGTTATTCTGATGTATAAGCATATAAGCAATATTACTGTAAGTTTCATCAAAATCTGTTCAGTAGTTTTTGCATGAAAGAGTGACAAACATCCATGCATCCTCACAAACTTCACATTAATATTTATTAAAATTCTATTAATTAAAAAATTATACTTATTATAATTCATTAAAATTCTACTAATACGTCACATTAGTATAATTTTATTACTATTGGTGACTATTTACTATTTTCACTAACCTATGTAATGGTAATGTTTACTTGTAAGATCAATATGAGTAGTTAATGTAAACTATTTATCTCGCAAGTAAACATTACCATTACGACATATTATTCTTCAAACTGATTCATGACCTCACAACCTCAGGTCCAGTTGAAAACCAGTCAGCATGAATGTAACAACTATAGTTACTACTACTGCCGTGAGGTATCGCTGTTTATGTCTTATGAAATGTTATTTTAGTTGATTTTAGGGTTCTGAAAGTCCGTATGAAAAACGGAACCCTTATAAAATCATTCGTGTGTCTGTCTCTCTGTCCGTCCTTTCGTCTGTCACAGTCCATTTTCTCCGAATTTACTGAACTGATTAAACTGAAATTTGGTACACACATGTATATCTGTGACTCAAACACGGAGGTGTAACGTAAATAAATGAGTTTGGAATATAGGGGTCACTTTTGGGGTGCAAATTAGAAAATTAAAAAAGTTTTCTAAATTGTACCATAAAAATAAAAAAGCTTTTATTAATAATAATAATAATAGTTCTTCTCGCCGCCGACGACACCACCACCTGCGCGTCGACGGGGAGGACGCCGGCCGCCGAGCGGCTTAGGACCTCGAGGCCCACCGGCCTCTGATAGGGTCCCAGCTCCCGGCGGAAGTGTGCAGCGCATGAGATGGACGCAATCCATCAATGAAAACGTCATGCGCTCATACTATGGGGCTACAGAGGGAGGTAACAACCTGACCGCGTACCGTGTTCGGATGCTCTCTTTGTTCCAGGTGCTTGAGCCAGCCGTCAACGTTTCGGCCCAACGACTGTCGGATCAGGTGCGGGTCATCCTGCGTAATCATATGTTGGATGATACTGTACTTGATCGCCTCCGAGCTGAAATGGGTAGCCATGTTATTGCCCCTCCGTCGCAGACTGTGTTACCAGTTGTGGTACCACCGTCCAACCATGTTCCCAGCCACGCTGACGAGGAGTGTAATGACATGGTTACAAACGTAAGTACCCACTACAATGATGAATTGAGGAGTGCTTTGGAGTGTGCTATTCGGGAATATCGCAACATGCCGCTCGAGCTTAGGCCACGCTTACCTCGTTTGCCCATGCATAACAAGAATAAGGCGCTGGTGGCTGCTCTGGATTCGCAGTTGTCCAATTATTTTGATGACTGCGAAGACCTCACCGATACACACTCGATACTGTACTGCGCGGCTGTAGCGGCATGTCGTGTAGCTCACGTCAAATTTCCTAAAGACAGAGCTACACGACCGAAGCCAGCCGTACCGGCTTGGCAGTGCAGGATCGAGCGTCGTATTGGTGGGGCCAGAGCACTCATAGGCAAACTAATCTGTTTCAGGGAGGGCAACACTCGCCCCAGAGTGATGCGCTTTGTGAGACGGGCGTTTTCGGGGACTGATGTCAGCCCCCGAGACTATATGTCTCGTGTCACAGAGCGCATCGACTTCCTGAAACAGAAAGTATATGCATGGGCAAACCGTATTCGCAGATATAAGCGGCGAGTGGAACGATACACCCAGAATCGCACATTCCGAAGTAATGAAAGGTGGGTGTATAGGGATTGGGAGCGACCGGACCAAGGTGTGACTAATACGCACCTGCCGGATGATGACGCCATATACTCGTTCTGGCGCAGCATCTGGTCGGTGCCTGTCTGTCATACCGAGGGCGATTGGATTCGGGATGTTGAGCGCGCGTGCGATCCAATACCAGAAATGGGGGCAATTATCATCAGCCCCCAAGATATAGCTCGTGCAGTCCGTCCGTTAGCTAACTGGAAATCTCCAGGTCCGGACGGGCTGCACAACTTCTGGATAAAATGGTTTACGAGGTCGCATGCCCGCTTGGCATCTCAGATCCAGTCTGCCTTAGAATCAGGGTCGCTGCCCCAATTTCTAACTACAGGAATAACCCACCTGCTCCATAAATCAGGTAGTACTGCGGAACCTAAAAATTATAGACCGATCACGTGCTTACCGACGGTCTATAAGGTTCTTACATCCATTTTGAGAGCTAAGATTAACACACATATAGATAGTAACTGTATCATGTCTGCCTCTCAAAATGGATGTAGGAATGGGTCCCGCGGTACTAAGGAGCTTCTCCTCATAGATATGACCATTAGCCAACAGGTTCGGCGTTTCCGAAAGGATCTGTCGACATGTTGGATAGACTATAAGAAGGCCTATGACTCAGTTCCTCATACATGGCTCATGAGGGTGCTGGAATTGTATAAAGTTGATGCAACGCTACGCACCTTCCTGATGTCATGTATGGGGCAATGGAGGACGGTCCTTCGCTATCCAGGATGTCGACAAATCCAGAGGAATAGCGAACCGATAAGGATCGAGCGGGGTATATTCCAGGGTGACAGTTTGAGTCCGCTTTGGTTTTGCCTAGCTTTGAATCCTCTAAGCACACTGCTAGAGAATTCAGGGCTAGGCTATCGGTTGAAGAGAGGTGGTCAGGTTATATCTCACCTCCTTTACATGGATGACTTGAAACTTTTTGCCCCCAACAATCTGCAACTGATGGAGCTACTGAAGGTAACTGAAACCTTCAGTAGTGCCATCAGGATGGAGTTTGGTGTGGATAAATGTGCGGTCATGTATGTAAAGCGAGGGGAGATTGTGGAATCCGTGGGAACACAACTCTCGGATTCCATAAACCTGAGATCCCTCTCTCCAACCGAAACCTATAAGTATTTGGGTATGTCGGAAGCGTTAGGTATCAATGTTGCTGACATGAAGCAATCGTTGAAGGAGCGCTTCTTTGGCCGCCTGAAGAAGGTATTTAATAGCTTTCTTTCGGGCGGAAACAAGGTGCGCGCCTTCAACGGTTGGGTCATGCCGGTATTGATGTACTCTTTCGGCGTACTCAAATGGACTCAAACAGAACTTGACGCCCTGGATAGGCGAGTCCGTACGCTGCTGACTGCATTTCGGATGCATCACCCACGTTCGTCGGTGATGAGACTGTATATCCCGCGGAAGTGTGGAGGCTGAGGCTTTTTAAATGCTAAGACCCTACACAACCGCGAGGTATGCAGTCTAAGGGAATATTTCCTAGCTGCTGACGTGGGTATGCATCGAGATGTAGTGGCAGTGGACAAGGGCCTTACTCCACTCTCCTTGGCTAACGAGAACTGGCGCAAACCTCTAGTGCTTGACACTAACGATCGCAGAGAAGTATGGCAGAGTAAGGAACTTCACGGACGCTTTTTCCGGGCCCTACATGGGCCCGATGTAGACCAACTAGCGTCCGTAGCCTGGCTGCGTGTCGGTGACCTCTTTGGGGAAACCGAAGGTTTTGTCTGTGCAATTATGGACGAAGTTATCATGACGAAAAATTACCGGAGATTTATTGTGAAGGACGGCACGGTTGACATATGTCGGGCATGTCATCGTCCGGGAGAATCAATCCGCCACATAATCTCTGGTTGTTCTCGTCTAGCTAACGGTGAGTACTTGCATAGGCACAACCTCATAGCCAGGATTATCCATCAGCAACTTGCTCTGAAATACTCTCTTGTGGAATCGGAAGTGCCGTACTACAGATATGCGCCCGACCCAGTTCTCGATAATGGTCATATCTCATTGTACTGGGATCGGTCCATCATCACTGACAGGACTATTATAGCCAATAAGCCTGATATAGTGGTGGTGGACCGAATCGAGAGGCGTGCAATGATTGTTGACATTACCGTCCCACATGACGAGAACCTCGTGAAAGCCGAGAAAGATAAACAAATCAAGTATATTGACTTGGCTCGCGAGGTTGTCGACATGTGGGATGTGGACTCAGCGATCATTGTACCGATAGTCGTGTCAGCCAATGGCTTAATAGCCACGAGCCTCGACCAACACCTCAGGAGGCTCTCGTTAGGCGGCTGGATCAAGGGCTTGATTCAGAAAGCAGTACTTCTGGACACGGCTCGCATTGTCAGGCGGTTCCTCTCTCTGGAGCCCTGACCGCCGGTAGCTTGGACCCTGTTCCCGATACCGGTGGGATACTATTTTTTATATTTTTAAATGTTTTTTATTTTATTTTTTCATTGAAATATTTAAAAATATAATTTATATGTATTTACAAATGAATAAACGGAATAATAATAATAAGCGCGTATTGTTAGGAGATTCCTTTCTCAGGAGCCCTGACCACCGGTAGCTTGGACCCTATTCCCGATACCGGTGGGCAACGACTTTTTATATTTTTAAATGTTTTTGTATTTATTTATGTTTTTCTAAGTACCTAAATATTTAAAAATTTAAAATTGTATGTATATAAAATTGAATAAATGGAATAATAATAATAATAATAATTTATTTATTTCTTACCACAAATTACAGAGATAGTAATTAAATAGTCTACAGACACAATTTTATAATTAATTTGTGGAAGACTGGTGCCTAAACTAAGTTTTTTGCAAAACCTGTATGTCAGGTCACCAGGCCCCCAAAACGAAGTTTTATATTATTATTGTCGTACTGGAGACGATCTGATTCACATATAATATTCAAAAATATAAAAAAATAAACATCTCATAATCATATTTCAATATTGATCATAAAATTTGATTTACAAAAATAAAATAAAATAAAAATAAAAATAGAGATTCTTCGTGAAATAAAGTAATTTATTATAATACATGCAAGGGAGAATGTATGTGAATATGTGTGGTGTGTGGGGTGAGTATGTGTGATGTGGAGTGAGTGTGTGTGGTGTAGGGTAATTGTGTGTGCGTTGCAAAGGGAACATTATGCTAGGATATGGTTTTGAATAGATCTTCAATTTGGGTATAATCTAAGGAGATAAGCCAGCTAGTTATTTTTCTTTTAAAAGTTGTTTTGTTTAGGGTATGAATTGAGAGTATATCATTCAGTCTGTTGTATAGAAATGGGCCAAGAAAAGAAAAGAAATTACGGGCAAATTTGGTTTTTACTGATTTATGTTGGCATACATTCCTTCTTCTGTTTCTCATGTCGGAATGCTGATGGTTATTTGTAAAAGGAATAAGGGAACGTTGTTTCAAAGCAACATGGAGAATGAAAAGCTGCCGAATTGAGAGGACTTTAGAGGACTTATAGACTTCTACCGTGGGATGACGGAAAGGAAGGAATAGTGCAACTTTAAGTACTGCCCTTTGAGTCCTTTCAAGTGGTAAGAGGTTTGCTTTAAATGTTCCACCCCATGAAGTGATGCAATATGTCAGGAGCGATTGGCACAATGCACAATAAACAGCGAGTATTTGCTTTGAGTTAAGTATAGAGCGAAGATTTTTAACCACAAAGATAAATTTCCTTATTCTGTTAGTGAGACAATTTATATGTGCGGCAAAGTTTAATTTAGAATCTAAGGTGACCCCCAAGTACTTAACATTGTCGACCTTCTGCAATATGGAACAAGAACAATCAGTATTTTGAGGGGATGAACAGGTGTGAGCGAGAATGGAGAATGGTTGGAGAGATGACTGCGGAGTGTTCCTTAAAGTAAAGGCTATATACTTGGTTTATATATATATATATGTTATGTTAGATCTGATTGAATTGAATTGAATCTGTTGAGTATGTTAGATCTCAGCCAACCATTTACAGTATTGAAACCGACTTGAGCGTATTTATATACCTCTTCCCATGAATCTGCACTGAAAAGAAGCACAGTGTCATCCGCAAAGCTAAAATTGCGTCGTTTGATACGAGTATATTGTTATACGATGGCGGGCGATAAATAGCTAAAACAACGGTGTCGTTGTTAATTTGTATTGTTAAACAATTTGCATCATGAAAGTCAGGTTCGACAACATTAACTTGTATACCATTTTTTATGTAAACAACTACACCCTCGTTTTGCGTTTTGTTTTTGTTAGTTGAGTAATAGTTATAGCCATTTAATACCGGAAGATTAGAGGTATGCGGTAACCAGCATTCTGTGAGAATTATCAGGTCCCACGAAGTTCTTGATTGTGTCAATAGGACATTAAAACCTGGCATATTGCAATTTATGCTTCTTATGTTTTGATTCATAATTTTAAGACGTTTATCGTTATTCGGGATGAGGTTTAAGCAATCGGCCAGGTCACATGTAGTAGAGTCAGCTATTGAAAGGTTGTCAATGTCATTGTTTATTAAATTAGAATTGTCGAAGAGTACGGTTTAAATGATAGTGTAAGAGTATAATGTGCATAGCTGTACAAATCAGAGAGACATGACATGATCGATCGCTTCCCCACCGAATCCCTCCCGCACTGACAAGAGAAGTTCAGTAGGCAAGCTATCAGTATAAAAAAGACAACAACGGTAAAATACTTTTCTTGTTTATATCCTGTACAATAGAGTTCCCGAAAATGAAGTGTAAAAAGTGCGTAATTGTGTGTGAAATGGTTTATGTGTTATTGTTTGCTTGTATATGTGGGTATTTTATGTATAGAAAAAAATAACTGAAAAAAATTAATTAACATTTTAAAACTGTTATTAAAATACATGCAGGGTTTTTCTAATGAAACTGGGTATTGACCAGATAGTCTTTTTTCAATTATTTTAGGAAAATCCAATTCCGAGTTAACGGTGATGCGTTGAGTGCCGTCCTCCCTACGCAAGTAAACTTTACCATTCCATTTTATTAATTCCTTACTCAAAGGTTTGAAATTGTTACAATATGGACACACATCAACTTAAAATTAAATTATGTTAGTATGTTAGTAAAAAGTATATAAAAAAAACTTAGCTTTAATTTTGTTTTGTTAGTTTTGTGTGTTAGTATTTACGATGTCTCTATCTCAGTGTAAGGACCGCCTGAGGTGGTAAAAGCCTCCTCCATTACAGGAAATTGTACCATGCTACCTAACAAATGAAAGGGTTTACTATAACGGTCTAAAATATCTTTTTTATAATTTAAAATATATAATTTTAATTTCGAAACTTCTGGGTATAAAAAAAAAATGCTGAAGATAGTTCTTTACTTATTAGATTATAGGAAAACTTATAAGAAGTATATAGTTTAAAAACATAATTTGTTCGGAACCCTTTGCGTGCGGGTCCGACTCACTCTTGATCGGTTTTTTTAACAATTTTCTTATTGTTGTTTATTTTCGTTTGTCCATTGTTGTGTGCCTTTCTGTTTGTGTTAACTACATCCATTTCCTTTCTTTATTTTCTATTTCATAACTTTGGCACAGAAGTTGAGCAGTATACCTCTCTCACATATTCACCAAAACTATATACCCAAACAAATTCTCGCTCAACCAAAACAAAATAAGACCCGGGAAGGGTGTCGCATTTAAAAAGTATCTATAAGAAGGCAGCGCCTTGGCCCAGTTAGTCCCGGTTCCGGATTACGGCAATGTGTCGATATTTAGAGCTCGTTAAAATTTATACAGTATTGCCGTCGACTTTTTCCGAATAGCGACGGGTAAATATAGTAGTGTTGTGACTAAGATTCTGGGTTAAGGAGGATGGTCCTACTTAGTTTTTTTATATATATTTATAGGTTTGCGATAAACTAGATATTTACTCATATATTATAATAATAATATAACCTGGCAACCCACTGGCAACACAAGTCATATTTTTTCTAATCCATTTATAATCGCAAAAACCCACTTTTTTTACCTTTAATCGGACTTAATATTACCGTACAGAAAGCAAACTGAAAAATTACAACAAAACCATTGATTATCATCCAAACAAATAAAGTAAACAAAAAAGAAGAAAACTAAAATCAAGAAATCACAGAATGACGTCTGTCAACGACGACAGACTATGTTTACAGGAAAACAATGAAAATGGTATGAAATAAATAAAATGTTGACCAGAGCAGCTGCCCGTCGCGCACGCCTTTCACCCCCGGACTCGCCGCTCAGCTCCGCCTCGCCGCCGCCGGACCTTGGATCACCAGTGTTACCGGCGGCTGCAGCCGCGTCGAGCTCAAGCGACGAGTATTTCTCCCCGCCGACGTCGCCAACACCTGTACGTCGGCAGGGGAGAGGCCGGCCACCGAACAGCTTGGAACTTAGGGGCCATCCGGCCCCGAGCCGGGTCCCCGCTGCCGGTGGTTGTGTGCAGCGCATGAAATGGACTCAGTCCATGAACGAGAACGTCATGCGCGCATATTATGGGTCTACAGAGGGGGGAACTAACCTCACTGCGTACCGTGTCAGGATGCTGTCTCTGTTCCAGGACCTAGAACCAACCGTCGACGTCTCGGCACAACGATTGTCGGATCAGGTGCGGGTCATCCAACGTAACCACAAGTTGGACGATGCTGCACTTGATAGGCTGCGCTCAGAGGTACTGAACAACCCTATCATCTCGACCCCGACACAGACCGCGGTACAAGCGCCCGCTAGGGGCGCAATCCCAGCGCGGGCCATTAACGTAAGTGATGAGGGGGATGATAGGGTTGTCACGGTAAGTAGCCAGTGCAACGATCGACTGAGGAGCGCACTGGAGGATGCGCTTCGCGAGTATAGATCCACTCCGACCGAACTTAGACCCCGTTTACCACGGTTACCCATGCACAAAAAAAATAGGGCGTTGGTGTGTGCTTTGGACTCGCTACTTAAAAACATCTTTGAAAGCAGCGAGGACCTCGTTGATACGCACTCAATCTTGTATTGCGGGGCTGTTGCAGCATGTCGTTTGGCCAACGTGAAGTTTCCGAATAGTGAAGGAGCTATTCGGCCAAAGCCTGTTGCACCAGCCTGGCAATGCAGGATTGAGAGGCGTATCGATGGGGCCAGGGTACTCATCGGCAAACTACTCTGCTTCAGGGAGGGCAATACACGACCACGTGTGATGCGCTTTGTGAGGCGGGCATTTTCGGGGATTGAAATTAGTCCTCGAGAATACATGTCCCGTGTCACAGAGCGCATCGACTTCCTGAAGCAGAAAGTTTGTGCATGGGCAAACCGTATTCGGCGGTATAAGCGGCGAGTTGACCGGTACTCGCAGAATCGCATGTTCCAGAGCGATGAGAGGTGGGTATATAGAGCTTGGGAGCGACCTGAACAAAATGTGACTGACGGGTGCCGTCCGGATGATGTTACCACGAGTACATTCTGGCGCAGCATTTGGTCGGTGCCCGTCTGTCACACTGAGGGTGGTTGGATGCGTGATGTCGAGCGCGCGTGTGACGCTATACCAGAAATGGATAAATTCACCATAAATCCATCAGATGTAGCCAAAGCAGTTCGTCCGTTACCGAACTGGAAATCTCCGGGACCGGACGGACTGCACAACTTTTGGCTGAAATGGTACAGCAGCTCACACGCGCTCCTGGCATCTCAATTCCAGTCATCCTTAGAGTCTGGGTCGCTGCCTCAGTTTCTAACAACCGGTGTCACCCACCTGCTCCATAAGACAGGTAGTCCCGCGGAACCCAAGAATTATAGACCGATTACATGTTTGTCAACGGTTTATAAACTTCTTACATCCATTCTGAGAGCGAAAATTAATCTGCACATTAACAGTAATTCAATTATGTCTGCCTCTCAGAATGGATGTAGGAACGGGTCTCGCGGTACTAAGGAGCTACTCCTCATAGACATGGCCATAAGCCAGCAGGTTCGTCGATCCCACAAGGATTTGTCGACATGCTGGATAGATTATAAGAAGGCCTACGACTCTGTTCCACATACATGGCTCATGAGGGTGTTGGAGTTGTACAAAATAGATGCAACTCTCCGCACCTTCCTTGGGTCATGTATGGGGCAATGGAAGACAGTCCTTCGCTATCCAGGATGTCGACCAAATCAGGGGAACGATGAGCCTATATGGATAAAACGGGGAATATTTCAGGGCGACAGTTTGAGTCCACTTTGGTTCTGCTTAGCCCTGAATCCTCTAAGCACATTGCTGGAGGATTCAGGCCTGGGCTATCGGTTGAGAAGAGGTGGTCAGGCCATATCTCACCTTCTTTACATGGATGATCTGAAACTCTTTGCCCCCAACAATTTGCGACTGATGGAGTTACTGAAGGTAACTGAAACTTTCAGTAGCGCCATCAGGATGGAATTTGGTGTGGACAAATGTGCAGTCATGCATGTAAAGCGAGGAGAGATTATGGAATCCGAAGGGATTCAACTCTCGGATTCCATAAACCTTAAATCCCTCTCCTCGACCGAAACGTACAAATATTTGGGTATGTCGGAAGCGTTAGGCATTAACGTTACTGACATGAAGCAATCGCTGAAGGAGCGCTTCTTTGGCCGCCTGAAAAAGCTATTTAATAGCCTTTTGTCAGGCGGAAATAAGGTGCGCGCCTTCAACGGTTGGGTCATGCCGGTTTTGATGTACTCTTTCGGCATACTCAAATGGACTCAGACTGAGCTAGACGCCCTGGATAGGAGGGTCCGTACGCTGATGACCGCAAACCGGATGCATCACCCACGATCATCGGTGATGAGACTGTACATCCCGCGGAAATGTGGAGGTCGAGGTTTTTTAAATGCGAAAACTCTCCACAACCGCGAGGTGTGCAGCCTCAGAGAATATTTTCTTGAAACCGACGTGGGTATGCACCGCGATGTGGTCGCAGTAGACAAGGGACTCACCCCGTTGTCCATGGCTAAAGAGAACTGGCGCAAACCTGTAATACTCACTACTGATGACCGCAAGGAGGTATGGAAAAGCAAGGAGCTTCATGGGCGCTTTTATCGGGCCCTTCATGGGCCTGATGTAGATTTCTTGGCGTCCGTGGCCTGGCTACGTTTCAGTGACCTCTTCGGGGAAACTGAAGGCTTTGTCTGTGCGATTATGGACGAAGTTATCTTGACGAATAACTACCGGAGGCATATCATGAAGGACGGGACGGTTGACGTGTGTCGGGCATGCCACCGTCCGGGTGAGTCCATCAGACATATTATCTCTGGTTGTTCTCGTCTTGCTAACAGCGAGTATTTGCACAGGCATAACCAAGTGGCCAGGATTATTCATCAGCAGCTTGCTTTAAAATACAAACTTGTGGATTCTGAGGTGCCGTATTACAAGTATGTGCCCGACCCAGTTCTCGAAAATGACCATGTCACGTTGTACTGGGATCGGTCTATCATCACTGACAGGACTATTGTTGCCAATAAGCCGGATATAGTGGTGATAGACCGATTAGCGCGCCGCACAATGATAATCGATGTCACCATCCCACATGACGAGAACCTCGTGAAAGCTGAGAAAGAGAAACAAATTAAATATCTTGACTTGGCACACGAGGTTGTCGATATGTGGAATGTGGACTCGGCTGTCATTGTGCCGATAGTCGTTACCGCCAATGGCCTGATGGCTAAAAGCTTCGACGACCACCTGTCGAAGCTGTCGTTGCGCGGTTGGATCAAGGGCCTGATTCAGAAGGCAGTACTCCTTGATACGGCTCGCATAGTGAGGAGGTTCCTGTCTCTGGAGCCCTAACCACCGGTAGCTTGGACCCTGCTCCCGATACCGGTGGACTACTATTTTTATATTTTTAAATGTTTTTTTATATGTTTTCTTTTAAAAATATTTAAAAATGTAAATAATATGTGTAAAAATAAATATACGAAATAATAATAATAATAATGGACACGGCTCGCATTGTCAGGCGGTTCCTCTCTCTGGAGCCCTGACCGCCGGTAGCTTGGACCCTGTTCCCGATACCGGTGGGATACTATTTTTTATATTTTTAAATGTTTTTTTTTTATTTTTTCATTGAAATATTTAAAAATATAATTTGTATGTATTTACAAATGAATAAACGAAATAATAATAATAATAATAATTCTTTATTTTCAGGCATCTAAGGCCCATAGATAAAATACACAACATAAGTAACCTTAAAAAATAATAAACTAATACATAATATTGATAAAAACATAAAATCTAATCTATACAACTACGTTAGGTCGGCGACGTATTGCGCTGAGTCGTGGTGTCATGTAGCCGTCCGCGAAAACGCCGAAACACGACACCCGTCGGCCAAAATTCCTCCTTCAAGAAAGTCTCTAGATGGTGAGTCGGTACCCGCACCACAAAAGATTTGAAGTTAATCTTGTGGCGCGACTCCAACCTTTCGACTCTCAGGGTGAACTTGGTCTTCATCTTGATATACTCCACGACCTCCTCTACCTTCGTGCAGTGATGCAGACGTGACACGTACAGCTGCGTCGATGGAATAGCAGGACGCAGTATAAAGTTCGGGCCTGTCAATGCGGTACCGCACTGATTGCGAGAAGCAGGCTTCTTCTTCTTCTTCACCACTCGAATGAAGCCTTCTTCATCGGCCTGTCCTTGACTTGTTACCACAGGTAACGAGCTTCGAACGTGATCGGAGGGCCCCTGAGCACCTCTCGCTTGCTTTGGTTGCCTCTGTTTTTTTGCAGGAGTAGCAATAACGGCAGCCGAGTAAACACGTGACGTGCTAACATTCGTCGGCGCCCTAATAATGGGGGACGCGGGGAGGGCGGGGAGCGCTTGTGCACCGCTTGCAGTTGCAGTGACGGCGGCCGGCGACGAGTCAAGTTTTGCTGACTCGAAACTCAGCTGCGATGCATTGAGCGCGCCGTGACTTGAGTTGACGTTAATACTTGGCTCGTGTGACCACTGAGCACTGACCACTGTACGTAGATCACTGATGGTGGATTGCGATGCTTCGAACCTAAACTGCATCTCGGCAAGACTTGATCTGAGGGTTGTGATGTCCCGCTGCTGCCTGGTGACGTCTACGTGGTCGAATGTGACGGGGGGCAGCTTGCGCAAATCCTTCGCCACAAAAGTCGGTACGTCGTCTAGGTCGGTCTCCTTCAACACTTTAACAATGTCCTGGAGACTCCTCTCTCCTTTTTCCCCACGCCGCACCGCGCCGCGCCGCGCTTTTTAGCCGCACGGGTCAATCCCTCAGGTCAAGCTACGCTTGCCGGGGTTGCTCCAAGGATGGGTGTCCATCTTTTCATACCAAGACTCCTCCGTGCCTCAGAAAGCACGTTAAGCTGTTGGTCCCGGCTGTCAATCGTGGATCTTTGACAGTCGTTACGGGTCGTCAGAAGCCCGAAAGTCTGTTATCCAGTATTATCAAGGGGTATTCTATCCCGGGCCTGCGGACGGCGAGTAGTGGGTAACTCGTCGTCCGATCAGCAACAGGCCCGTGAGTCGACGGCGCGTAGTGTTCCACGCGCCTCAAAGAGTTGTCAGCTATAAAGACGGGGCCCTCATGGCCGATGCCTGCCCAGGGGTTGAGGATAAATTTGAAACAGAGTTACCTCGCCCCTGGGCACTAAGGGCAGGAAGGAACAGGGATGGGTTTTAGTCAGTAAGAGTCTGACACGCCCTCTCGCTCCACCCAGAGCGGGAGATGTCATTGGATGATTTCCCGCCCCACAAAAATAAATTAAAAAAGGGGTATCCTATAACCCAGTAACTGGGTTGTGGAGGTCAGGTAGGCAGACGCTCCATGTAAAATACTGGTATTCAGCTGCATCCAGTTAGACTGGAAGCCGACCCCAAGATAGTTGGGGAAATGCTAGGCAACTTTTTTTTTATAGGTTTGCGATGATGGTAAGCGGCGATGTCACGCTATCACGCTTGTCTAGAAATAACCTATTCACGCTTGACTTAAAGTTTCCCAGGTTGTAGCTATCGGGAAACACAGAATCCGGTAGGGAATGCCACTCCTTAGCTGTACGCACAATTAATGATTGTGTTCCAAAAGCGTTTTGTGCGTATGAGTGAGATGTCCACCACGTATCGATGGCACATCGCCGTTTGTCTAGTGGGCCGATGATGAAACGGGTTTGGTGAAATTAAACTGAACTGAAATGTCGTAGTTTAGTTTTAAAAAATAGAAAATTTTAATTTTAAGAATGTATATTTTAATATGTGGGCAAACTCTCGGCTCTATAACGCCCTCGCCTTCGACTCGTGCGTCAATCTGCCCTACAGTGCAATGTGTATGCTCACGCGTATCAAACGACGTTTATCAACACGATTTCGAAGAAAAAAAATGTAACGAAAACCTACTTTCTTATCAAGATTTGTTACAAAACTAGCTTTTCCTACGAATTGGTTCCGGTGTCCTATCAAGCAGAATTTACTCACTTAGCATTATGGAACTTTACCTACAAACAAAAACAATTCTACCTGTCTATAACATTACTTAAGATTACACAGAAACTTACTTTGCGCACATTTTTTAACCTTATAAATGCCAAACAATTCCACCAGTCCTACCCTAAGCTGCCCGATACTTCAGCATACATTATGCAGTCGCTTATTCTTGTTAGTAAACAAACTTTGTCCGCTCAGTCCGAAGTTCTTTCGGCGAAAAACCTAGAACTATGCGTAACAATGTTCTTAGTGAAATAAAAACTTGTGATTGTCCTGTAACTTGATTCAATGTTCTTTGAATAAGTGTGTCTTTTGTTAGACTCCTCGTTGCTTATAAATTAGAATCTAGAATAGGGTAATAGAAAAGTTTAAAATAAGCAATAATATAGATTTTTGTCAAGGGGTAATTGTAAACACCATAAGATTGTAAAAAATGTTGCAAGAGTGTAAACTTTCGATATATTCTGAATAGATCATTTCACATACAATAAATCTCATCTTAATTCGATAATTACAATCGATAAAAAATAGGTAAAATAAATAAATTAAAAATTGTAATGCATGGGGTCTTTTTGTTTGTTACTCTCTTTTTTCTTAATTTAAATATTTGCATATCATATTTATTTATTTATGTATTTACACTTCATGCAACAAAAGTACAAAGGCGGACTTAATGCCTTAGGCATTCTCCACCACTTAACGAAGGGTGGTAGCGATATAACATGGCAGGTACATAAAAAAAACAAAGAAATAATAAGTAAAAAGTATAAAAAATGGGAACGAATATATATATATATATACTGATAATAAACATAAATAAAAAATTAAAATAGCCTTTTTTCCCAAAAGAAGTACATTAGGATTTTAATTTACTATATTCTATAAACTGAAAATTATGGGTTCATCCATTCCTGGATGACTAGGCCTCCTCCTTCTGTTGCCACTGGTTCCTGTCGTTTGCCGTCCTGGTCCAGATATTCCCAGCTATAGCGGTGATGTCGTCTCGCCATCTTTGTATGGGTCTACCGCGCTGTCTCTTTTCATCTCGTGGGTACCAATGTAGGACACGTGCGCTCCATCTGTTGTCTGTGATCCTCGCGACGTGACCTGCCCATCTCCATTTAAGTTGGCCAGCCATGTTTAGAACGTCTTCTAGCTTGGTCTTTGCTCGAATATCGCTGCTTCTGATGCGATCTTGTATTATACTTCTTTCCTATCATACTTCTTTCTACATTTCTTTCAAAGGATCTCAGTTTCGTTCTCATGTTTCTGGTCGTTGCCCACATTTGGCACCCGTGGAGCAGGGTTGGTAGTATGTTTGAGTCGAATATTTTTTTCTTTGTCGTTTGGGTATTTTCCTTTGAACATTTCTTTGAGTGACCAATACTTTTCCCATGCAATGGTTATTCTGCGCTGGATTGCCCTATTGGTCCTGTCGGATAAATATATAAATAATAAACATACTTATTATTATTATTAATGGTAGAATATAAAGGCGCCGTCTTAGATTTAAGACCCGTCAGGCCCCGCGCGCCCCACATCGGAGACGCAACAATAGGTTTTTAATTGTGTCTGTTATTCCGGGTCCTGACGGATTAAACTGTGATAAATCGGATTGACTCCAAGTAATCACAACTCAAAGTGACCCGTTTTATAAAATCTAACTTCATAGGTAAAGACCTCAATCTGCCTAGCCTTTTTCCAACTATCTTTTGGGGTCGGCTATCAGTCTAACCCGATGCAGCTGAATACCAGTATTTTACATAGAGCGACTGCCTATCTGACCTCCACAATTCAATTACTGGGTAATACGATACACCTTGATAATACTGAATGTCAGACTTTCGGGCTTCTGACGACCCGTAAAGACTGTCAAAGATGCACGATTGACAGCCGGGCCCAACGACTTAACGTGTTTGCCGAGGCACGGTGGAATCTCGGTATGTAAAGGTGGTTACCCATCCATGGACCAACCTCGGCAAGCGTAGCTTAAACTGATGGAACGACCCTTGCGGCTATTATTACTTTAGCCACTGAAAGACCTAATACTTTTTTTTTAACCGACGAAAAAAAAAGGAGGAGGTTCTCAATTCGACCTTATATATAGGATGACTGGTAATTAGTGACCGATACTTAAACACGTAATTTTACTAATGATAACGAACAACTTTCACTATACGACCAAACCTAAAATCGCGAAAATATCTGGTGTTCAGTACATTTATGTTCACCTACTGACCGGTCAAAATGTACTGTACTGCCTATTTTTTTTCGCGATTTCAGGTTTGGTCCCATTGTAAAAGTTGTTTGTTATCATGAGTACAATCATGGGTTAAGGTATCGGTCACTAATTACCAGTCACTCTATATGTTTTTTTTTTGTGTATGTTCAGCCCTCACTCCGTCATTTATGAACCGATTTTGATGTTTTTTTTTTGTTCGATAGTGTATATCTCAAGGAGGGTCCCATGCTAAGAAAATCAGGATCTGATAATGAAATCATGATAAAATTGAGAGAAAACCTCGAAAATTGTGGGCACGTTTAGCGTTTCTATATGTATGTTCGGCCCTCACTCCGTTATTTATGAACCGATTTTGATTATTCTTTTTTTTTGTTAGATAGGGTTATCAAATCAAATCAAATCAAATCAAATCTCTTTATTGCATTCATCTGTTTTAGTTGTAACAATAACTAGGTAAGTTCCAACATGAAACCCGGTTAGGGCACGGCAACATAATAATTATTTTTATATCATAATAATAACATAATATAATAGTAAGACTATGTATATATATATATCTATCCCAATCTTTAATTACTAATCATAATACCTTAGAGTATAATATTATGATCAATTTAATTTCATTAATTGAACTGCAATGTCTATAGTTAGAATGAATTATTAATCTTTGCACAATTACTGTAACAATTTAATTATTTTTGTTATTATTAACTTACTACTATTGTTATTATCGAATTATTGTTGTTATTACTGAATTATTATTGCTATTTCTGAATACCTCAAGGGTGGTCCCATGTCAAGGACATCAGAATCTGATTATGAAATCCTGATAAAATTGAAAGAGAACCTCGAAAACTGGGCACGGATATTGTTTCTGTTTACTTTTCATAACTTAATCAGGCATTTAGGAATCATCACATCATGAAACTGAGCTGATGATGGAAACCATACCTTTCCTGAATAATAGAAGTTAGATATAAAAACTGGTTTTAGTGACAAATACCACTTAATATGCTTTGAAGAAAAGACGTCTTTACAATATTGGAGGTAACTTCAGCTGGTCAATATCCTGGGAACCTCATAGAAGTATGGTTATATCATCAGCTCAGTGGCAAGAGGAATGATGGAGGATTAGAAATTCGCCTCAGAGTGTTAAAATATGATGCAAGCCACAAAAAATCATAAAATAAAAATCTTTTTAACAAAAAAATTAACCTACGAAAAAGATCTAAAAAGCTAAAAATAAATAAACCTTTTAAGTTTTGAGTATTGAGCTTATTTAGCTACATACTCGTAAAATATCAAAGTTTACCTTAACTAATTTTGAGTCGGCACAAATTTATAAAATTATTAATTACCTACTTACAGCCTTCTTCATTTGTAAGTACTTATAAAATTTAGATATTTAATAATCAGATTGTTGTTTGGCGCCGACTAAAAATTAGTTTGTGTATAATTTGATAATTTATGTAGGTAAATAAGCTCAATACTCAAGACTTAAAAGGTTTATTTATTCTAAGCTTTTTAGTTCTTTTTCGTCGGTTAATTTATTTGTTAAAAAGTTTTTTATTTTAAACTCATCACACAAGAAAACCAAACAATAGCAAATCGACCGGGCTGTACCGCATCGCACCTGAAAAAATATCAAAATAATTGATTCAATACATTGTCAGTATATATCCGAATCCAATAACCGTATCCGAGAACAAACTAACTAAATCAACATTTTATTATTATTTCGTTTCACACCATCGAATTTTCGAGGTCATATCCCATAAATAACAAAAAAGTTTGGTCACTTTACGGTATCTACAATTTCCGGTATTTACGCTTTCACACTAAAAATAAATGGAAATCCAATTAATAGTCGGTCTGTTTGTTTTTTTTTTGGTGTTTTGAACACTATCAGTACTAGTTATTGTGTCCTAAAATCCTTTTTTTACCCAACGAATATTTTTGCATGAATATTTTAATACACAATTTTTCTAGTCGGCTATCATTTTGACCTGAAGCGCTGTGTTTTCGTCCTGTTTTTCCAGCCAATACCACGGAAAAATGGCACCTCAAATTATGGTCTAGATTTTTCTGAAAATTTTATGGTGACCTGTTAAAAACAGAAATCCAGTGTTTCTCGACGTGTACGCTATAGCTTGACGGGAAGATGTGCATAGGTTCTAAAAATTCAATCTAAAATAAATTGTTCCAAATTTAGCTCAAATTTAGCTTGAGGTTTGCCTAAGGGTCCGCCTCTCGGACCGTGTAAGAAACACAACGATGGGGGTCAAAACCAAAATCATAGATGTTAGCCAAAAAGCCGCTAAGCTTTGGTGGGATCTGGCTGGTCATGTCTACCACATGTCAAACGAGAAATGGACAAAATAACCACCGAATGGGTCCCATTAAATGCCAGACAACGTCACGGCAGACCAGGGCGAAGATAGCGGGACGAGCTTGACTCCTACCAAAGGGACTGGGTCGTGAATAAATTCGAAACAGAGTTACCGCGCCCTTGGGCACTCTAGGAAAGGAACAGGGGTGGGTTTTAGTCAGTAAAGTCTAACACGATTTCTCACACACAAAAAAAAAAGAGTGGAGCTTAACAACACACAGACACGACTCTGTAGTTGTGTGGAAGGGGGAGAGGAACGTTTTGTCCAGCAGTGGAAGAAAATAGGCTACTTAGTACCAATTTAGGGACAACTTGACGGTTAACTATAGTCAATAATTCATATATATTTACATAACTTAATTAACTTTTAATTTGTAGTTCACCGTCGAATATCCTCACACCATTTGCACTACCATTTGAATTAAAAGTCCAAACGCTAACAAAACTTTACAGCCATTTAACATCTCCAGAAAGTCACCTCAGGTCATTAAAGTTAGCTCAAAAGGATCTAAACTCCGCAGTTAGATAAGGGATGGTTCTAAAGTTGAACTCACGACTAGTGACTGTACCTAACCTCGTTGGTCCCGCTCCCTTGTTTACGCTGCAACGCTGTAGAAACTCGGCTAAAAGTTCCACTGCAGCGCAAAATTTGCTGAATTTACAAGCACCCGAGTTCTTCGACCTAGTCTAATTGTTTGATAGTTCCTCTAGACCTTTTTGTTTGTTCTTAAGTTGGGAACATGTTCAAGTTGTAATTTCCGAGGTTCTCTGTTAGGTAATTGTTTGCTCGATTATAATTTAAAGTTCCTTGGAGTTTGGCTTTAAAAGCTCTGCTAATTATGGAATTTTAATTGGATTTGTGTTTGAAGATAAGTCACTGTTTATGGAATAGGAAATGGAATTAAATTCATTTTAATATTAGGTCCCCACCTATGAAATCAGCGTTTTGTATAGAGAATTTTAAAGAAGTCGCATTTTTCATACTAACATTTTCTTAATTTACTTAACAACCATGAACACTAATATTTTAAAACTTTTATGCAATAATGTTTAAAAACTAAGATAACGTATGCCACTTAGATTAAAACATTAGACATCCCATCCACACGCACAAAGCGTTTTGAGAAACCATTCATTGCGCGTACAGCTAGAGAGTGGAATTCTCTACCGGAGTCTGTGTTTCCTGTAAGCTACAACCTGGGAGTCTTTAAGTCAAGAGTGAATAGGTTACTTCTAGGCAAGCGTGCTCCATTTTCGACCACATCATAGCTTACCATCAGGTGAGATAGTGGCCAAACGCGAGCCAATCAAACATAAAAAAAAATAAAAAAATAAGTTTTGACTAAGTTAAAACAAATATAGTGGTAATTTCTGCTAACAAAAAGAGGAGTCATTTTTAAGGTATTTCTTTGTTTAAAAATCTATGATTGATAAGGTTTTTTTTTACTATTGGCAGTTGTCTATGACGGTCATTATTCGATATAATATCAAGCAATTGATTAATATTTTAATTCATATAAGTGACGATGTTCTCTACTTGTGAGAAAAAAACGCCAATTTCTTGTAGGTATTATTATTTTAGATAAGTGGATTCCAACCAAATCAGTACGGATCGAAACCAAATTCTCTCAGCCTTTGGATATCAGTCAAAACTGAAGGTAAAACTGATCATAACCGCTAGCTTTCAAAGTTGAAGCTAAGATCCCTTCCACAGAAACAAAGCGTACATCACGCCAATCGTAAGCTGCACGACATTATCTGTTTGTATCAGGATCTCGTCTACGTAGCTCTAGCTACAGTTAGACATCATGACTCACATACTGGAATGCCCGAAGTGTCCATACACCTGTACTGTGGAGGACCTGATCAACGCTAGTGACGCTTCAATTAATGTGGTCATCTTCTGGGCCCATAAAATTTAAAAATTAGAAAACCCTTGATTAAAAAAAGAAGAAGATGGATGTACCCACATCCATCTTCTTCTTTTTTTAATCAAGGGTTTGTTTAATGTTATAATATCAGTTTTGGACTCGACAGGAACCCTCCTGTCGAGTCCAAAACTGATATTATACAATTTATGTAGGAATTCCGCCAAGCCCGTTCCATCATCGGACCACTAGACGTACGGCGAGGCGCTACAGGTACATGGTGGACATTCCTACCCACACGCACAAAACGTTTTATGAACACATTTACTGTGCGTACAACTAAGGAGTGGAATTCCCTGCCAGAGTCTGTGTTTCCTGATAGCTATAACTTGGAAGTATTTAAGTCGAGAGTGGTTACTTCTAAGCGTGCTCCATGTTCGACCGAATCATTGAGCCAATCAATAATAAAAAAATAAAATTGATGTTGTTGGTACAAAACTATTATAAAGGATAAATGTAACATCCACTTGTCATTAGCTCGATTTGAAGATATGCATATAAATATATACAGGGTGTAACGGAAAGGTGTGGTCATATTTTAGGAGCCGGTTGTGCCCATGGAAATGAACAACTTTCTCTAAGAAGAAAAAAGAAAATTTCAAAAAAAAAATGGACTTTCCATACAAAGTTATCGTCAGTTGATCAATATTTGTATGGGGTCAATTTTTTTTTTTAGAATTTCCTCGAATTTTCTTGAAAAAGTAGTTCATATCGATGGGCAGATGCAGTTCTTAAAATATGACCACCTTTCCGTTACATCCTGTATAGTCACCATAACAAGTCTTGAACATAGACGCCGTGTTGCTAGCCTGTCGGTTTTCTATCGGATACATTTTAGGAAGTGTGCGACGGAATTGTATGATTTGATTCCGCCAAGCCCGTTTCATCAACGGACCACAAGACGTACGGCGAAGTGCCACCGGTTCATGGCGGACATCCCATCCATACGCACAAAGCATTTTGAGAAAACATTCATTGTGCGTACAGCTTTTTTTTTTTTTTTTTTGGAGTGTGGGAAATTATCTTATGACTTCTTCCGCTCTAGGGTGGAGCGGAAGGGCGTGTCAGACTCTTAGTGACTAAAACCCACCCCTGTTCCTCCCTGCCCTACGCGCCCGGGGTAACTCTTTCGAATTTATCCTCCACCCCCGGGCAGGCACTGGCCGTGGCAGGCCCCGTCCTTTGCTGACAACTCTTTGAGGCGCGCGTGGAACACTACGCGCCGTCGACTCTCGGGCCTGGTGCTGATCGGACGGCGAGTTACCCACTACTCGCCGTCCGCAGGCCCGGGTCTACGGTGGCCGGAGGTCGTCTCGCAGCCCCTGGCGTCTCCTGTGGCGGCTGCTGCTGAGGGCGCCAGGGCGACTCTGCCTCTGTTGAGTCTCCCTAACGTGTGCCGCCTCCCTCTTCGCGAGCATTACTGCTTCGCAGAAGGAGGAGACGGCCCCCCATTCCCTCTCGCTCCGTACCATGGCCTGAACCAGGGCACGGCGCAGAAGGTCGCATTGTGCGTACAGCTAGGGAGTGGAATTCCCTACCGGAGTCTGTGTTTCCTGGTAGCTACAACCTGGGAGTCTTTAAGTCAGGAGTGAATAGGTTACTTCTAGGCAAGCGTGCTCCATCTTCGACCACATCATCGCTTGCCATCGGGTGAGATAGTGGTCAAACGCGAGCCTATCAACAATAAAAAAAACAAGCGCTTGGGCGTGGAGATGTAGTTACCAGTATAATAAATAATTTTATAGTAACAAAAAACTAAAAATACACTTAGTGATGTAATTTTATTATATGTATTTCTTTTAGCAAACCCTTTCATTTAATCCCCTTAGCAGAATACATAAAAATAACTAGTCCGCCATCTTTGGGAGTCTTTATTTTCTTCTTTTCTTAGGATTTAGAATGGCGTCACTTTCCTAACCATGAATTGTCATCCAAACTAAACATGTACTTACGCAAAATATCAGCTCAATCGGAGACCGGAAAGTAGGCCGAATTTAACTTCTTAGATTTTTTTACATAGTTACAGAAGAAGCTAAGAAAACGTTAAAAAGAAGAGTGGCACTCCGGGAGTGCCGACAGAAGTGAAAACTTGAACAAAAATGCCCAACGCGCCTAAAGAAGTTTTCACTTCAATCCGCTACGCGATCCGTTACGACTACACACCGACAAAGATACCGACACCGACACCGATGTCGGTGTCGGTGGTGTCGGTGTCGGTGTCGGTGTCGGTGGCGAGTTCAATTGTTTTTTCCCATCTCAAAAATACCCAACGCGCCTCAAGAAGTTTTCACTTCAAAAATTACATATATTTATAAATGTCACCATTTTTAAACTGTTGTTTTTTTTCCACCAGGTCGTCCACAACCAACTCTAACCTGGCTGATCAACAACAAGCAGATTGATGACCACACAATCCTCAAGAACGATGGTAAAGTCATCGTCAGCAAGATCAACATAGGAGGGGCTGAGAGAAGTTGGTTGAACACCAGTATAAAGTGCCAAGCTACAAATACAAATTTGCTAAGTCCTCATGAGAGGACAGCCAGGGTGGAGATGCATTGTAAGTATATTCTTGTCATCATCATAGAATACCGAAAGGATCCAATCAGTATATCAAGTTCCCACTTCTGAAAAAGGGCCCCATCTTTGTAAGAGTATTCCGTAATACACCACGCGGGTTCATTACGTGTGTGCAGGTAGCAGGCGTATGTAGGAAGATGTACGAAGGGATTAAGAAAATTCCGAAGTACACAATAAGACAGAAGAAAGTGTATTGGGCACACACAGGTTACAGTTCACACACAAGAGTAAGAAAAAGGAGTGGTCACCGTCTTGAGAGCAGTGGCGATGAAATTATTACATAAAGAGAAGTTGCTCACTAGGTTTGATCTGGGGCCGTTCCCAACCACTGGGCCACCAGTGATGTCCATCATTATCTGCCCTTATTTTCTATTTACAGGTCGACGCAACGCGTATTTCATACATGCATCTCTTTTAAGGGTCTACTAACGGTCCAGTGGCGCCCTCATTGAATAAAAAATCGTAGCATAGCGCAGGAAATAAATATTATAAAATCCAACTTCACGTTTGTTACAAAGAGGATAAAGCATTTTTACGTTGTTAAAACAGGTCTCAAAATGTTTCGTATCCAAAGTAGTAGGCAAAAGTGTCAGAAACGGCCGTTTTTGGTACTTTTGCCTACCACATTATGTGTTTATCAGTCTATGTATGTATGTTTGTTCCTTTGTGGCACTTTAAGAGACCAAACGCGTGGGCCCGATATTGATAATTCTACGTCAATTTTTAAAACCAGACGCCAAATTTTGAAAAAGAAAAAATGAAAATCGACGAACTATATTAAGTGGGGTATCAAAATCAAGGGTTCGAAATCGTTTGTTTTGTAACACAGGGGATGTTTCAAAACAAAGGATTTCGAACCCCTCGTTTCAAACCACAATATAACTCACTAAAATGAAGAAAATTTAATTAGTTTTAGTTCGATATTTTTTTTAGTGTCTAACTAGTTAAGTTAGATAGGTTTTGTTTTCCAACTAATATAATAATAAACCACAACTGATTTTTGTTACGAAAGAAACAACTAAATAGTTCCAAACAAGTCAGTTTTCAAGCAGTATGATGCAGTTGATGGCATGAAATCATCCTTGAATTAAAATAACTGCCACAAACTGCATCAGACTGCTTGAAAAGTGACTTGTTTGGAAGTTTATAGTGGTCTTTGACAGTCGGGTTTTTTGAAAATATTATTATTTTTTTACTTTTTCTCTATATTTTAAAGTTCTTTTAGTTTTAATTTAGAAATCATGTTTTCTTCAAAACCTACAAACGCAAATAAATATAAAAATAAAAATAAAGGTAGAATACTACTCTCTGAAAGTGAAAAATTAAAAAGCTTATATATTATAGCATAATCTGTTACTAACCACTAACAACTTATGGACCGTAAGGTCTGAAATAAAGATATTTTTATTTTTTTTTATTTTTTATTATTATATTCAGAGACGTATTACCTTGATTAATAATATCCTCTCCATCCACAGTACGCCCCACCTCAGTGATGATCACTAACAAACCTGGCCAGATGTCTGCGGACATCGAGATCACCATCATCTGCGTGACTCATGGTAGCAGACCAGCGGCTCAAGTCACCTGGTTCAGGGAGAACCGAAGATATACCAGGGGAAAAGTAAGACGGTGTTTTTTTTTAATTGTTTATTCTTGCAAAGATACATGATTGGCTGGCTATACAAAAATCTAAATGGTATGGACGTTAGACAAAGTGTCATCCTGTCACCGACAGCGATTGACTAAATGCCAGATGCCGACACTCCTCGAAATGTCATTATCATCATCATTATTTCAGCCGAAAGAAGTCCACTGCTGGACATAGGCCTCCCCCAAGCGTCGCCACAACGACCGGTCCTGTGCGTCTCGCATCCATCGGCTACCCATGATTCTCACCAGGTCATCGTTCCACCTTGTTCGAGGCCTTCCAACGCTGCGTCTTCCGGTGCGCGGTCTCCATTCCAGAACTTTTCAGCCCCATCGACCGTCTGTTCTGCGAGCAGTGTGCCCTGTCCTGCCTCGAAATGTAACTTGACTAGACTAGACTTGATTGGAAATTTTTAGTTGTTTTTTGTCGTTGGGTTTTTTGAAAACATTTTTATTTTTAGTTGAGATAAGATTATTTATTTGCGTAAAACATGGTATACATAGATGTTATTATAGAAAATCAGATCATATATGTTTTGCTTAAATTTAAAGCATGCAAACTTACACAAATAAACAAATTTGAGTTTACAAACATTGTAATTTAAGTTCAAATAAATAACAGAAATTATTTTCATTCAGCCATTCATATAATTTAATTTTGAATAACCTGCAATTTAATATTTTTAATGAATTTGGTAATTTAAAACACGTACACAGATAGCCAGACAGCTTTATTATATTTTGGTAATCTAGGGAGCTTATCCAGTATAAGTCTGTATTGGTCACGGCGACTTCAAGAACTTATTTCCTCTGCTGTTTTGAACAGTTCTTTACCTTGTTCGAGGCCTTCCAACGCTGCGTCTTCCGGTGCGCGGTCTCCATTCCAGAACTTTTCAGCCCCATCGACCGTCTGTTCTGCGAGCAGTGTGCCCTGTCCTGCCTCGAAATGTAACTGATAGAAAACCGACAGGCTAGCAACTCGGCGTCGACGCTCTGGACTTTGGAGCTATGGCTCGACAAGAGCATCATTTCCGATGATCCTCTTGGCGCGTTTCTGTTTCAATCCCTACAAGTACATTTGGTACATTTTAAGATAATGTCTATTGCTGACAGAACGACCCTTTCTTTTTGGAACGAAGTTCCTTATCGCGTGTTGTGAAAGGGGGCTAGACGGAAAAAATTCTTACGAAAAGTTGTCACGACACTTTTTGCTATAGTAAAAAAAATAAAATTTTATTACAATTACTTTTGTTATAGTTGTTGTTATTGCTAAAGAGTTGAGTTGAGCTGAGCTGAGCTGAGCTGAGCTGAGCTGAGCTGAGCTTAGCTGATCTGAGCTGAGCTGAGCTGAGCTGAGCTGAGCTGAGCTGAGCTGCGATGAGATGAGATGATGAAGTATAACTTCTTACGTGCGTGCGTGTGTGCGTAGTTAATAATAAAAAAAATATTATAAATTAAAAAAAATAAAATTATATTACAATTCCTTCACTAATTAATCGAAAGGAACTTCGTTCCATCCGGGTGTCCCTTGACACCTCTCAAGTTTTTTATGTATTACATCCATCTTATTTTTATATTTAACTACAACATTTTAAAATCTCCACATATCGAATTACTATTTTCCTTCAAATATTTTGCCATTTTTGTAATAAAATTAACGTTATAACGATTTTTTAATTTTGTCTTCGTATTGTTTGTGAATTTAGTCTGTGTCAAATTAAGAAAGTATTTATTTTTAGATACAGAATACTGTCACTTTTTTCCCATTAGAATGCAGAAGTAACGCATTCTAATGTTTTTGCAGTAGGTATTTGGCAGCAAATGAGTCGAGTCAGCCTTCTAGTCAAGCATCTCTGAGGTAGTCAATTCTATGACAAAAATCTATTTCACTTTCACTAGGAATCAATTTGCGAATAATTAAAACAGCCACTGAACTTCTTTTGAAAAAATCCCGCAAAAAAATTCCAGAATGACACTTATTAAGAGTCTCAGTGCTTTTTTTCAGTAGTCTTCTGAAATAACAGCTAAATAGGTACCTTTTTTAAGGCACTTTGTCAAATTCTACATACACAACACTTGCGGCATTTTCTTAGAAGAAAAACCGATATTTTCTTTAAAAAGTTAAAAAGAAAATACTTAGTTTTCCCTGTAAGTTAAGGTATCTATATATGAAGATGAATGCCTTGTATGCCAAACAAAATAAAATGTATTTTCCTAAGCGGATTATTCTGTATTCCCTAAGATATTTTTTTTTCTTAGAATATTTTGCCCCACACTAGAAATTACTCCGAAACGAGCCAAGAGGATCATCAGAAATGATGCTCTCGTCAAGCCAAAGTCGTGTCGACGCCGAGTTGCTAGCCTGCGGTTTAGTATCGGTTAGGGTGTTATTACACCAATCGATCGATCGTCGATCGACCATCGATGGATTGTTTGTCGAACGGTATCCGTCAATCAGACAATGCTATTACACGGATACCGGTCGACAAACAATCGATCGATGATAATGTAAAACACCTTAAGATTACGGGGAGTGTGCGTTGGAATTTCACAGTTTTGGCATTTTGGCATTTCGACAATCACTGTCGGTGATAGAATGACACTTTGTCTAAAGCCATACCCATACACAGGACACCCAGACGCGGAAATCTGTAGGCCATACAAACATTTATTCCGTGCGGGAATCGAACCAACTGTTCCTTCAAATATACAGGGTGTAACGGAAAGGTGTGGTCATATTTTAAGGACTACATCTGTCCACTATTATGAACAACTTTCTTCCAGAAAATCTGAGGAAATTCTCAAATTTTTTTTACCTCCCACACAATTTATCATCAGCATATGATAACTTTGTATGGAAAGTCCAGTTTTTTTTTTGGGAATTTTCAGATTTTACCTATAGAAAGTTGTTTATATCCATGGGTAGAACCGGTTCCTAAAATATGACCACACCTTTCCGTTACACCCTGTATGAAGATGAATGCCTTGTATGCCAAACAAAATAAAATGTATTTTTCTAAGGTTTAGTAGTTTTTTGGATTAATATGAAGCAAAGTCAATTAAATATATGTCAATTAAATATAGGTAAATTCTATCAAATATGTCTTTGAATAATGGAGCTTGAACTTTTTAACCGACTTCGAAAAAGGAGGAGGTTATCAATTCGGAGGTTTGTATTTTTTTTTTTTTTTTTTTTTTTTATGTATGTTCGGGCATAACTCCGTCATATACTGACGGATTTGCAAAATTCTTTTTTTTTCGAAAGGGGTCTATTCCGAAATGGTCCCATTTAAATTTCAAAAAGATCTGATGATGGGTTTCGGAGACAGACAACGGAACTCTTCAAAAATTGACAGCAAATCAACCGCGATTGCTGCTATCGTATGTCTATGAATTGTTAACACAGTTTAATGGGAAGCCACAACTAAAATGTGAAAAATAAAAAACTTTTTTACAAAAAAATAGAACCGACTTCCAAAAAAAGTGCAAAATAACTTTAATTTCGGAAGTCGGTGTCAAAAAACAAAGACACAAAAAAGGAACACCGACTTCCGAAATTAAAGTTATTTTGCACTTTTTTTGGAAGTCGGTTCTATTTTTTTGTCAAAAAGTTTTTGCTATGGAATTCGGTGTAATGTCCTTTCTTTTACTCTGAATTTATCACCATTATTGCAACTCGTAGTTGATAGCAACCAAAATTGCCAACATTGTATTTAATAGCCATCACTTCATTGTAAGTGTAATTAAACATCAATTTAATGCTCGACTGTAATTATATAAAGATTATGAGAACCATTGCGTATCTTCCGTTTTCCAGGAAAATCTGTAAAACGTATAATTATTTTCAGTGCTAATTAATGAGCTTTGCATCAGATGTTTGGTTTGCTAATCGGCTTACGTAGAAACTTCAAGGACTCAAGGAAAATTTCTGGTGGACATGAAAAAGTTAATAATAGCTCTGTTTACAAAAGTAATGTAATATCATCAACATTTGCGAAGGCTGAAGAGCAAGTCCGCATAACAAAAATTGAAGACTTGATTGGAAATTTTTAGTTGTTTTTTGCCGTTGGGTTTTTTGAAAACATTTTTATTTTTAGTTGAGATAAGATTATTTATTTGCGTAAAACATGGTATACATAGATGTTATTATAGAAAATCAGATCATATATGTTTTGCTTAAATTTAAAGCATGCAAACTTACACAAATAAACAAATTTGAGTTTACAAACATTGTAATTTAAGTTCAAATAAATAACAGAAATTATTTTCATTCAGCCATTCATATAATTTAATTTTGAATAACCTGCAATTTAATATTTTTAATGAATTTGGTAATTTAAAACACGTACACAGATAGCCAGACAGCTTTATTATATTTTGGTAATCTAGGGAGCTTATCCAGTATAAGTCTGTATTGGTCACGGCGACTTCAAGAACTTATTTCCTCTGCTGTTTTGAACAGTTCTTTACATTAAATAACAAACATACATGCTTCATACAAATATAATGAAGGTAATGGTAGCAAACCAAGCCTTTTAAATATTGGTTGACGTGAGTCATCAGATGGAATCCGTATATGGCTCGTAAACATTGTTTTTGGGCGACAAATGCTTATTTTTACATTTCAATGAGTAAATTTTTTGGAATTCCTTCCTCGAATCCTTTATTTTTATATCCCACATGATCATGTCAAAGTAGTTTTTTTTTAAGTGAAACCTTCTTTAGCATCGTTGTGATTTGAAAGTCGATGCAACGAAAAAGCGACAGTAAAAAGACACAGACACATAAATTCATAAGGATAAGGGCAGGAAAATGATGATAACGTGGGAGAAAATGAGATAGGAAGCATTATACAGTGTTTTGTTATTGTGTTTTAAAATGATATAGGAAGCATTATATAGTGTTTTGTTTTTGTGTTTTAAAATGAGATAGCAAGCATTATACAGTGTTTTGATTTTGTGTATTAAAATGAGATAGGAAGCATTATACAGTGTTTTGTTTTTGTGTTTTAAAATGAGCTATGAAGCATTATACAGTGTTTTGTTTTGTTTTAGCCAAAATTTTGAAGGTTTCACTTCTACCATGTGTGAATTGCACACATGTTTTTTTTTAATAATATTATATAGCCTATGTCACTTCTGCAGTCAAATCCATACAGCCGTTTTAGCTACAGAGCGTACCAAAGAAATAGACATACAAACATATTGTAGGTACATACATAGATACATACATACATACACTCAAAAAATATTACCATTTTCCTGGGGTAGTAGGATAAAAAATCTATTTAGGCATTAATATCATAATCGAAATAAAAATAATATGACAATAGTGGTTCTGAATTCACTGTAAAATTTTTTACTATGAGGCTCATTTTCACCTTTTTTCAGCGAAGTCGCGTGTATACAGGCTGTAACGGAAAGGTGTGGTCTTATTTTAAGAACCGGTTCTGCCCATGGAAATGAACAACTTTTTCTAAGAAAAAATAAAAAAATCCAAAAAAAATAATTTAATATCAGCTGATCAATAGGTACTTAACTGTATAGGGGTTAAACAAAATTTTTGAGCATTTCCTCACTTTTTCTTGAATAAAGTTGTTCATATCAATGGGCAGATGCAGTTCTAAAAATATGACCACACCTTTCCGTTACACCCTGTATAATTAAAAAAATACTAAACAAATAATCAGTTAATCTGAATAGAATTGTGTATCTTATTAGAGCAGTGGTGGCACAGTGGTAACAGCCGCGACTCACAAGTTGTAGGTTGTAAGTTCAAACCCGGGCAGGCGCTTTACTTTGTGTAAGTTATTTCATCACCACTGCTCTCAAAACGGTAAAGGAAAACATCGTGAGGAAACTGGCATATCCTATAACCAAAAATTCGAAGACATGTGACAGCCACCAATCTGCATTGGGCCCGCGTGGTGGATTACGGCCCACACCCTCTCACAGAGAGAAGACCTATGCCCTAGCAGTGGGGACATTAAAAGGCTGATGATGATGATGGTGATGATGATCTTATTACCTGGGTACTAACCCACGGTTTTTGAATAAAAAAAATTAAGTTCAGAACTCATCAAAATCTTTTAGCATTAAGATGAGAGTTCAACACTACGCTTATAACCTGCGTAGCGAAGTGAATGTGGGTGTACCACCTACACACGAAAAGTTTGAGACATTATTAGTGTAATAAAATAATTTTACTGCCCCCAAAGGAATCTGCCGGAGATCTTATCTTAAGACAAAGAAAAAATGTAACAAAAAGTCGACACAGTCCCGAGTTTGTATGATACCGCACTGTTTACCCAGGTTCTGAGATAGATTGTGTAACAGATTAGCAAACACGAGGCAAACACCTAAGTTTAACTTCAGGATTAGGTGGATTTCCTTCCCAGGAGACAGGACAACGAAAATTAATGATGCTCAGTTATCAAGGCTTTAGTTTAGTGCCAGAGTTTGTTAGATTTAGAGCTGGTTCAGATGCGACGATTTGTTAGTCATTGGTGCCAATTCTGTTGTTCTCAAACTAAACTTAATTTAGGCTACTGTTATCTTTTTCTCTCTAATAAAGCAAGAAAGAGACGGATGTTAATTAGAGCTGTCAAATTTAATTGAACTAATATTTCCATACAAATTAAGAGTACACGTAAAAACATGTCGACGAAAAACACGGTGAAACGCAAGGTGTAAACTAATTTGAAATCTCTTACTTAATTCATGGCTATAGCCGTCCCTGTCTCGCATTGCCTTTTAGTAAAAGATAGCGATTCTTTAATTTTAGTTCAGTTATTGAACAAGAGAATCGGCACCATTAGTTGGTTTTCTCATGGAATGCTCTACTTTTGTATTAGCGTCACTTAAATCTATATTTGTTAAATAATGATTTTGTAAAATTATAATATATATCTGACTTCTGCCAGCGGCTTCGCTTCGTAAAGTTTCATCAAAATTCGTTCAGTAGTGTTTGCGTGACAGAGTAACAAACACACGTACTCACAAACTTTCACATTTACAATAATAGTAGGACTATTTAGAGAAGAGATATGTTTGTTGACTCTCTGCACGTGTTTCTTGTCGTGATGTATAAATTTGACTTAAGGTGGATGCGCCAGGGTAGCCCGCGAAATTCAAATATTCTTATGTTTTTTTGCAATTTGCAGGTCAGTGTCAGGTTGTATCTTGGTCAAAATTTGATTCGCGGATGTAGCAAGTATGTATTTATAGAACTATAATAATACAAATCATCAATACAACTCTCTCAGTTAGAATTGATTCCAAATGTAAGTATTTCATGAAATCATGACATTTTTCATCAATTCTCACTGAGAATATTTGAATTACGCGGGCTACCCTGGAGCATTCACCTTAATATCAACTGAAAATGATTCCTTTAGATTTTCAAAACCTACTCTGAAAGCTCATATTCTCAAGTTTAACGTAGCTTTAGCTTGTCATAAGACACAATAAAACCGACTCAAAAACGCTACACAACCGCAAGTAAATCGCCGCATCTGAGCCAGCTCTTACTTGTGCAAAGTTTAGGTCCCAAGTTGGTCCTAAAGTCTAACGAAGATTGCGCTAGAACTTTATCCAGTTATTTTTTTGCTTTTTTTTTTGGTGAGAGGTGTAAGTAGGTTATACTACTAATTGCGTTGGGATTACTTGAAGGAATAGTATGCAGAGTATTGGGCCATAGTGGCCAGTTCCGCCAATTAAGAGAAATTGCAGATAAGTCTCATCTCCCATAGAAAATTACCCCACGTCTGACAGCAAAGAGAAGTATCTCAAAAAATCGCTAAAAATTAATAACAAAGGAAATACATACTGCCGGTTCCAATCCTTACTGGCTAACATACGAAAAAATTGCTCTGAATTTTCGTTCAGGGGTAGTATATAATTTAGTAAAATCTGCAGATTTTAGGTTTAGAACGACTAGAAATGTAATAAAAACATTTCGTATGTTAGCCAGTAAACACTAAAACGTAAATATTTTATTGCATTTCTAGTCGTTCTAAAACTAAAATCTGCAGATTTCACTTAATAATATACTACCCTTGAATTAATATTCAAAGCATTCTTTTTGTATGCTAGCCAGAAAGGATTAAAACCGGAAGTATTGGGTCCCCACCTATGAAATTGACATTTTTTTTCTCACAAATAGAGAACCTCGACACTTCTATGAATTAAAATATTTATCAATTGCTTGATATTATATCGAATAATGACCGTCATAACAACTGCCAATAGTAAAAAGAACTTATTACTTATAGTTTTATAAAAAAAAAAAAATTACCTTAAAGAATGACTCTTTTTTTTAGCAGAAATGATCACTATGTTTGTTTTAACTTAGCCAAAACTTCTTTTTTTCTTGCTTAATCTAAGTGGCATACGTTATCTTAGTTTTTAAACATTATTTCATAAAAGTTTTCATAGGTTGGGACCTAATACATATGTTTTCAATGCATTTCTAGTCGTTCCAAAACTAAAATCTACAGATTTTACTAAATTATATAATACACCTGATAGAATATTCAGAGCAATTTTTGCGTTAACAAGTAAGGATTGAAATCGGAAGTATGTATTCCATTTTTATTAAATTTTTGAGTTTTTTTGACATATGTCTCTTTGCTGTCAGACGTGGAGCATTTTCGAGCCTTCTGCTTTATTCGTTTGCAGGATTTCATACTTATCAACAATACTACAGCTGAGTATGTATATAAAAGGTTATGTTACTAACCAAATGTAATGGGAATGGCTGTTAGCAGAACCAGATAATCAAAACCTTGTATGCTTCTGCCAGCAGCGGCTCCACCCGCGTGGAGTTGGTACTTTTCCCATATTAAATTTGTAGCCTATGTGCTAGTTCAGACTATAATCTTGTCACGTTACGGTGGGACGTAGGAGTGACACGTAGGTCGATGACCGTAGAGGACGACACGACTAGATTATATTATAAAGAAGACTAGATTATATGAAGCACTCATTAATCGTACGTACACCATACACTGTGACTAGGTAAAGGTACAAATTGTATTATTATCAGGACACATTCTTGAAACTGCCTGGTTATAAAAGCTGCACTTCACTGTTCTAGTAACTCTTACAAACTGTGATTTGCTGAAGAGTCGTAAAATGACAATGATAAGGAGGAGCTTATTCTAGCTCGGCAGCTGAATCTGAACTCATTTTTTTATGAAAACAAAGGTAGACAGAAGGCAAAGAAATATATAAATTTGAAATTAAAAAAAAAGGCGTGTGAGTCGGAGACTGCCGCGGTAAAGCTATTGCATGGCATTTTTTATCAACTTATGCAATTATAATTATTTATTTATTTTATTTATGCAGTATTTTTTTTCCTTTGTTTTTTTTTCTTTGATATTAATTCAAGTTACACTTTTTACACGCACGTAAGAAGTTACACTTCTTTGGCGTAACAAGATAAATATCATCATCATCATCATCATCGTCATCGTCATCGTCATCGTCATCGTTATCGTCATCGTCATCGTCACTATTCATCGATAGATGGCAAAACTAAAAAGTATCACCGCTGTGCCGGTCGGAGTGGGGGTGTTAGGTTATTTTCGTTACGGAATTTCTGGATTCGGTCTCCACGCTCAAGGCCCGCGATAGAAGTTATGCAATAGCTTAAAAACTTTTTACAATAAAATAGAACCGACTTCCAAAAAAAGTGCAAAATAACTTCAATTTCGGAAGTCGGTGTTCCTGTTTTTGTGTCTTCGTTATTTGATACCGACTTCTTTTGGAAGTCGGTTCTATTTTATTGTATAAAAGTTTTTTATTTTTTACGTTTTAGTTGTGGTTCCACATTAAACTATGTTAACAATTCATAGACATACGATCGCAGCAATCACGGTTGATTTGCTGTCAATTTTTGAAGAGTTCTGTTGTCTACCTCCGAAACCCATCATCAGATCTATATGAAAATTAAATGGGACCAATTCGAAACAAACCCCTTTCGAACGAAAAAGAACAAACAATATAATTATGACGGAGTTATACCCGAACATAATATGTTCGGGTATAATTATATTAAAAAAAAATAAAAACATACGAATTGATAACCTCCTTCTTTTTGAAGTCGGCTAAAAAATAGGAAAGAACGTAATTTGGAGTTGCGGTCATAAAATAAACAAGGTTTCATCACTGCCTTGTTACAATCTACTTCCGTGGCTGTACATTTCATCCAGAGGCGGGGTGGAAATTTCATGCAGATCCGATCAGCCGTTCTGGCATGATTGAGTAACAAAAATACATCCTAACTTTTGCATTAATTATATTAGTAGGATAGGAAGAAGGATTACGATCTCCGGCCACCGTAGACGCGGGCCTGCGGACGGCGAGTAAGGGTAGCTCACCGTCCGATCAGCACCAGGCCCGAGAGACGACGGAATGTAGTGTTCCACGCGCGCCTCAAAGAGTTGTCAGCCACCACTGACGGGGCCCATCATGGCCGGTGCCTGCATGCCTAGGGGTAGCGAGTATATTCGTTACAGAGTTACCGCTCCCCTGAGCACTCAGACAAGGAAGGAACGGGGGTGGGTTTTAGTCAGTAAAAGTCTGACACGCCCTCCCGCTCCGCTCAGAGCGTCAGAGTCACTTCTCACCCCAAAAAAAAAGGATAGGAAAAAGGATATAGTAGAAAGCAAGTTACTTAAATTCTGTTATTAAAGATTTAAAATCGAACTTACGACCTCTTTGACCAACTTGCTCGATCTGTTTGTGTCCAGATAGAGTGAGATCCAGGAGACGCCAGACCTTAATTATTTTCTGACTAACAAAATGTGTGGAATTGACTAGTGTTAATAAGTTGGTACTTTAAACGTAAGCATACCTGCTAGTAACAACTAATGTCTAGCGGCTCTGAGATCTTGGACTAAGAGGATTTAGGGATAAATCTCGTATTTTAAAAACGTTCGCATTCTAAGCTGCCATTCCCTTCATTTTCAGTCTCAAGTTTTTGCAAGTATTTCTAAGTAACTACGAGCTTAAGACGACTTAAGAATATGGCCCTTAAAGATAGACTTAAAAACCTGAATAACCTTAGTCTGTGAATAGTACATGTTGAATTGTGTGACTGTTTTGGTGTACAGTAAAGTCTATATATCTAGTTCTATTTTATTCTATTCTATTCTATTCTATTCTATTCTATTCTATTCTATTCTATTCTATTCTATTCTATTCTATTCTATTCTATTCTATCCTATCCTATTATATTCTATTCTATTCTATCCTATTCTATTCTATTCTATTCCATATTATGAAATAAATAAAAAAGAAAAGTTTCGTCTATACAGGGTGTAGCAGAAATGCGTGCTCAAATTTTAAGTATTGCTTCTGCCTATGATTAATAACAGCTTTCTTTATAGAAGTCATAGTAAATTCCCAAATTCCCATTCTGTTCATATCCATGGGCAGAATTTTCAATCTTTTTTTTAGGCGCCGAAACGTGGTGCATTAAAAGCCGTAAAAGTAGGAAGATCGATGCTTTCGAGATGTGTTGTTGGCGGAGACTTCTTCGAATACCATGGACAGCCATGAGAACGAACGAGTCCATACTGAAGGAACTCAAAATCACCAAGCGACTATATACACATGCCAAGAGCGTGCCCTCAGCTTTTTTGGACATATTATGCGATCACATATGGTCAGACCTGCTGTCTTGTATGGTTCAGAATGTTGGGCCACAAAAGGGATGAATGAAAAGCAATTGCATGTAGCTGAGATGAGAATGCTAAGAGCGATGTGTGGTGTTACGCGCATGGATATAATTAGGAATGAGTATATAAGAGGAAGTCAGAAAATGGCACCTCTGACTGAAAAGTTGTGAGGAAATCGGTTGTCGTAATATGGGTCTGTGATGCGGAGGAATGAAGAAAATGTCGTGAGGAAAGTCTTGTGTATGAATGTGGATGGCTATAAGAGTAGGGAAAGGCCAAAGAAACGATGGTTGGACTGTGTGAAAGAGGTTATGGGTAAAAAGGGGGTGACTACAGAGATGACGACTAATAGAGGTATGGAAGAAAAAGACATGTTGCGCCGACCCCAAATAAATTGGGATAACGGCAGGAGATTGATGATGCGATCACATAATATGTATAGTCTGGAAAGGCTTATACACTGGGCAAGGTGGAAGGAACGCGCTCAAGGCCGAGCACCCGCAAGAAAGTCTGATGACATAAGGAGTGCTGTTGGAGGCAGCGTGTATCGAGTGGTCTACATTGCAGAAGACAGAGACACGTCGTTTGTGGTCACGATCCTCAGCAGTGAGGAAACGACGAAGAAGAAGACAAAGACATTATCATCGGCTGATCAAAATTAGTTTATGAAATCCAATTTCCTTTTTCGGAATTGTCTATGATTTTCTTGAAGATAGTTACTCATATCCATAGGCCTCAAAGTGGACCGATGACCTGATGAGGGTCGCGGGTAGCCGATGGATGCGAGACGCACAGGGCCGGTTGTTGGTTGTTGTGGCGACACTTTGGGGAGGCAGTATGTCCAGCAGTGGACGTCTTTTGGCTGAAATGATGATGACGATTCATGGGCAGACGCAGTGTTTAAAATATAACCACGCTTTTCCGTTACAGCCTGTATAAAGATGGTGTATCAGATTTCCCGGATGTTTTCTTCCAATTAGGTTAAAACCTTATTACGACTGTATTTGTTCGAGTGCATTGTGGTTTCTAACAGTATGAGAACTGAACAATTTTGTTGAGTATTCTGCTAATAAGTTATCTTTTCTAGATAGAAATGTGAACGGCTTATGAACTTGGGATTGTGTGTTGGTATTCTTTATTCTTCTTTTTATTGTATATCTGCTTAATCCATCAGGCGCGCGTTTCCAATCGGAGACGCGACAATAGGTTAGTATTGAATTAATTTAATACATTTGCACATTCTAACTCAGATTTATTATTATTTCTTTTAACTTATATACTTACTTACCCAATTCTGTATAATACTGTACAGTATTTAGTTAACTCATTGTTTGCTGCACTGGTCGACGTCATTACGTCACCGCCGGCTGTCGCTGAAAAACAGCGCTGAGGCTCTGTCTCGCATAGCGTCACAGCATTAAGCTGAGCGATGGCCGTTTTTTACCCCCAGCTTTATCTTTTTTGTTGTGTTTCGCTGTCTTTTGCGTCATGTTTAACGCAAATAAACGTATTTTCTTTCTTTCTCTCTAATTCCAAGTCAGATATCTATCTATCGCAGATTAGATCATAGAACTTACGAATAAATGTGAACTTTAAACATCGTATCCTACACGAATGTTATTATTATTATGTGATAACACACACTAGCTCGCAGAGACGCTCGTGGCTAAAGTAATAACAGCCACACGGGTCGAGCCATCAGGTTAAGCTACACTTGCCGGGGTTGGTCCATGGATTGCTGACTATCTTTACGTACCGAGACTCCTCCGTGCCTCGGAAAGCACGTTAAGCCGTTGGTCCCGTCTGTCAACCGTGGATCTTTGACAGTCGTTACGGGTCGTCAAAAGCCTGAAAGTCTGACAACCAGTCTTACCAAGGGGTAAGTAACTGGGTTGCGGAGGTCAGATAGGCAGTTGCTCCATGTAAAATACTGGTATTTAGCTGTATCCGGCTAGACTGGAAGCTGACCCCAAGATAGTTGGGAAAAGGCTAGACAGATTGATTGCTAGAACACACTAACACTGCTAATTAGCTGATACATGTGTGTGGAGCCTATTCCATGCTGTTACGACTCGGTTAGGCAGGAATCGCTCGAAAGGCTTCTTCCTGGATGAAGACATTCTCTCAAGCTGTGGGGAGACCCACAGCTTGAGAGAATGTCTTCGTAGGTGTTTGTTGGCATTCAGTGAGTAGGTACTTTGTATGTTTTAATGGGCCTACCCATTTGTCTTCGTCGTTATAGAGTGATAAGGCCGAGCTCTTCGTTTTTAATGTGCACATTAGTGTCGCAATCTCACTTCGGTGACAATCTATGTTAAAAACTTATTTATTTATTTATTTAACAATTAATGTACACACATACAAAAAAAAACAGACAAGAAGAAGGAAACAGAGAAAAATGTACAAAGGTTATGCTTATTTCTATAGAAATCTCTTACAGCATACCTGCGAAAGGAGAGATGGAAAAAAAGAGAAGTAGACACCGCGTGTAATAGTGCTAGGACACATACAATGTAAAGATATAAAACTAATTACCTATAACCCCTCTAATTTCCCAAGATTTTGTCTGGAAACTAAATTGTTAGTGTCAAATTGACAATTTGTTGTTCGAAATAACAGGTGAAAATCAAATTACTGTTCAGAAACAATTTAACTGAAATTTGTGTTTTTTTTTTCAAAACACAGACATAGCACATAACTGTTTTGGAACTCATTCAAGAACTTTTAACTTTACAAGTCTATTTCAATTTGAACGCTCAAAACGACAAAAAGAGATACAATTTTCGCCTGACCCATCTCTACGGCTTCTATACAACCCACTCCAATACCAACCTTGACCTTATCCTTATAAAGTACATTTTTCAACAACACCACAACATCGGTATTGTGTTACCCCCTAACTGGGTTGTGAAGGTCAAATAGTCAGTAAGTCTATGTTAAATACTGGTGTTTAGCATTCGGTTAGACTGGAAACCGACTCCAACACTGTCGGGAAAAGGCTTGGCTGATGATGACGGCATTCTAAAATCAACCATATCTTTTATATATAAAGTACATTTCTCAAAAACATTAATAATAGTCCTTCCGATCGAGTTTCGAACGCGGTGGCCAACCAAGCCAAGTATGGAGGAGGTATTATAGTGCACAAGCGTGTTCAAAAACACAGGATTCCTTCACTCTCATAGACCGACGGGACAGCAATCCGACACGACCCCGGAAAGATCAGGCACATGACCAACGACTTAAGAGTCGATACTACCTCAAATGACTTTGTTTGATACATTTTACATATATTAAAATTGAAAATATATACTAAATACTATATTATAATGTGAAAACACGCTTACCGAAACCCCTAACTAAAAAAATTCGATAGAAAAACAGCCCAAACCACCACAAAAAAAATGAAAATAATTGTAGCGTTTTTTTTCAATGTATACTTCAAATATTCAAATGAATCGTGGTATAATAAACAGAGCATACCTAATATAATACGTTTATTGTATAACTTAGATTCGGGTAGCTAGATAGTAATTCCTAATTGAAAAACTCAAACAAATTTCAAAATCCATATAACCCACTCCAAAACCAACCTTAACTTTTTCAAAATAAAGTAAATTTGTCAACAGCACAGCGAGTTCACGAACGAGACGACCACGGTCAGCAAGCTGACGATGCTGCCCCAGCCTGAAGATGATGGAGCCATGATCAGGTGCCGGGCCGATAATCCGGTGCTGAGGGTCGCTTTGGAAGATGCCTTCAGGATGAGTGTCGTTTGTAAGTACCTTTAGACAGCTTCTTCTTCTTAGCGAGTCGATGGAAAATTTCGTTTTTAAATATAGTTGGTTGGCCCAGTATTCAGCCACGGCAACGGAATTCGCTGATGCTACCATAAAGTCCTCACATGTACAGGTGACAGGGCATGCAGCGCCGCCGTATCCGCCGCAGGAGATACTCAGGGTATCGGGGGTCGCGGGACGATCTCCGGCCACCGTAGGCGCGGGCCTGCGGATCAGCACCAGACCCGAGAGTCGACGGCGCGTAGTGTTCCACGCGTGGCTCAAAGAGATGTCAGCAACACGTGACGAGGCCCGTCATGGCCGATGCCTGTCCAAGGGTAGCGGATAAATTCGAAACAGAGTTACCGCGCCCTTGGGCACTCAGGCAAATGAAGGAACAGGGGAGGATTTTAGTTAGTAAAAGTCTGGCATGCCTTGAGCTCCACCCAGAGCGGGAGAAGTCATTGGATGAAATAACATCCCCAAAAATTAAAAATAGGGCATGCCGCGCAATATGAGGTGTGAGCCATGGTTGTAGAGAGACGCTGCATAAAAACCGAAGATCAAAGTAATCCGAAAACCTCCACATGTGGAGGTTGTCTTTACTGCGGCCGAGCTGAGAACGGAGCCTATTTAGAGTTTTCCAGGTCAGCCTCGGCAACGCGTGTCCAGGAGCAAGACTCACAAATATCAGTTAGTTTCATGTTGCAATACTTTAAAGACAAACATAAGACTTACAAGAAGATAACGTAAAGAACATTTATAATTATTAAAACCAATTCATTTAAGTATACTATTCCACCAACACATCACAACCCGCATTGGGCCCGTTTTGGATTACGGCCCACACCCTCTCACAGCGAGGAGGTCTGTTTCCCAGCAGTGGGGACATTAAAAGTCTGATGATGAATATATACTATTAACAAACTTATGAAATACTTGACTAACTATAATTAACTTTAAAACAAAAACTTCTAACTAAATAAAATTTTAAAATACTGCGTCAAAAATTCCTCCGCATCGCTGTCGACTGAAAGTGTGCCCAAAAGACTAGCGGCTTTGCCACGTTGTATGGCAATGCTTAACCTCTGGCTGAGGTAAAAGCCAGCCTTTGGGTCACTTGAAGTGTCAACAAGGCGATTAGATAGATCTTTAAAAATTATCTAGCACTTGGACCCCACGGCCCAATATGTAATATGATTACTTGTAACCATCTTGATTATTCGTAGGTAAATAGGGCTTATATTCCTTTCAATGCAGGGAGGGGAGGGGGGGGGGGGGTTTGGGGGTTTTCCCCCAAATAAATTGGGATAAGGGCAGGAGAATGATGATGATGATGATTCCTTTCAATGCAGGATCATCATTGTAAAATTAACATAACCTCCTTTGCTTCGCACAGTCGAGTAAAACTACAACTTCAGATAAGCAACGTGCGGTTGCGGTCACCAACCACATAACAATATACTAGGCAGACTATACAGTAAGCACACCGTATACTAGGCGCACTGTATAAGCACACCGTATTGACGGACCGCATCTCCGTAATTAGGCCACGGGCAGTGGGCACAGCTTTGTATCTGCGAATGGTTGCTGAAATTAAGAGGCAGTGAATAGCGTGGGGTAGTGGTTTACAGGTGAAAATGTGGAGTAGGAGAAGAATGTTGCGCATATCATGGACAGTAAAATGTACAATTAAATCCATTCAGCGTGCCAATGCAATGCGTTTCAATTTTAAGCGTGCTCCACCTACGTCATCCACATCATCTCTTACCATCAGGTGAGATAGTGGTCAAAGTAAAAAAAAAAAAATCTAGACCAGCTAAGCATCAGAACTAGACTCTCAACGATCTGCTACCAACGGTTCTTAAGTTACTTTGCTCATATCGCTCGAAGACAACCAGATAACTTGGAAAAACTGGTTGTAGTTGGAAAAGTGGATGGAAAAAGACCGCGCGGGCGTTCACCTACTCGCTGGTCAGACCAGATTAAGGCGTATATAGCCGCCAAGTGGCGCCATCATTGAACCAAAATCGGCCGTTTTTGACACATTTGCTTACTGCTTTGGATACAAAACATTTTGAGTCCTGTTTTAACAACAAAAAAATACCTTATCCTATTTGTAATAAACGCAACATAGGATTCTTTAATCTTTATTGTGTGCTAGCTGGCAAGTGGCGGATTATTTAATTTTATGATTATTTTTTAGACGACATATATTTATTTTTCTGTTTTACATAATGTTAAGATTGTTGCATAAAATTATATAGATTCAAGTTCTTAAAACTTAACAGACAGATGTGTTGCTGGGGAGTTTGTTGGCCACTTCTTCTTCACAGCTAAAACACTAGGAAGTGGTGACGGGCGGGCGTTTTTTGGGGGACTGTCTTTATGTAGAACTTTGACGTTCAAAAAGTGCTGGTTCTCAGCCTAGTTTGAATAAATGACTTTTGATTTTGATTTTGATTTTTTATTTTCTATGCGTTTTCGTATTACACGATTTTTTATTCAATGAGGGCGCCACTAAAGCGGAGGTAGGCTCTGAAGAAGATAACGAGACTCACGGTTACCACTGCCCTGAGAAGAGCCGAAGACTGTCCTGAAAGTAGCTCATCAGTGAGTCGGTCAAAGCTTTCCAAGACAGGCACGACCTTCAGTAATGAAGAAAACGAATAAAAATAAAGTGATTTACATGGACGTGTATAAAAGTTGATGTTGTTGGTGTTGCTGTTGTTACTCGTAATAAGCCTTCAAGCTGACTAGCTTAAGGGCAAAACACTTCGGACACCCAGGTAACCTAAGCGAGATAGTCAGTAAAACCAGGGCGCTGCTAACCTTACCTGAGGATCGGGGGTGGATAGAACAACAAAGCTGTCCCACCTGTACCAAAAAACACACCTTGAGCGTGGAGATGCGGAAACCAGCCCGACATACATACATACATAATCCTCCCAGCCGAATTTCGATCATGGTGCCAAGTACCTACGCAGGAGATAGTGCACAAGAGTGTGCGCAGACACGGGTGCACTCTGTTCCTTTACTCTCATAGTCCGATGGGACGCAACCCGACACGACCGGAGAGAGATCGGGCGCAGGACCAACAGGCTTCCATAGCACAGGGGTGTCTCACCACCAACTTCCAAACTCTGGGCTGCTACGGTGAACTCAATAGCACCATTTGTCCGACCCGGAAACCGAACTCAGGACCTCACACTCAGCAGTCACACGTCGAAAAGAATTACCCTACTTCTGAGGTAGTCGGGTAAAAATATTTGAAAACGCATTCATAGTAGGTACTTAATTACATAACGTACCAGTACCGACACAATCTGGTGTGGTGCAGAAAAAGTAAAACCTCCAACTTGCCCAACGCGCAAGAAAGCCAACAAAATGCGACATTTTAATTCCCTGCTAACGAGAACTTAAAGCCAATGAAGTGACCTGAAGAATCTATTTCCGAACTCCATTGCAAAGTTGTATAACTTTGTCGTAGCGCACCAATTCCTAAGAAACTTAGCTGGTTTTACAAACTAGCAAATTACTCAACATGTTCTTTTAGGATTCCTTACCGAAAAAGCCATATTATTATTTAAGACCGTATTAAAACAGGACTGTAATAATTATTTTTGGTTCCATACTCATAGCATAGTAACGAACCCATATAATACTGGCTAACTCATCTGTTTCTTGAGATTGTGTGGACTTTTTAGCCTCATCAATTTGACCACTTATCAAACCTTTAACCCATAATCTTCTCCCACAGATAGACCAGTCCTCACCATGTCTCTGGGGAGCACCCTCAACCCCAACGACATCAAGGAGGGAGACGACGTCTACTTCGAGTGCAACATCAAAGCCAATCCCAAGGAGCATCGCATCTCCTGGTACCATAACGTGAGTGAGTCGTGGCCTTTCAGTAATGTATTATTACACGCTTATAATATTATTTATTTGACTTGCAATGTTCGTATGTAAGTTGTCGGCAATAAAATAACATTAAATACATGTTGGTTTCCGATAGAATTGGGCATAGTTATGTAGGTATGAAGACTGGTGACAATGAAATATTATGATACCCGGTGTAAAACACAGTTGCGAAGTCCATTATCGCAATGTACGTTACCGCGAAAGTTTACCATCGCGACGTTCGTTGTTGCGAAAGTTCTTTATTGCGACGTACGTTGTCACGAATTCTTTTTACTGCGATGCACGTTATTGCGAAAGTTTACCATTGTGACGTATGTTGTCCAAATGCGAGCGAAGCAAGCTCGGGAACTCAGGGCACCCCGACACGGATTATCCCTTTCGTGTTAGGTTCTTTTAAGCCCTGCAGACAGAAATAGGAGCCTCACGCAGTGGGGCTCCGTCAACCTACCTTACTTATGAACGTCGTAAGCACATTTCTGGCTGAATATTCGGCATTGTATAGAATGGCTAGGGAGATAAATATTATAATATTTCCACTATCTCCAGTATCAACAACAGCAACCCTCCTACATGACCTACATCGCAGTAGCGTATTATCGAAACTGCAATCATCGCAGTAAAGAACTTTCGTGGCAACGTCCGTCACCATAGTAAACTTTCGCAGTAACGTACATCGCAGTTAAGAACTTTCGCAACAACGAATGTCGCAATGGTAAACTTTCGCGGTAACGTATACCGCGGTAATGAACTTCGCAACTACGATTTACATAGTGTGAAATAATAGGATAGTTTAATTTGGGCTAGTTATCATGAGTAGGTACCTACTTTCCATCAGACAAGACGACGAAGGTTGTTAAAGAAAATAAAAATCTTTTATTTTATATTTGGTGTACTTTTAACAAACCGACACGTTCCTAGCACGGTTATAGTATGATACGGTATAATGGGCAAGACTCGTTTACATTTTTATCTCTCTATGCCTCAGAAAGCATGTTAAGGAAATCAAAGCGAATGTATCTATCAAACGTCCGAAAATTTAGCATTTGAACGTTGGTATTAGGTACCTACGTCTTAATTGGGTTATGTAGGTAGGTCTTGTGAAATAATGATTCACGTCAATCTGGAAAGTAAGGGACAAACTTGATCCTGAGGACGGCAAGTAGTGGGTAACTCGCCGTCCGATCAGCACCAGGCCCGAGAGTCGACGGCGCGTAATGTTCTACGCGCGCCTCAAAGAGTTCAATTCAATTCAAATTGCCAGCAAAACATGACGGGGCCCGTCATGGCCGATGCCTGCCCAGGGGTTGAGGATAAATTCGAAAGAGTTACCTCGCCCCTGGGCATTCAGGGCAGGGAAGGAACAGGGGTGGGTTTTAGTCAGTAAGAGTCTGACACGCCCTCCCGCTCCACCCCATAGCGGGAGATGTCATTGGATGATAACCCACCCCACAAAAAAAAGGGACAACTTAATTATAGTTGGTATGTAAATACGTAGCCAGGTTGATTATAACTTCAGTAAATTGTATATTGAATTCTAAACCCCAAAAGAAAAAAGTAAAGGCTCTTAAAACAGTCGAGGAGCTCGATTAAGGTAATTTAGGAGCTGAGTTCTCTTGACGAGGCTCTTCGAGTGCGTGGGTCAAAGTGGAGGGCTTTTGGAGTCGACCTCGAGTATTTACGTTGCGATTCATTCAAATGTTACTTCAAAGTTTTTTACTTCAACCGTCATCAGGGATGAAGTAATCACGGCGGTTGAGTTCATTCTTTTCGTTAGATTTAGTCAGTTTTAAATTTTGTTACAAGAATGTCGTAAGGAAACTATTACCTATTTAAATATATATAATTTAATTTCACTTTCAACCATAAAAGTTTCACTAGGCTCACCAGGTCAGCGACGAAGCGTTGAAAGGCCTTCCACAAGGTGGACGCTTGTGGAAGGCCTTTCAACGCTGCGTCTTCTGGTACGCGATCACTTCTCCAAAAACTTTCGGCTCCATTATTGTTATCTGTACTGCGAGTAATGTGCTGCCTAATGCCACTTCAGTTTGGCAATTCTCTGAGCTATGTCGGTAACTTTAGTTAGTTCTTCTGTGGATATCTTCATTCCTGATTCAGTCACGTAAGAAAACTTCCGAGCATAGCCCTCTCCATTGTCCTTTGGGTGACTTTATGCCTTCTGATGAGGCCCATTGTGATTGTGAGTCACCACGTTTCAGTGCCATATGTCAACACTGGCAACACGCTCTGGTTATAGATTTTCGTCTTGAGACACTGTGATATGTGAGACGCTACCCAGCCGAGTCGGGTTTGACAGTTAACCTCTAAATATGTGTACATTAATGTAATTATATTTTCCCCAGGACGTACAAGTAAGCCAGAACATGTCATCAGGTGTCTTTATCAGCACCAAGTCGCTGGTGTTACAGAAAGTGACGAAGAGGGACGGAGGTCTCTACACCTGCAGGGCAGCCAATCAGATGGGGGAGTCTAGCAGTCAGGCGGTGTATCTTAGAGTGCAGTGTAAGTGCTTATCCTTGACATATTTATTCCTTGTTTGTCATTTTGCTCATGGTCAGCAACCTGAATAATAAATCTGATAAGTTATCTGCTTTATTAAACAGCACCTGTCAGTGAATAAAATGTGCCATTTTGAAAATATTGTTTGTTTTTTTTTGTTTTATATAAATTGACAAATATTTGAACTTTAAAATTAGGCAGGGTACAGCGGGTATAAAAAGGCTGCTTCATATGAATCATAATATTTCTTGCGCACAATTCATATAGACCTCAATGGTTACACATTTTTGCTGAATTATACTCAATAAGGTATTCTCCTGTATTTATTTTTGTACAATATTTTATATGAAACAGCAAATAAAACTAAAAAGAAATCTCTCTGAAAACAGCATCAAAATTTCTTATTAAATGAAGCAGCAATTAGCATTTCAAATACGGAAGAGTGGTCACATCTCGCTATCTCTTTTGTACGCGCGTAGCCTAATGGCGGTGACGTTATACTTATAGTATAGAGTATGCATTCTTTTTCTGTTACTGACAGTTTGCACTTCCACAAGGTTTGAAAGGTTTCTAACTTGCTAAAAACGGATTTGAAAAATTCTTTCTATTTTCGATTTTGGTTTAAGTTACTTTTTGGTATAAACAATAAATCAATTGAATCAAATACCCTGTTAAATTCACATCATACTTAGTACTGAGTAATACTTACACATTGCCGCTATATGCGAAAGAAATAGATACTATTAAGATTCATCTCAAACGGCCTTTTTATTAGACCAGTTTAACTTGATACCTTGATGGCAGAGAAACTTAATATATATTAAGTTTCTGATGTTACGTAGAGTAACACTCGCACGTGTCACAAAGTTTCTCTAGTTTTAATAATTCCTACTTATACTATACTCATAGGTATAGTTGGTTAATCGCACGTCAGTGGTAATATTTCGTCCAATGCTTGGCTTAGCGTAGGACGGCGTTCCAATAGGAGGCGAGGTGGCAATATTGCCGTTGACGTGTGCCCTACTGACTATTAGGTAGGCAATGGAAAATTGCCAATATCCTTATACATTCTCTGGAATTTGACAAGATGAAGTTAGAGCAGGAAAGACAAAAATAGTGATCAGATAATCTGTATATTTGTAAATTTAAAAACCGTTTTATAAAAGAGTGAAATACTAATTCACTTATAAATATTTTTAAATCCATATTTCATTCTCCTCCCACACAGACGCCCCAGTCTGCGCACAACCGTCTCCCCTATTAATTGGTGCACGACTAGACGAGCCGCTGCGCGTGCGCTGCACAGTAAACGCAGACCCTGCCGACGTCACGTTTTACTGGCAATTTAACAACAGCGGCGAGAGCTTCCAGGTGTCCCCTGCTAGATATGGTGAGTGTTACATCTTCAGCATCATTAATATAAAATATTTTCTAGAATTATACTATTACGACTAACTAAAACCTTAGATGAAAATCGGCCGAAAGAGCAAGCGAGATTCAGAAGTAAGTTTTCGACCATAAACCATGTCCACGTTTTGCTACAGTTACTGCAGAAATACAACAAATACTTAATATTATTATTTGGATTTCATAGACTTCAACAAAGCGTTCGACTCTGTAGAACACAATTATAATTTATGGGAAGCATTGGAGCCTCCGGGGATCCATCAAAGTACATACGTATACTAAAAAACGTTTACGGTAAAAGTACAGCTCACATAAAACTGGAAACTGCTGGCGATGAATTTCCAATAGAAAGAGGAGTCCGTTAAGGTAAACTTACCTCGCCTAAGATATTCACAAGTCATCTGAGACTTGCCGACGATTTGATACTGTTCCCAGAATGCCCTAAGAGTTTGGAGCAAAAGCTGCAGCAATTGTTGTATGAAAGTGCAAATGAAGTTCTCTCAATGATTTCTTTAGTTCCATCGTCATTCAAGACTAAGTTTGCACATCGGTTTTTCTGCTACCAGGGTTCAAATTTATATAACAAGCTAAATCGGACCTTAACGATTTATCCTTTACCAAAAACCAAATGTAAGTCTTTGGTCTCGGACTGGTTGCAAAATTTGGATTATAATTTTACTGAAAGTCTGCTAAATTCAAATTAAATTGGTACGGTATAAGTTTTTAACTTACGCCCAAACCCTCACACGTACACATCGGCACACTAGACCTGACACTCAACACTACACAGTGACATCACACAGACACTTACATCACACACTCTCTTAGACACACACATACACACAGATACAGGCGCTCTGATTATCTTTTTGTTTCTTTTTCTATTTCTACCCTCAGAATTATAACTTTTAAGTTTTGTATCTTTAAATCTCCTTAGATTGAAGTTTTGCAATTTTATTGACCAAAACTATCTGTTCTTCCGTGGGGTGGGGACCTGGTGATTTGTAATACGGGCATTTCATGCCCATCTCAGACACCAGCTCCTCACATTGCTAAGTAAACAAATAATAATAACTATGTTAAACCTAGAATAAGCTTGTCATTGTGAGGAGAAATAAAGAATTTTATTATTATTATTATTATATTATTATTATAATGAACCTAACAAAGACAAATTAATGAGTAAATGGTCAACAACAAGACCCAGGCCCAGGAGTGGGAATGTCAAAAGACTGATTATGATTATGCATGCAAGCTTAAATAAAAACAGAAAAATATCAATGGGAATAATTTTGCGGTAGGCCCGTCTTAAAATATTTCTTTTTTGTTATTTCATGAACAGATCTGGAAATATGAAACGGACCTTTCCTACGATCACTTTAATAACAAAAATACCTCTGAATCTTCTCTGGTTCACCGGTCTTTTTTTTTTGACATTGCGAAAATGCCTTTGAGCACCTCCAACACACCGGTGCGTCACCCGATTCACGCGTTTTAAACCTCTATTATTACTAAAACGCAAGGTTTTATATCCTGTGGAAAGGTTCACACACTCGGGGGATGACATTCTCGTCAGTCTCACAGATTTTCTACCAAAATATTTGCGTTGGTAGTATTGAAAAAAAAGTTAAAGTAGAATGAAAAAACGCCACAGTCTAAAAATGAATTTTTAGACTGTGGCGGACGCGTCAATGACAGACGAAAGTTTATTTACATTATGTGTTTTAAAAGTTTGTGTTGGTTTATTAGTGGGAAGTGTTAAGATATTCATTTTTAAGTAGTTATTACATCGTGTTAGATAAATATTTGTACGAAATAACATCATTATAATACTTTTTGGATCAAGAAAATGTAAGGTGTCAAAGTTTTTTTTTGTGTGTAATCAACGGTATGTGGGTATATACTCATTTATATGTAATTATTACATAGTATTAGATAATATTTTCATGAAATAACATCTTATACAGGGTGGAGAAGACAATACGACAATAAATGAAAACACGGACAATACTAGTTCATAAGAATAAGTTTAAGCTATCAAAAAAATCCTAACATCAAAAATAAAAAAATAAAAATTACAAACAAACTAAATGGCATAAAACTAGAAACGAAATAGAACACCATTTATAAATCTTAGTTCACTAACCTGTCGTAAGAGCGGCAACAACGCGCGGTCCTGTAGCGACTTGATTTTTTAGCTTTTAATTATGGATTAATGCTCAACAAAATTACACTGAATCACAGATTATTAACCAAATAATCAGGCATCTCTCAACCGCGTGTTATTTATTAATCAAATTATTAATCACGATCAGGATGTAGGTATGAAAGTCACTAAATTTTTCGTTTTTCAATATGGCCGCCATGAATTCGAATACACAAATTGCACCGTCGTAAAAGGTTATTTCTAACGTCTGACAAAAGGTCCCCATTCGCAGCCATGTGTTTTAATTTAAAAGATATGATTATTCTATCTTTTAAATCATCAACAGTATCAACAGCTGTTGAGTACCTACACTTCATTTTTGATATGACCCCACAAGAGAAAAACCAGTGGTGTAAGGTCGGGGGACCTGGCTGGCCAACGCGTTGGTCCATAACGGCCAATCCACTGCTGTCCGAACAATTGAGACAAACGCTCTCTAGCAGACAGCACTGAATGAGCTGGTGCTCCGTCTAATTGGTACCACATCTGCCTGTACGCAGTTACCGAAAGCTCATCCATGTACTCGCAAACAGGTCCATTGAGGAGTTCTAAAAAGTTTTCAGCATTTAAATTAAAATTTAAAATTCGTTCCTCAAGGGTCACTTTTACACGTGAAGGAGCACTATCCACATGCGGGATTAAGGATCGATTTTCTCGCATCCTCTGGACAGCTTGGACAATGGTGCGCCCGTTGGTCGGACAAACTCGAGTGTCTCCAAACCTCTCTCGGTATGTCCGTATAGCCAAAGCGGCATTTCTTTGACACTCCCCATAAATTAAAATCATGTCGGTGTACTCCGAAGCTGTGTAATTGTAGCGCGGCATGATTATTAAAAAAAAAACACGAAAACAATAAAAACTAAGCGTCTAATTTCGCACAATTCACTCACTGTTTAACTAAATACCTATTAAAACGTTACGTGCCCTGTCACCAAAATAAAGCGTCCAATTTCGCACTAATACCGCCGTAAATGAATTTACAAAACACGACACACACGAGCGGCGGGGAAGTACCTACATCAAAGACGCGGCGCGAACGAAAGTTAGCGGCACCTGCGGCTGCACTATAAAGCGAGGACGCGTGACTCATCACAGGATCGCGGCCGGCGACACACTAACCTAAATTTGTTGTAGCAAATTTCTTCAAGAAAGCGAAGCGAAGTAACAAACGAAACTAGATTTATCTCTTTCGCACACACTAAATTTTCTATTAATATTATGAGTGCATTGCAATTTCCGCATTCGTTACTTTCTTATCCAACTCTGATGACACGCTTTATGACTCTTATTACTCAGAATTAAGGTATAATTTTCACTAAATTAGATGAAAATACTAATTTGGCGAAAGTGTTTACGTACTCGTAGCGTCGTAGCGAGTTGGCAACGTGACTTTAATGTTTTGATGTTTATACCGATGTGGGTCGTTAACCTGACAGTGTTTCCCTATTATCAGATACATCATGTAGCAAATGTTAAAAATGAAAAATAATTTCCTGTGACTAAACTACTGGATATATTCAAATGATTTTTTGTATGTAGACTGAGAACGTGTTGAGGTATGCGAGGTTTAATTTAATGTCGTATTGTCATCACCACTCTGTATAAACTTATTTGAGCAAAAAAAAAATCAGGCATGAGAAACCGTTACTTTGTTTTGTTTTCGTTCTATGAAGTTTGAGTCTGAATATTATGAAAATATTATGTTGAGAGTCCTCAAAAAATAGTGTAATATGCAAAATTTCGTGTAAATTGAAATGGTAGTAGTTTTATCAGAAAGCAACCTAACACGGGAACATACACTATTTCAGCTAGTGATTTGTTTTTAATTCAACTCCTAACAAGTATTATTTGCATTTTATATTATGGTATGTTTATTCAAGAACCTAAAACATTTTACTTTAAGTCCCTCGCGCCAAAAGAAACGTCAGTAAACCATTTTTTGTGAGTCGGTCGAAAACATGTCAATTGCGGGAAAAACGCGCGGGTCTTGACGGTTTTTGACGTTTTAAGTGCCACTTAAATTTCGGCATATGTTCGATTTCAATTATTTTGTTTAATTCCTAAACAAACTGTCTATTAAGGGTCAGTTTCCACCAAACAGAAATAGCGTTAGGTCTCTCACAATCTGCCGGGGTCACGGTAGTGATCAAAGGAGTCACCATAGCCCTGGCACACGCCACAGAAAAAGGCCTCTCACAAGATGGACCAATGACCTAATGAGGATCGCGGTTAGCCGAAATGAACAACTGAAGTGGCATTGGGCAGAGCACATTGCTCGCAGAACAGATGGTCGATGGGGCCGGAAGGTTTTGGATTGGCGACCGCGTACCGGAAGACGCAGCACTAGAAGGCCTCCCACAAGGTGGACCGATGGTCTGGTAAGGGAATCTTATGGATGCGGGACGCACAGGACTGGTCATTGTGGCGGCACTTTGGGGAGGCCTATGTCTAGAGAGTGCATGTCTTTTAGCTGAAATAATGATTTTAGGTCTCGATGACGCCCGTAGGTTGCCAGACAAGACCAAAAAAGTGTTTATAATTTATTTAATCACAATGTGTTTGTTCAGTGTCAACAGGTGGCACATCTAGTGAGCTTCGCTACCGAGCAGCGAGTGAGCGAGATTACGGTGCGCTACTCTGCCGCGCCACCAACGCTGTGGGCAGACAGAAGAGGCCGTGTGTCTTCCAGATTGTTCCTGCTGGTAAGTTATTTTTATTTTACATTATTTATTTATTTATTAACTGCTCTCAAAACGGTTAAGGAAAACATCGTGAGGAAACCGGCATGTCCTAATACCAAAAATTCGAAGACATGTGACATCCATCAAACCGCATTGGGCCGCGTCGTGGATTACGGCCCACACCTTCTCACAGAGAAGAGGCCCGTGACCCAGCAGTGGGGACATTAAAAGGCTGATGATGATGATTTAGCTTTACCAAAGTTTTTTTTTCTAAGGATTTTGTGTTTTGTACGAAATTTTCCTTTTATAAGTTGGGCGACTATTACTCTTAAACTAACAGAGCTATCTTAGCCATGATCGTTTCCTTTCAAAGTTCGTTATATAAGCTACCATCAAGATTTTTTACATATTTTTCAAGCCAACCGTTTAGCTTTTAGTGGGGTAAAGGACCCTCGACTCGAACAAAAAATATCTTTATAGTTAATATTTCGCAAACGAATTACTGAATCGAAAATTTTATTATTTTCTTCACATCCCCACAATGATTGAAATACCTATCCAACGATACCTCACACTATATGATAGGCGAGAATGTACGGGAGATTAGATTTTTTATATGGTACCTACCATATAAAAAATCTTATTCAAAATATTGCTTCGTTTTCGTCGCGTGATTAATTTATAATGCAAAATTGCAGCTTTCTAGTACTAACAGTATCTACGCTATGGCTGGAACGGACAGATCAACATACCGAAACTATAAGGGTTTCTTGTCCTTGTTAGGACTACGGCACTCTAAAATGCGAAAGTTTGGATGGATAGCTGGATGTTTGTTACTCAATCACGCCAGATTGGCTGAACGAATCTGGATGAAATTTGGCACAGAGACAGATTATATAGTCTGGAATAGCACATAGGTTGTAACTTATAAAGGGGAACTACTAAATCCATGCGGGCTAAGTAACATAGAAGGGAATGAATAACGAGTACTTTATCGATAGAACTATTAATAAAAAAGTTTACATATTCCTTGGTAACCAGTCCGAGCCCGATATCTTTTTTCTCTTTATCTTGTAATAGTTTCACATCAATCGGGGGTTGTCGTTGGGTGTACTTTCGTTGGATAATCGTCGGTTGGTGCCTCATTTTATAAGAAGCGTCTAAAAGGGCCTCTGCGAGTTGGCTTCAGCCCCTCGTACGCCTTCCAAAGGTCCGGGACATCAGGGTCTCAAAAAATCCAAAAGATTTTTACTATTGCGTTGCAATAATCGAAATTGACGGGAATAATTCGTCGGATTTGTTTCACAGAAAAACAGAATCTCTAAGGGTCAGTTTTTTGATCCGTTGTTATCTCAACCAACCAAACTCCTTTTTTTTATCTCAACCAATAGTTAGTTTAGTTCTATTCCACTACTGGGCCAGGGCCGGCCAAGTCCTTCCATGTATTCTTGTCACGAGCCACTTCAAACTAGCCCTTGCTGTAGCTACAGCAAGGGCTGGTTAGAAGAGATGACCTTGACGCCTACATGTAGGCGTCAAGGTCATCTCTTCCTAAAAATACACTAAAATGTTTATCTAATTATATATTAATCTTCGCCTTTCTTGACTATTATTATACATATGGATGTTAAATAAATAATTATAATATATTAGTCAAGAAAATAATTTTAGACATTGGTCACGCTAAAAATAGATTGTACAAGAGATTTTGCGGTTTAAAAATAAAATTAGTTCCTATTTTTAACTATTGTTTGACTTAACTACGGTTCAAAATACTTATCATAAGAAGATTGACTACATAGTAACAGTCTAATTAACTTTACTGCATTAAAGCACCTTGGCCTTTCATCTCTCAAGAGTCAAGCTCCATAAAACCCTTGGTCAGAACACCATCAAGTCAGCACCGAGCCGGAACGGTTTGTTGAGTAAGGAGATGAAATAGATGTGACAATTCTCTCGTCCTGTCTATTTTTTTTTATTTGTTATAAAAATATACTGCAGTGGAAAAAATGCGTGTCAAGTTCACTTTTGTTTACGTTTATAAATAGGTGTGTAATGAATATGCTATTAGTTAATTTTAGGACAAGCCCGCCACACTATTCCCAAACTAACTAAAATTTCTGTAAGCCAGAATGAACAGTGAACGCCGAGGCAATGAAGCTCGACGAGGCAACGAAATTAATCAGAAAAGACAGCGGAGGAGTAAGAAATACATAATTTCCACTTCACTCCTAATCAAGCGGGAGTCAGTGCAAAGCTAGGCTATAAAACAAACAGCCAGGAATATATTGAAGTTATACTTCTTTTGGCGCGTTAGGGAAAAATGATGAGATTAAATTTTTACGATGCCCACGCACACCGTCACAAAGAACCTACAGCCTGAAGTTAGTTAGAACCGACACCCTGAAGTTAGCTATAGTCTGTGGTTCATGAAGAATGATTGTTTTCCTTTTGTAAACTTTGTGACAGTTTGGTTTTTTATCTTGTTACGCCAAAGAAGTATAACTTCTTACGTGCGTATATAAGTACACACTAATTTTTTTTTAAATTTGTGATTATTTTGAATAATACATTTTAATTTCGATACCTACTCGTTACTTTTCTGAAAAAACAAAATGATTTCCTGAACAATGTTATCCAAACAATTTTTTTTTCAGTTCCATGGTCTCGTCGTCCCTTTTAATTTTTTTCGCCCATTACGAAGAGGAACGCTAATAGAGCCTTGTTTTGTGAGGAAAAGTATCATCCTAAAATAATATATTGAACTCCGACCGTCCTCTGCCTTCGCCTGAGTTAATTAAAAAATAACCTTCCACATTTTATATTATAGAAACAAAATTGTATTTGGATAAAAAAGAGTTTTGATTTTATTTTCATATACTTGCAGAATACATAAATAAAACCATTGAAATATGTCGTGGCCAAATCTTACAATTGATCACTTCATGATGTGATCGACCATTTAATGAAATAGTAGCATTTCATGATAAAGCCGGCTTTAACTGCCCATAATTGTTGAAACTTCAACGATTGATAATATTTCAATCCACGTTTGGCCATATCATAAATGTTGGGGGTAGCGGATAAATTCGTAACAGAGTTACCTCTCCCCTGGGCACTCAGACAAGAAAGGAACAGGGGTGGGTTTTAGTCAGTAAGAGTCTGACACACCCTCCCGCTCCAAGCAGAGCGGGAGATGTCATTGGATGATTTCTCACCCAAAAAAAAATAGAACCGACTTCCAAAAAAAGTGCAAAATAACTTTAATTTCGGAAGTCGGTGTTCCTGTTTTGTGTCTTTGTTTTTTGACACCGACTTCCGAAATTAAAGTTATTTTGCACTTTTTTTGGAAGTCTGTTCTATTTTTTTGTAAAAAAGTTTTTTATTTTTCACTTTTTAGTTGTGGCTCCCCATTAAACTATGTTTAATTCGTCGCTCGTTAAGGTTTAAAACGCAATGTTGATGAATTCTCTATACATTAATATTGCGGTATACTAGCGTTCGCCTGTGCTTATTTTTGTAAAACATTTTAAACTAAACAACAAACAACACACATATTTTAAATGAAACAACAAATAACACACATATTTTAAATTAAACAACAAATAACACACATATTTTAAATTAAACCACAAATAACACACATATTTTAAATTATACAACAAATAACACACATATTATAAATTAAACAACAAATAACACACATATTTTGAATGAAACAACAAATAACACACATATTTTTCTGAAAACTACATTAAATTTGGTCATTAAATAAAGCAGCAATTAGCATTTCAAATATTGGTTAAGGAAGAGTGGGGCTTGGATCGTAAACACGCGTACAAAAGAAATGTTCACATAGGTACTTCTTCAGAGTGTTCTTACGTTGAGGTGTGGTTCTGTTCCTCCTGTGTAAAAATGGAAACACTAATCCAGATTACCTTATATATTATACAGGGTGTAAAAACTACACTATACAGGCTGTAAAAAGACATATCACATAGCCGTTAACTACGCATAGTGTACGTCTAACTAAGTAGCTTTCCGCAAAAAATATTGCTGGGAAACGACTTTTATTTTTAGGTATGAAAAAGAAAACATTTTTTTATTGCGCGAAATACTTCCAATGTAACGCGAACCTAGGCAAGTGGAGTTAAACTACGCCTCTTCGCTCTAAGCCACGTAGGTACTGGTCGGAGTATGCGTAATTTTGAAATTTTGAAAAAAAGTGAAAATTCAGGTAATGTTTGTTTGGAAAAAAGTTTAGTAATAACACTTGGAATTTATTTTCGTTAAAAAGTAAAAAAAAAAATTGCGACTTTGACCTTCAATATCTCCAGAACCAGTAGATTCCCAGGTATGGTCTGGTGGAAAAAAATGATCCAAATAATGGGACGAATATGTGGCTTTCGGTTTCGGAAACTGTCTTTTTACACCGGCTATTATACTAGCTGACCCGACAGACATTGTCCTGTCTTATCTATGAACCGTCAAACGCGCGAAGATTTAATAGTCGTTAAGCTTTCTGAAATTTTCTAATTTTCTGCGCAACTTTCTTAATTATTTTTTCTTTCATAAAACCTTCTCCTGATAATAACAAACACAACAAAGAAAGATTTAGCGAAAACGGTCCAACCGTTCACGCGTGATGCTGTGAGCAAGGAAATAGGGATTCATTTTTAACCGACGAAAAAAAAGGAGGAGGTGCTCAATTCGACCGTATGTTTTTTTTTTTTTTTTTTTTTTTTTGTGTATGTTCAGCCCTCACTCCGTCATTTATGAACCGATTTTGATTATTCTTTTTTTGTTAGATAGAGTATACCTCAAGGGTGGTCCCATGTCAAGGAAGTCAGGATTTGACAGTGGAATCCTGATAAAATTGAGAGAAAACCTCGAAAATTGTGGGCACGTTTAACGTTTCTGTACGTATGTTCGGTTCTCACTCCGTTATTTATGAGCCGATTTTGGTGATTCTTTTTTTCTTAGATAGGGTATACCTCAAGAGTGATCCCATGTCAAGGACATCATGATCTGATCATGAGATCCTGAAAAAAATGAGAGAAAACCTCGAAAATTGGGCACGAATATTATTTCTGTTTACTTTTCATAACTTAATCAGGTTTTCGTCGGTTAATTTTTTTGTTAAAAAGTTTTTTATTGTATATATACATTAATCCTTCTTATTCCATTGACAACACACACTTAACTTACTTAAGCCAATCCAATTTCTTTTTAAATTTAAAAGCTATTCTAAATTTGCATCATCCCTTTAAAATATATTTAATAAACCAGCCTGTCTGCTGACAAGGTTTGTATTCTCACAAGATCTCCTAGACATCACAATACTAAGACAAACGATTCCCACTAAACTTTTCAGTAACTGGCGCCACTTACAAAAAAAATAAAACCAGACAAGTGCGTGATGGATTCGCACATTTAGGGTTCCGTACTAAATGAGGGAATTATCAAAGAAAATATATGATTTATCAATTTATTGGTATTCGTTAGTAAAACATACGCAGTAATAAACATTATCACCAAATTTTTAGTTCATAGGTCAATGGGAAGTTAAAAAATTCTTCGGAACAAAATTTTGTGACAGACGATGGACAGACAGACGGACAAAGGGACACGTGACAGCAATAGGGCTCCGTTGGACCCTTCGGGTACGGAATCCTAAAAAACGCCAGCAGCTTAAAGTCAAGTCAAAAATAACTGTAACTCCCACGCAAAAAAGAACTGCTGCAATTTGACTAGTCGTCGACAAAAATGCAGTAATTTTCATCAAGAATCTGACACGAAGGAATGCCGACACAGCACTAGTGGAGTCTCACGTAGCCGCTCGTAAAATAGAGAATTTAATCGACTTTATAGCGGGCCAAATAACTGAGGAAATTACTAATTTTATAGCCTATCGGAGGCTAGCACGGTGTACTGCTAAACTCGAGTATTGGGTGTTTAAATCTTGTAGTTTATAGAGCTGGGTGTTTTTGGCTAATTAATACCTAGTTTATTGTGTAGTAAATTTGAATTCTCTGAGGGTAGTACTTAAGTGAACACTTACGGAATAAAAATGTAATAGAGGTCGTGCCGGAGTCTGTGTTTCCTGATAGTTACAACCTGGGTGTCTTTAAGACTAGAGTGAATAAGGTTACATTTAGGTAAGCATGCTCCACCGTCAACCACATCATTGCTTACAATCAGTTGAGATACTGGTCAAGCACGAGCCTATTAAAGTTAAAAAAACCTGCAAAGAGCGAGTTGGACTCGCACGCAAAGAGTTCCAAACAATTTTTTTTTTCAGGTCTTACTATTTACGTTTATACTTTTAATAGGTTTTCCTGTAATCTAAAAGTAAAGAACTACATTATGTATTTTTTTCAAAATTTTAAACTTAAAAAAAAATACAGAATGGAGAGTTTGGAGATAAGGAACCCGCCCGTCAACACTAGGAAGTGGTGACGGGCGGGCGTTTTTTTGGGGAACTGTCTTTATATAGAACTTTGACGTTCAAAAAGTGCTGGTTCTCAGCCTAGTTTGAATAAATGACTTTTGATTTTGATTTTGATTTTAAGGGATGGTCATTTTCATCTATTTTCTTAAAATAAATAACTTAAAAACTGTACATTTTGCAATTATGAAAAAAAAAAATTTGAAATCCTTACAATAACTAAGCCCTTTCATTTGATGCTATAAAGTTTATTTATTAATTTTTTTTTTTTTTTTTTTTTTTTTTTTTTTTGTTTTTTTATTTTTTTTTTTTTTTTTTTTGTTTTGTTTATTTTTTAATTTTCCGATTTTAACCCCAAAAGTGACCCCCATTTTCCAAATTAACTATTAATTACGTAACACGGCCGTGTTGTGGTCATAGAAATTCATGTGTGTACGAAATTTCAACTCATTTGACCAAGTAGATTCTGAGAAAAAATTTGCTGTGAGACGGACAGACAGACAGGCAGACAGACACATGAGTGTTTCTATAAGGGTTCCGTTTTTTATTCGGACTTTAGAAACCCCAAAAAGGTGTTCTGGAAATAGTTGGAAAAATTTCCACATATTTCAGTTGAAAAGGAAGAATTCTCCGACCAAACGGGTGTTGTGAACATACATAAATAAGTTGTTCACAGCACCTTTTCATTAAAATTTGCGTTTATTTTAAAAGAAATGTAAAGAATGTTTTAGAGATATATTAATCGAAATAATTTAAAGAGAGAAGTAAATGAACGAATGTGTTACATCCGCATTCTAATGGCAAACAAAGTGACTGTATGATGTATCTAAAAACCAAATACTTGTACAAACCGTGCGAAGTCACAAGTAAAAAAAAAACTTCGCAAATTTAGGGTTCCGTACCAATTTTTGACTATTTGTGTGGCTTTGGGTCAACAAGATGCCTGACTGAACATTTGAAGACTGTAGGTCCAACCGTTTGGCTATAAAACCTGTGTTACAGACGACGGTCAAACAGACAGACGGACACGTGAGTGACAGCAGTATGGCTCCGTTTGGACCCTTTGGGTACGGAACCCTAAAAGCTTGTATCAATTAGGACGATGACCCATTTTCCAACCCATGACAGGAGAAATTGCTCATTCATAGGTAAAATAAATTAATAACTAACTCGCAAAAGTGTCCTATCGAAAATTGGCAATCGAATACAAAATGAATTGAATAAATACACTACCGTTTGATTAGTTTCAATAGTTCCAAAAAATGCTGAAATAGTGGCGGCCATTTTGTTTTCCGATCGGCTTACCAATTAATTTTACGCTACGTTCGATTTCATCATTATTATGTTCATAGTTTTAGCTATTAAGTTACCTTCAATTTTAATGTACCCAATTCAGAGTTTACTAAATTTGTGTGATAGATATTATAAGCAATTATAAGTAGATGACCAACGTAAACAAATTAATTATTGCTAAATTTTACGTAAATATTTCCTGGAATATTCAATTCGGTAATTAAAATATCTAGCTGTTTATTCGTGAAATTTCATGCTGCTTACAAATAAATATCATACTAAAAGAATGTTTTCGGACTGATCATTCTGTAATCAATTTAAACATTGAGCATAAAATTAAAAAAAAACCTGCCAAGAGTGAGTCGGACCCGTGCGAAGGGTTCCGAACAAATCAAATTTTTTTAAAGGTTTACACAACATAATAGGTACTCCTTATTGTTTTTTTTTTATTTATTTTTATTTGAAATGGGATTGCTCTTAAGTCTAGTCTAGGTCAGAGCTGACAGAGACAGAGTCTAAGGTTTTCGTGTAATCTATATGTAAAAAATTACATTCTGTAGGTATTTCAATTTCATCTATTTTCTCATTATAAAAATATATATTTGGAATCCTTACAGTAAGCTCTTTCATTTGATATGTAAAACAGTACAGTTTGAATTTTTTTTTTTTTGGTTTGCTCCCTCTAAATGAACCCCATATTCCAAATCCATTTACGTTATATGTCCGTGTTTGGGTCACAGATATTCATGTGTGTACGTATTATTTTGGGATCTGGCATCATTTTGGGATCTGGGATCAATTTGGGATCTGGCATCATTTAGGGATCTGGCATCATTTTGGGATCTAGCATCAATTTGGGATCTGGCATCAATTTGGGATCTGGCATCAATTTGGGATCTGGCATCATTTTGGGATCTAGCATCAATTTGGGATCTGGCATCAATTTGGGATCTTACATCAATTTGGGATCTGGTATTATTTTGGGATCTGGCATTATTTTGGAATCTGGCATAATTTTGCAATCTGACATCATTTTAGGATCTGGCATCATTTAGAGATCTGGAATTATTTAGGGATCGAGCATCATTTTGGGAGCTGGCATCATTTTGGGATCAGACATAATTTTGGGATTTGGCATTAATTTGGGTCCTAGCATCATTTTGGGATCTGGCATCATTTTGGCATCGCTACCGCTAATAGAATGACACTTTGTCTAGACCCGCCCTCTTTGCTTACTATTTCGTCGAATTTAGACGTACTGTACGGTTTTACGTAATAAAATCTTTTCGCAAACCTTTTCCTGTCATCAATTCTGCGGCGGCATTTACACAAATTCAGCGAACACCTGAATCAAATTATCTACGTACATATGTGTGTAAACTAGGAACAGAATAATCATAATACATAGTAGAAATGTATGTTTTCATACCGCAGCCTAATGTAAGAAAAACACAAGGTTCCGCGTTTTGTCTTTGAAAGGGTACGTAAACATAGCGAAGTGGGGTTATTGAAGCACTTCTTCGTTTTGTAGCGACTCTTTTTTTGCGCTATGCGCCGTAAATTGTCCAAAAAAATCAGTGTAAAGGCTCAATTACACGTTCCGATTTCAAGGGACTCAATTTAGGAAACAGGAAGGTGTAATAGCAGTTAGAGCAGTTAGTGTCCGATTTAGTGAGATTGAGGTCCCGATTTGACTTCCTAAATTGTGTACGATTTAGGATAGTGTAATCGCATCACTACGATTTACAGCTAAGTGTTGCCAATTTAGCGACTTGGTCGCTACAAATGGGCCATTAGTATTTTTACGTGATTAAAATAAAATAAAATTTCCCAAGGTCTCTTTCCCAGAAAAAAATCTGAGTCTGCTCGTTTTCTTTTTTGGTCCGCTCCTGGTAGAATCAGTTTTAGAGACTTTTTACCGACTTTTTATATTCTGTCTAGGGGCTTCAATTTGTAAGAGTTGGCAACACTGCCGAATTAGGATTCCGGTTTAGGAGTCCAATTTAGGATAGTGTAAACGCTAGCTTCCTACTGCCTAGTTAGATTGTTCCTAAATTGGGACCCTTTGATATTGAAAGGTGTAATTGAACCTTAACATACCTACAAAGAAATACTCGTAAATATTAAAAATAGGATTAAGAATAAGAATAAAATTTATTAAATCCAGTGTTACATACTTAACATTAAACGAATATCGGTAACATGTTTTGTTTTTACAAAATAAGACATACAATGGTCCCCATTCTAGGCGACGCGACGCCTGTATCTTGGGGGTCGAAATTGCGTTAACGTTATAAAAAGACTTATAATAATACATCATCATCTGCGTGTCCGTATCCCATGTTACTTGGGGTCGGCGCAACACGTTTTATCTTCCATTCCGTCCTGTCAGCCGTCACGCTATACACGGGCCTTTTTTTTTTTTTTTTTTTTTGTGGGGTGGGAAATCATCCTATGACTTCTCCCGCTCTGGGCGGAGCGGGAGGGCGTGTCAGACTCTTACTGACTAAAACCCACCCCTGTTCCTTCCTGCCTTTGAGTGCCCAGGGGCGAGGTAACTCTATTTCGAATAAATTGTGTGCGCTCCTGGGCACTCCAGGCAGGAAAGGGACACTCCCTTTTCTTTTATATCACTCCTCACACAATCCATCCATCTTTTCTTTGGCCTCCCTCTCCCACCCCACCCATCCACATTTATATTCATAACTCTTTTAGTTACACGTGTTTCATCCCTCCTCTTCACATGACCATACCAAAATAAGCGGTTTCCTTTCAACTTAAAAGACATAAAATATAAACTATTAAATTACAAAGTAAAAACAAGCTACTGAAAATCAATAAAATATGTACAAACAGCATAAAAATATGAGGCGAAGAAAGGATTGGGCATTGAAAAAATCCTCCACATCGCTGTCAACGGGAACACTGGCAGCAGTCTTTGACCGCAAATAAGGCCAGCCCTCTGGTCACGTAAAGAGTCGACTGCCTACTTACTGATGTTACGAAATACTCGATGAGCACTCGGAACTCATGGCCCTAACAAATACATATATGTCGCATCCGGCAGTTGATTGACAGCAAAACGAAGTACGCCATCTAGCGGCAACTATAAACACTGAAGTTGGCACGCTTTGACAGAGTCACCGCATTTCCATTTGTCTTCGAGGTTGAAGAGGCCCCGCCAAGTCAGTCAGTCTCAACCAGGGAGGCACGGAGTGAAGACTTACCGGAACTGTCCTACGTTTTGGTGCTACTTGTATTTTATAATGTACCAAGTTTAGAAGTTTAGTTTGAAGTAAACGTTATTGTTTATTGCACGATACACCTTCATAGATACGCCTGATGGCTGATCGTAGCTCTACCCATACTGACGATCCGTCATATAATATATATTTTTTTAAATAAAAGTATTATAAATAGCTTGAAACGGTGGTGGCCCAGTGGTAACAGCCGCGACTTACAAGTTGTAGGTCGTGAGTTCAAACCCCGACAGGCGCTTTACTTTGACTAAGTTATTTCATCACCACTGCTCTCTAAACGGTGAAGGAAAACATCGTGAGGAAACCGGCATGTCCTAGAATCAAAAATTCAAAGACATGTGACATCCACCAATCCGAATTGGGCCCGCGTGGTGGATTACGGTCCACACCCTCTCACAGAAAGGAGGCCTGAACCTCAGCAGTGGGGACATTAAAATGCTGATGATGATGATGATGAAATAACTTGAATTGTTAAAACTGTAACTCTAGGAAACAAAGTGACACTGTACCAGCTATAATGATTGACTAAATTGTATAGGATTGACTGCGTGAAATTTCTCAAGAACTTGTCAATCCCATCAATTTTGGACTTTCTGGCATGTTTTATCGCCGAAAGAATGATTCCTTGTCCAGAACCGCTAGAGTTTACTAAAACTTGCATAATTCAGAGTTGAAATTTATAATTTGAAGTAGTGTCTACGTTACGATTTACGTTTTTTTTATCATTTATAGGCTCTCGTTTGACCACTATCTCACCTGATGGTAAGCGATGATGTGATCGAAGATGGAGCACACTTGCCTAGAAGTAACCTATTCACCATCGACATAAAGACTCCCAGGTTGTAGCTATCGGGAAACACAGACTCTGGCAGGGAGTTCCACTCCTTATCTGTACGCACAATGAATGTGTTGCCAAAACGTTTTGTGCGTGTGAGATGTCCACCATATACCGATGGCGCATCGCTGTACGTCTAGTGGTCCGATGCTGGAACGTGCTTGGCGGAATTAAACTATGCAATTCCAACGCACACTCCCCAAAATGTAATGACAGGCTAGCAACTGCGGCGTCGATGCTCAAGACTTTGGAGCTTCGACTCGACGAGCTTATCATTGCCGATGATCCTCTTGGCTCGTTTCTCAATCGACTCAAGCGCATCAAGCTGATTTCAGGCAGATCCATCCCAAAGATGAGAGCAGTTCTTCATACACGATCGAACTTGCGCTTGATCAAGTTTGAGCAGCTGTAAGTGTAAGTACCGTCTCACCTTTGCTAGGATTCCCAACTTTTTGGTAGCCAGTTGAGCCTTTGCCTCGATATATGGCCCAAAATTGAGAGTGAATGTTAACGTGACACCAAGAAGATCGAGGATGATCGGTTATCGCGACTGTTACACGCGCGTTCAACTCGTTTTCATACCTTTAAAAAACTCGGTTTTCATGTGCAGTATTTTTCAAACTTACATTCCCCATACACTCCACAAACTTTATGTAGATAAGTAGGTTCAGCAGTGAGCCATAACTAAAACGGAACAGAAAAACGTATAGCATTCAAAACAGTTGAAATGAGACTGTAGTGCAAGTTTTGCCGTAAACCCGTATACGATCCAAGTCGCGATTGCAAAAGTTCGACCGTATTTTAAAATGGCTTCCGAAGCCTTCGAAGTCGGGTCACCGATCAATTTAGGAAAACTGGAATGTTTTAATTAAGTTGGTGAAATTATTAATTTACACTAGGTACAGTCGGAGAAAGATAAGGTTGAGCACCAAAGTTTTATATTTGCTCACATTTGTTATAATTATTCACTTAATATTTAACTTGCAATGTCCGTATATAGAGTCCGGTTCAAAATTTGCAAACCATTTTAAGACCAATATTGATAGAACTGAAATTTGGCATACTGATGTTAGTTCAGTTCATCTCATCAGCCTTTTAATCTCCCCACTGCTGGGGCACAGGCCTCCTCTCTGTGAGAGGGTGACGGCCGTAATCCACCACAGGGGCCCAATGCGGATTGGTGGATGTCACATGTCTTCGAATTTTTGGTTCTAGATGGCGGTTTCCTCACGATGTTTTCCTTCACCGTTTTGAGAGCAGTGGTGATGAAATAATTTACACAAAGTAAAGCGCCTGCCTGGGTTTGAACTCACGATCTACAACTTGTAAGTCGCGGCCAATATCACTGGGCCACCACTGCTCTGTTAGTTCAGTGACAAAGCAATATTAGCATGTTTGCAGAGGCCCGAGTTGATGGCTTCCAAACAATCATGTGCAAAAGAACCACCTCTCTGTTAAGCAGAACGCAGGGCAGCTCTAACAGCATCCTGCAAGTGAATGCTGAAAAATTTGACTCCTCAATAATGAGGGCTTTCGTTCGGGTTTTAGTTAGATAGCGCTGCTATGTGACTAGTGCCTGTTTGAAACTGCTCGCCTTGCCTGTTAATGTTTTATACCTACCTACTAACATTAGATACTTATTAAGAATATTTTACTAACTAATAAAATAATAATGGACTCGGTCTGAATAAATAAATAATTATTATTATTAATATGATCTGATGATGGTGCCGGGATGTAGGGATTGGAACTTCATGATGGAAAATGATAGGACAATTTAATTTCGGCTAGTCTGTTTTGTTATGATTGAATGATTTATTTTTATGACAACGTTATAATTTGGCGAATAAAAAGTTTTATGCCAAAATAATGTATGCCTTACAATAGGTTATAAAAATGTTCGCAATTGACCTTAGTTTCGACATTAAAATCTATTTTTCCTTTCAATATAAGTTTTCTTTTTTTTAACTTCGCAAAACGTTACCGGTGGGCCGAGGGCAGTTTTATAACGTAGTATTTTGGTCAGACTTGCGTTTGACCACAATCTCACCTGTGATGATAAGTGATGGTGTGGTCAACAATGGAGCACGCTCGCCTAGAAGTAACTTATTCAGTCTTGACATAAATACCCAAAAGGTTGTAGCTATCAGGAAACACAGACTCTGGCAGGAAATTCCACTCCTTAGCTGTACGCACAATGGATGTGTTCCCAAAACATTTTAAATAGGTGGGAAGTCCACCATGTACCAATGGCGCATCGCCGTACGTCTAGTGGTCCGATGATGGAACGGGCTTGGCAAAATTAGACTGTGTAATGGGGTATTTGACTAAAAAAATCTAATTAGTTCGTCAGTTAAATAACCAAAAAAATTTTACACGTGTTTTTTCTTTTAACACGTAAACGAAAAAAAAAACAACCGACTTCCATAAAAAAATACACTAAAAATTTTAAAATAACTTTAATTTCGGAAGTCGGTGTTTGTATTTTATTTCTTCGATATTTGACACCGACTTCCGAAATTAAAGTTATTTTTAAATTTTTAGTGTATTTTTTTTGGAAGTCGGTTGTTTTATTTGTAAAAAAGTTTTTTATTTTTCGCTTTTTAGTTGTTATACCCCAGAACTAAAAACCCCAATAATAACGTGGAATTTATTCATTTGGAGAACACAAAAAACGTCATCAAGATATGCGTATTTTCGTTTTTGTTCAGTTTCTCAAAAAGCGCTAAAGAAATTTCGATAAAATTTATATGGGACCACCTCGGGAGTATAATCTTACAGATAAAAAAAAAATTTTGAAAATCGGTCAACAACTGACGGAGAAATGCGCGGACATACATAAAAAAAAACATACATACAGTCGAACATAGAACCTCCTCCTTTTTCGAAAGTCGGTTAAAAATGAGGGCGATAGAGTGCGTTAAAATGTTGTATGACGTCACGCGGCGCGATCCTTTTTACCACCAAAGTTATGTAACGAGCCCACATTTCTGAACTTTGATGCATTTTATCTTTGTCATTTTTTATTGGTTTGGTAAAGCAAAAACTACGTGTCCAATATTTTTTGGTTATTTAACTGACGGACTAATTAGATTTTTTTAGTAAACTACTCCATTCCGACGCAAGCTCCCCACTTCATTTTTAGTAAAATACTACATTCCGACGCAAGCTCCCCACTTAATTTTTAGTAAAATACTCCATTCCGACGCAAGCTACCTACTTCATTTTTAGTAAAATACTCCATTCCAACGCAAGCCCCCACTTCATTTTTAGTAAAATACTACATTCCGACGCAAGCTCCCCAATTAATTTTTAGTAAAATACTCCATTCCGACGCAAGCTCCCCACTTCATTTTTAAGTAAAATACTCCATTCCGACGCAAGCTCCCCACTTAATTTTTAGTAAAATACTCCATTCCGACGCAAGCTACCCACTTCATTTTTAGTAAAATACTCCATTCCGACGCAAGCTACCCACTTCATTTTTAGTAAAATACTCCATTCTGACGCAAGCTCCCCACTTCATTTTTAGTAAAATACTCCATTCCGACGCAAGCTACCCACTTCATTTTTAGTAAAATACTCCATTCCAACGCAAGCTCCCCACTTCATTTTTAGTAAAATACTACATTCCGACGCAAGCTCCCCAATTAATTTTTAGTAAAATACTCCATTCCGACGCAAGCCCCCACTTCATTTTTAGTAAAATACTACATTCCGACGTAAGCTCCCCAATTAATTTTTAGTAAAATGCTCCATTCCGACGCAAGCTACCCACTTCATTTTTAGTAAAATACTCCATTCCGACGCAAGCTACCGACTTCATTTTTAGTAAAATACTCCATTCCGACGCAAGCTACCGACTTCATTTTTAGTAAAATACTCCATTCCGACGCAAGCTCCCTCCCCACCTCATTTTTAAGTAAAATCCTCCATTCCGATGCAAGCTCCCCACTTAATTTTTAGTAAAATACCATTGCGACGCAAGCTCCCCACTTCATTTTTAGTAAAACACTCCATTCCGACCAAGCTCCCTACTTCATTTTTGAAAACCGCTCGATCTATTTTTACCATTACTGTACATAGTTTCTAGGAATTACCTGCCGAAGTCTGGCCGATCAAGTTTGATTAATTGGTTCCCGTTGAGATTTCTGTATCGAAGTTAAATTGATTGATTGGGTTAGGATTTTGAGGAATTTTCTTTTATTTCGATATTAGTTTGAGAGATCATTTGTCAGATAATGATAATGAAGTAATAGTTTAATGAAAAAAAAACTTTTTGTGAAGTTGGTAGGAGTTAGGTAAATGAAAAAAAATTGTTGAAGTGAATAAACTAAAAAATTATCGTTAAAAAAAAACGCGTTTGACTGACGTAATTTTATTTTTTGCATTCTTTCAGCAAACCCTTTCGTTTGATGACTAGCTGCGCCCCGCGGTTTTACCCGCCTAGACCGGAATAAAAGTAGCTTATATCCAGGCTATAAGCTATCTACTTACTAAATTTCATCCAAATCGGTACAGCCGTTTGAGCGTGAAGAAGTAACAAACATACACACTCACAAACTTTCACATTTATAATATTAGTAGGATATAAGTAGGAAGTAGGATAACCAGTCCGCCATCTTTGGGCGTCCGCCATATTGGATATAGAATGACGTCTTTTAGCGAATCATGCATTGGTGCGGATTCTGTTATGCAGAAACTAAACTTAATTTAGGCTATTCCTGTCTTTTTCTCTTTAATAAAACAAGAAAGAGACGGACGTAAATTAGAGCTGTCAAATTTAGTTGAACTAATATTTCCATACAAATTAAGGGTACACGTAAAAACATGTCGATTAAAAACGCGGTGAAGCGCAAGGCGTAAACTAGTTTGACATCTCTAACTTAGACCATAGCTATAGCCGTCCTTTTCTCGCACTGCCTTTTAGTAAAAGATAGCGATTCTCTACTGAACAAGAGAATCGGCACCATTGTCATCCTAACTAAACCTGTATGCAATATTTCAGCTCAACCGGCAAGTGGATTAAATTTAACTTCCAAGATTTTTTCACATAGTTAGGTACTATTTGTGACTCAGTCTACTTATTAAAAGATTCGGTAATTTTTTTTTTTTGTGATTACAAAAACGTCCATTGTAACCCTGTTTTTATTTATGTATTTTTACTTTAGACTACCTACGATGGGACTATCACACGCATGTCGATTATAAAGACATAAAGAAGTAAATTATTATTGTACTCCTTCATCAGCAGCCTTTTAATTTCCCCACTGCTGGGGCACAGGCCTCCTCTCTGTGAGAGGGTGTGGGCAGTAATCCACCACGCGGGCCCAATGCGGATTGGTGAATGTCACAAGTCTTCGAAGTTTTGGTTCTAGGACATGCCGGTTTCCTCACGATGTATTGCTTCACCGTTTTGAGAGCAGTGGTGATTAAATAACTTACACAAAGTAAAGCGCCTGCCTGGGTTTGAACTAACGACCTACAACTTGTAAGTTGCGGCTGTTACCACTGGGCCAGCACCTTTCTTTATAAATTACAAATAAAAACTTTTTTTTTATTTGATTAGGGCCTTTATTCACTAGTTCCGTCTTCAAAATATTCTAAGCATTATTTCTTCCACCAGCTCGGCCGTCACCCCCTCGGAACTGCACGGCAAAGAGACTGCTTCTGCGCAGCGAACCCCACCTCTCCGTCAAATGCGTAGCCGGGTACGATGGGGGCCTCAACCAACACTTCACGTTGGATGTGCTGGGGGAGAACGGGAGGGTGCTGGGCAATACCACTGCTAATTTTGTTGGTAAGTTAATTTTGGTTAGAAAGAAAAAAGAAAGAAAATACATTTATTTACGGTAAACATGACGCAAAATACAGTGAAACACAACAAAAAAGAAAAAGCTACGTCACATCCACGCAAAATGACCATCACTCAGCTTAATGCTGTGACCCTATAACCCTGTGTAACCCTGTGTGACCCTGTGTAATAATAATTTGTTCAAATTAAAAAACACAAGACCTATGAAGTCCCTGCCACCTGAGCTAGGTTCAAAGACCTGTGTTACAGGAGGCAGTGTCTTCTCTCATTTGTTGTCACAAAAGCAAAAGAAAAAATCCAAATTGATATGGATTTGTTTATCTGTAGTATTAGCGTGACGCGCGCGTGCGTGCGTGTGTGGATGTAGGAGTACCTAAATTTTGTGTTTTATGATGTTTTATGTGTGAATGTGAGTATAAATAAATAAATAAATAAATAATATTGCACAACTATCACACAACGCCATCTAGTCCCAAGCTAAGCAGAGCTTGTGTTATGGGTACTAGACAACTGATAAACATACTTATATATTTCTAAATACATACATATTATAGATAAATTACACCCAGACACAGAACAAATGATCGTGCTCATAACACAAACATTTGTCCTGGGTGGGAATCGAACCCACGACCTCCGGCATAGCAGTCAGGGTCACTAACCACTAGACCAACAGGCCAGTCTTATGCTGTACATTTATCATACACATGGCATTCTGTACTGTATATACAATATGTAAAGGTGTATTCAATTTGCGCAAGGATTCTGTGAATCTGCTGAGTCTATCCACAGATACTATATATTGACATGAAAGCAAATATCATTATACTGTCTACACATTTGAAACAGTGGATTATTTTGGGACACATTGTTTGAGTAAATGTTAGAACCTGGCACTTTTTTATGTTTAGTGAGATAAGATTCTCGTCACACCATTTAATATATATAAGTAATGCCCATGTTTACTTTCGTATTGTCGTTTCCACCTTGTGTACCTGTATAAGGTATGTTCCATTTCAGAACGTTCCTTCACATACCTAAAGCTGTACTTTTTAACAATCCTTTTCATTGATCTTCAATGAGATTTCAGCCAACGGCATATTTTGAAGCTCACTTTATCTGTGATGGCATTCGAAATTCACGAGAGATTTGTATAATTTTCAGAAATTCAGAATAACATTCAATGCAGCTATTTACAAAATTCTTCGACCTTACGATATTATTTGAAAATCGGAGCTTTTCACTAATTACGATTGAATATTAATTAAATTTAACTTTGTCGCTATTATTTACAAAGTACCTATATTTACAAAGAATTTCAATCATTCAATTTATCGTAAAACAGAATGTTCGTGGAAAATGGCATCAATGTATTTTTACTAAATCAATCTGCCTAGCCTTTTCCCAATTATCTTGGGGTCGGCTTCCAGTCTAACCGGATGAAGCTGAATACCAGTATTTTACATGGAGCGACTGCCTATCTGACCTCCAGAACCCAGTAACTGGGTAATACGATACCCCTTGGTAAGACTGGTTGGATGATGAATACCCCATTTGATGCGATAGGTCATTTTTTTTTTCGCGCCACCCTTTATCCGTAAGGAACTACACTAAACAACATTAAAAAAAATTTTTGACTATTTGTATGGCTGTGGGTCAACAAAATGCTAATACTGTGTAAATTTGAAGACTTCAGCTCCAACCTTTTGGCTGTAAAACCTGTGTGACAGACGACGGACAGACGGACACGTGAGTGAAAACAATAGGGTTCCGTTTGGACCCTTCGGGTACGGAACCCTTTTTTTGTAGTTGGAAAATCATCCAATGACATTTCCCGCTCTGGGTGGTACGGGACCCTAAAAAGGTGTATTGCACTGACGAGTTCAAAACGAACCCATTCAAAAATTAAACTCTCTGAATGTAATACCGGCCAATTTCCCTACCTGCAACAAAACGCGCTTTAATATTTTAAAATGGCGTCGCGTGCCAGTAATTGGTTTTGCAGACCAAAATCAATATGTTATCGATGTCAAAATGTCCGTTTATAATAATGAGATGCAATGAAATATCCGACATATGTGACGCCGCTTATTTTCTGTTATCAAGAATGGGATTACATTTAGTTTGTTTGAATGTAACAAAATAGTCGGTGGAGCTCGTGGCTAAAGTAATAACAGCCGCACGGGTCGATCCATCTGCCCAGCGGTTAAGGAAAAATTCGAAACAGAGTTACTTCGCCCCTGGGCACTCACGGCAGGGAAGGAACAGGGGTTGGTCAGTAAGAGGTCTGACACGCCCTCCCGCTCCACCCAGAGCGGGAGATGTCGTTGAATGATATCCCATCCCACAAAAAAAAAAATGGGGCGATCCATCAGGTTAAGCTACGCTTGCCGGGGTTGGTCCATGGATGGATGACCATCTTTACTTACTGAGACTCCTCCGTGCCTCATTAAGCCGTTGGTTCCGGCTGTCAATCGTGGATTTTTGACAGTCATTACGGGTCGTCAGAAGCCGAAAGTCTGACGATCAGTCTTACCAAGGGGTATTGTATTTATTTTACACCAATCGATTAACGTCGATCAATGGCATCGATCAACGAACGATCTATTGGTGTAATAACACTCTTAGAAGGCCTCCCAAAAGGTGGACCGATGACCTGGTGAGACGCACAGGACGGGTCGTTGTGGCGACACTTAGGGGAGGCCTATGTCCAGCAGTGGACGTATTTCGGCTGAAATGATGATGATGATAACATACTAATGTGGGTGGTACTTATAGATACCTCTGCTTATCTCTTCAAAGAATACAGACCTCAGATGATATGGGTAGCTGATAAATTTATAACAGAGTCACCGCTCCCTTGGACACTCAGGCAAGGAAGGAACAGGGGTGGATTTAAGTCAGTAAGAGTCTGACACGCCCTCTCGCTCCACCCAGAGCGGGAGAAGTCATAGGATGATTTGCCACAGCCAAAAAAAAAAGGTGACATTATGACATCGATATTTACCAGTAAATATTAAGCTCAACTCACAAAGTATTTCTTTCCCTAGATCTAATAGTCTGGTTCAACATAAGCTGGTCAGCGGTGGAGTCACTAGAAGAAGATGAAGATCTGGCGGTGACAGCCCGCAACAGTAAGGGGGCTTCAGATCCTGTTCTGCTGAGGGACCTCGTCTTTAGAGATGCGGAGAAGAGGGCAGGTAAGAAAACCTTTTAAAAATAAATGTTTTAATATGGGAATACAACTTTTTGACTTATAAAGGGTGTAAGGGAATGGATGGTCATATTTTGAATACTGGTTTGGCCCATACAAATGTGTCACTGTTTTCAAGAAAGTCATGGCAAAACTATAAAAAATTGGACCTCTCAGACTAATTTTGATCAGCAAATGATAACTTTGTACGGATAGTCAATTTTGATTGATTGATTTTGATTCTGTTTTTGATTTTTGTTTGTACTTATTTGATTTTAATTTTGTTTTTATTACGATTATATTTTTGTTTTGAATTTTCTTTTGATTTGAATTTAATTTAATTTTGATTCTGATTTTAATTTTTGTTTGTGTTTATTTTTATTTTCTACTTAATTTTAAATTTAATTTGATTTTGATTCTGATTCTGATTCATTATAATATCTAATTAAAATAGCTAATTAAACTAATAAATAACTTAATAAATAAAATATGTACAAGAGGCATAAAAAATCCGGTAGAAGCTCATTGGGCATCAAAAAATTCGTCCACCTCGCTGTCAATGGGAAAAGTGCCCAGAACGCTGGCAGCATTGCCACGTTGAATGGCAATGCTGATTCGTTGGCCGAAAAAAAGGCCAGCTCTCTGGTCACGTGAAGAGTCGACTAAAAGTTTGCTGATGTCATGGAAAACTCGATGAGCACTCGGACCCCATGGCCCTAGTGTTTCAACCCCAAACGGCTCAAACATATAACTCCCAATAAGGTTGTTATATTTGCGCCGTTTGAGGTTTGATTCTGATTCTGACTCTGACTCTGATTCTGATTCTGATTCTGATTCTGATTCTGATTCTGATTCCGATTCCGATTCCGATTCCGATTCCGATTCCGATTCCGATTCCGATTCGATTCCGATTCCGATTCCGATTCCGATTCCGATTCCGATTCCGATTCCGATTCCGATTCCGATTCCGATTCCGATTCCGATTCCGATTCCGATTCCGATTCCGATTCCGATTCCGATTCCGATTCCGATTCCGATTCCGATTCCGATTCCGATTCCGATTCCGATTCCGATTCCGATTCCGATTCCGATTCCGATTCCGATTCCGTTTCCGTTTCCGTTTCCGTTTCCGTTTCCGTTTCCGTTTCCGTTTCCGTTTCCGTTTCCGTTTCCGTTTCCGTTTCCGTTTCCGTTTCCGTTTCCGTTTCCGTTTCCGTTTCCGTTTCCGTTTCCGTTTCCGATTCCGATTCCGATTCCGATTCCGATTTTAATTTCGATTTTAATTTTGTTTTATATTTGATTTTGAAATAAATTTAATTTTTAAATATAACATAGTTTCTAGGTGTACTACTACTACTACTATGTTATGGACCAAATGTGTCTGAAATAAAAAGTTTTTTTTTTTTTGGGAATTTACTAGAAGTAGTAATAATAATTATTCTTCCGACTGAATTTCGATCATGGTGGCCAATCTCCGGGGAGTTTAGCCAAGTACGCAGGAGATATATTGCACAAGTGTGTATACAAACCCAGGGGCGGATAAATTCTTAACACGAGTTACCGCACCCCTAGGCACTCAGGCAGAGAAGGAACAGGGGTAGGTTTTAGTCAGTAAGAGTCTGACACGCCGTCCCGCTCCACCCAGAGCGAGAGATCATTAAGCCTTTTTTAATGTCCCCACTGCTGGGGCACAGGCCTCCTCTCTGTGAGAGGGTGTAGGCCGTAACCCACCACGAGAGCCCAATGCGGATTGGTGGATGTCACATGTCTTCGAATTTTCGGTCCTAGGACATGCCGGTTTCCTCACGATGTTTTCCTTCACCGTTTTGAGAGCAGTGGTGATGAAATAATAATTTATACAAAGTAAAGCGCCTGCGTGGGTTCGAACTCACGACCTAAAACTTGTAAGTCGCGGCCAATAGAGCTGGGCCACCACTACTCTCAGAGCGGGAGATGTCATTGGATAATTTCCCACACCACAAACAAAAAAAAAGTGGTGCATTCTAAAAAAAAGTGGTGCATTCTAAAAAAAAAAAAAACTTGAGAGCTGTCAAGGGACACCCGGATGGAACGAAGTTCCTTTCGATTAATTAGTGAAGGAATTGTAATATAATTTTTTTTTTTTAATTTATAATATTTTTTTTATTATTAACTACGCACATACGCACGCACGTAAGAAGTTATACTTCATCATCTCATCTCATCTCATCGCAGCTCAGCTCAGCTCAGCTCAGCTCAGATCAGCTAAGCTCAGCTCAGCTCAGCTCAGCTCAGCTCAGCTCAGCTCAGCTCAACTCAACTCAACTCAACTCTTTAGCAATAACAACAACTATAACAAAAGTAATTGTAACAAGAAGTTTTTATTAGATTGTTTTTCTAACACAATCTTTTTGGATGGACAGCCTCATTAGTGTCGTGACAACTTTTCGTAAGAATTTTTTCCGTCTAGCCCCCTTTCACAACGCGCGATAAGGAACTTCGTTCCAAAAAAAAGGTGCACGCTCTGTTCCTTTACTCTCATAATCCCATGGGACGGCAATCCGACATGACCGCTGAGAGAGAGAGCTTACGAGCTGTCAGAGACACGGGGATGTCACTCCACCAACTCCCGAACTCCGGGCTGCTACAGAGTAATTCTTACTGGAAAAACTTAATAGCACTTTTTGCCCTACCCGGGAATCACACTTCAGCAGTCTTACTTAACTCGACTTATTCCAATTACCCTAGCTGTGTTCTGCTTCCTGCTTGATATGAAGGTAAGTGGAAATTGTGTTTTATTCCATCTCCGCTATTTTTCTGATTAATTTCGTTGCTGGATCCAAGCTTTTCCAGAAGACAATTAACGACGTATTTCTGTATCTCCAGTTGAGTTACGATGATCGTTCACCTTAATTTAGCCCCAAGTGTCCATACACCTACCCGGGCCTGCGGACGGCGAGTAATGGGTAGCTCGCCGTCCGATCAGCACCAGGCTCGAGAGTCGACGGTGCGTAGTGTGCCACGCGCGCCTCAAAGAGTTGTCAGCATACATGACGAGGCCCGTCATGGCCGATTTCTGCCTAGGGTTTGAGGATAAATTTGAAAGAGTTACCTTCGCCCTGGTCATTCAGGGCAGGGAGGAACAGGGGTGGGTTTTAGTCAGTAAGAGTCTGACACGCCTTTCCGCTCCACCCTAGAGCGGGAGAAGTCATTGGATGATTTCCCACCCCCCCAAAAAAAAGTGTCTATACACCTGCACTATGGGGACCCTGATGAACGCTACTGACGCTGCAATTAATGTGGTCAGCTTCTGGGCCCAAAGTATTTAAAAGCCGGCCAAGTGCGAGTCGGACTCCCGCACGAAGGGTTCCGTACCATTATGTATAAAAACTGCAAAAAAATCTCGTTTGTTGTATGTGAGCAAAATATTAAATATTTATTTTATTCTGTTTTTTAGTATTGGTTGTTATAGCGGCAACAGAAATACATCATCTGTGAAAATTTCCACTGTCTAACTATCACGGTTCATGAGATACAGCCTGTACGGTTTACGTACAGGCAAATTTGCTTACGCCGCGACCTACTTTTCGCAACTTTATATTAATTATAATTTCAACGTTCAGTTGACGCATAGCCGCGGATAAGCATCCAACATAACTTTAATGTAACTTACGAATAAACCTTATAACGTGATTCTGTGGTTTTCGTCAACTCACTCAACAACTCAACGGGCTACCTCTGAGCCATACATAAAATTGGTCCTTCGAGCCGGATATAACAGGTGCGTAATATCTTTATTAGCGTTAGCGAATCGGTCTAGCGGGTCTCCCAGAAGAGGGTCGCCCCAGTTGGATTGAGAAGGTGCACACAGCGTTAGTGGAGCGCTGACGCACTTAATATCCTAAACTTGCGGAAACTTCGCAACTTTGGTGAACTAGTACCGGCGGTGATACAACTCTACTCCACCAAAGGTCAAACCAACAGCTTACAAAAATGGTTCATGGTGTACCCGAACTGATAAGCCGTCAAGAATCTATCTTCAGAGACTTGAAGCTTATTTGCATCAACTACAAGAAGGACAGTCCCACCAGGAAGAACTTGGCGTACCTGGAGGAGCGTCTTTCTCGGCTGAACAATAACTGGGAGAAGTTTGTTCACAACCACCAACTACTGGAAGAGTCTGGAGAAACTGACTTGCAATATTTCACTGATGACATCTTCAGCAGTACGAAGAAGATGTATGAAGAAGTGCTGCAAGATGTGTTGAAACGAAAGTCGGAATTACCGTCTGCATCTACGAGTCAGACGGAACAACCACCTGCGACGCCTGCGCAAGATAAGGGAAAGTCGAAATTTACTTTCGACGATATCAAATTCCACGTACCTCTTCGGGGAACAAGCGAGTCGACGGAAAAGCAACATGATCTTTTGCGTCAACAATACTGCAACTTCAAAATGTTCGAACGCACTATCGGAAAGATCAACGTAGCTTTGGAAGTAGCGATGGAAAAATGGGAACTAGAAGACAACTTGAACGTCCTGAAAACTAAATGGGAACATATCGAAAGAGCAAATTGGGAACTTGACTACATACTGCAAGACGAGGATACGGCATACCAACAAAAGTACAATGCTGCAGAGAACCTTTATGATGACCTGAAAAGGAAACTACAACAAAACATCTGGAATAATGCACATTTTGAGAAATCTACGCCAAAAATTGAAATACCGGATTTTCACGGCAACTATAACCAGTGGCTGACTTTTAGAGACCTTTACCTCGAAAGTGTACACAACAATCCCACTCTTTCTAGAGCTCAAAAAATGCAACACCTGAAAACCAAGCTGAAGGGTGAGGCTGAGAAACTTGTTCAGCATCTAGGTATCAGTGCTGAAAACTATGCATCATGCTGGGAGATGCTGACCCACCGCTACGATAACAAACGGCTGTTATTCACATCCTACATGAACACACTCCTGAATCAAGCGAGTATTCAGCAAGCAACCGCTGCAAGCATACGGAAGCTTCACGACATTATGATGGAGTGCTTGAACGGGCTCAAAAACATCGGGCTAGACATCACCAATTGGGATCCGATAGTGGTACACCTTTTGGTTCAGAAACTAGATAGCGGTACGTATAACGAATACGTAAAAGATATCAAACGTCCTAGGGAATTTCCCGACCTGGAAGAATTCGCCGAGTTTTTAGAATCAAAATTCATGTCACTGGAAGCGCTGCATGGCAATAAACCATGGAAATCGGAAAAACAGCCACACAAAGAATCTGAACAACGAAATAACATTAATAAGAATAAAACGCACGGGTCATCGTACTTTAAGAAATCACAAAGCTCACCAAAAGCGTTCTTCACGACAGCAAAAACATGCCCAATATGCAAAACGAATCATGTTTTAATGAATTGCGAACAATTCTTGGCTATGGACACAAACAAACGGAATGACACCGTTCGCAACTTGCATATTTGTATAAACTGTCTATTCAGCCACGGAGAAAAACAATGCAAATCACGAAAGACGTGTAAATTGTGTCAAAAGGCACACCACACACTTATGCATGAAGCAGAAACACAACTATCTAGCAACAAACAAGCAAGAAGGGAAGCAAACCCATCGTCGGCCCCTTCAACTTCCTATGGGGTCAACAACATAACAAACGAAGAAAAGGAAGTGCTGTTGACAACTGTACTTCTAAAAGTTAAAACAATTGATGGAAACTTCATCAACTTGAGAGGCCTACTTGACCAAGGCTCCCAAGTAAGCCTAATAACGGAAAACGCAGCACAGCGCCTTAGATTACAGCGACGAAAAATGAGCGCTGTTGTATCGGGTGTCGGATCACTCGGTGGCAACTGCAAAGGAGCAATGAACTTGGAATGCCAGTCAATACATTCAGACTATCAATTCAATTTGGAGGCATTAATTATGAAGAAACTCATAAGTAACTTACCTACCGCATCATTTTCAATCAGCAACTGGGACTATTTGGAAAACTTAAAACTAGCTGATCCACAGTTCAATCGGTCAGGCCCGATCGATCTGCTCTTGGGCGCGGACGTCTACTCAGAACTTATCCTAAATGGAGTCATCAGGAGTGACAATAAATACCCAGTAGCCCAACAAACCAGAGTGGGCTGGATTCTATGCGGAAATGTAAAGACTTACAACTGCTTGGTAACACTCAACGATTTCGAAAACATGGCAAGATTTTGGGAAACCGAAGAAATTCCAGACGCTTCATCATCGACGAGTGAGGAACAACACTGTGAGGAATATTACAACGCGACTACCACAAGATTGGCGAATGGACAATATGTGGTGCAAATGCCCATGAAGCCCAATTTCCAAACGAACCTAAAAAATGCTAGGTCACAAGCATTAGCACAGTTCCTTCAACTAGAAAGAAAAATGCTGACCAACAAGAAACTCAGTAACGAGTACAAGCGTTTTATGAGCGAATACATCGCTATGGGCCACATGAAACTTGTAACTAAAGAAAGAAGAGGTCAAGTCTACTTACCACACCATGGCGTGTTGAGAGCTGAGTCCACCACAACAAAACTAAGAGTAGTGTTCAACGCGTCGTACAAGACAAAAGGACACAGCAGCCTTAACGATCTCATGTACTGCGGTCCGAACTTACAAAAGGATATGCTGACACTGCTAATTAACTGGAGAACGTACAGATACGTCTTTACAGCAGATGTAGAAAAACTTTATCGTTTTATCTGGCTGAACGAAAAACAACAACATCTGCAAACTATAATCTGGAGATCTTCCCCTAACGAACCTCTACAAGATTGGCAGTTGGGCACGGTAACCTACGGAATGAAAAGCGCACCCTATCTAGCAATGCGAACTCTACATAAACTCGCAGAAGATGAAATAGCTACCTATCCGGAGGCGGCAAATGTCCTAAAAAACTATTTCTACATGGATGATTTGGTCTACGGGCAGGATTCTGTCGATGCATCGAAAACACTGGTCACACAGCTTATTGAGTTACTGCGAAAAGGCGGATTTAACTTAAGAAAATGGAAAACAAACGAACTGAGCATCTTAGAAGACTTGCGAGATGATCAAAAGAGCCGCAACACAAACATCAACTTCCGCCCAGAACAAACCTCAAGCGCAAAAATGTTGGGCATGAGATGGAATCAAGAAAATGATAGCTTCACATATAAATGGGATATACCAATCCTGAAAAAACTGACAAAGCGCATACTACTGAGCGAGATAAGCAAACTATACGACCCACTTGGATTATTATCGCCACTTACAATAAAAACTAAACTTCTGTTCCAAAAAATCTGGATGTACAAAATCAACTGGGATGAACGCTTACCCGACGATCTCACTACTGAGTGGGAAACTATGAGAAAAGATATCCCTTTGCTAAACAAACTAACCATACCACGATGGTTACAATGCCAAGAAAACAACTTAGAGATTCACGGGTTTTGCGACGCAAGCGAAAAAGCTTACGCGTGCGTCATTTACAGCCGAGTGAAAAATCAAGCTGGTGAATACGTGACTACGCTAATCACGGCAAAAACAAAGGTTGCACCAATCAGCAATAGGATAACTGTACCTAGAATGGAACTCTGCGGGGCTGTATTACTAACTAAACTGCTAGAAAAGGTACAAAATACGCTCTGCAACAAAAACCTGCACATAAGGTGCTGGAGTGACTCCAAGGTCATCTTAGCCTGGTTACAGGGCGATATAAACCGATGGGAAAAATACGTAGCAAGCAGAGTGAAACAAATAAACAACATTGTCCCTGCGAACTGCTGGAGTTACGTGAAGTCAGAAGAAAATCCTGCTGACTGTGCAACTCGAGGGCTCACACCACTTCAACTCCTTGATTTCAAACTTTGGTGGAATGGACCTGATTGGTTAAAAACAAACATGCCGCAAATCAATCAAGACAATCGTGTGACATACATAACTAATAATGAGTTGCAAGAAATAAAATGCTGCGCAGTCACATACAAGAAATGTGAAATAATTGAAACATTACTCAAAAAAGCCAATAATTATAAACGCGTAATTAGAGTGCTTGGATGGATTCTACGACTAAGCAACACTCGTAAGCAAAAACGGACACAACACTCAACTAATAACTTATCCGACTGCGATAACAAAAGAGAGGTTTTGTGTTTGTCACCACAAGACATTATGGGAGCAACAGTATTGGTCATCAAGAACGTTCAAAATGAATATAATGGCGAAGTTATAGAATGTTTAAAGAAAAATCGACCAATATCAACAAAAAGCAACCTACTGAAGTTAACCCCATTTCTGGATGAAAATGGAATACTGCGCGTGAAGGGGCGACTAGACAACTCAACTTTACCACCCGACGCTAAACATCCTATTATTCTTCCTGCTACAGGAAGATTAACGAAGCATATTATACAAGAAGCACATCGTGACACCCTCCACGGAGGCGCGCGACTCACTTTGGCCCATTTACGTCAAAAATTTTGGGACAATGGAGGTAGCAGAACAGTGAAAAAGGAGCTACGGCAATGCGTCCGATGTCATCGTTTAAAACCCAACCGAAACGTTCAACTGATGGCAGACTTACCAAGGGAGCGTGTAACTCCATCAAGACCATTCACGAACACGGGCGTCGACTACACCGGACATGTTGATGTGAAAATAAACAAAGGAAGAGGAGTCAAAACTTGCAAGGCGTACATAGCAATTTTCATATGCACGGTGACCAAAGCCGTGCATTTGGAATTGGTGTCGGACCTGAGTACACAAACGTTCCTCGCCGCCTTCAAAAGGTTATGTGCCCGCAGGGGAACACCCCGACACGTATTCTCCGACAACGGAACGAATTTTGTAGGTGCAGCAAAACTACTTCAACAAGAATTTGTACAACACAAAACGTTCATGACTTCTGAATTCTTCGATGAGATGAGCCACTTACAAATTGAGTGGCATTTCAATGCTCCACTTTGGCCAACCGCTGGAGGCCTGTGGGAGGCGGCCGTCAAAGCCATGAAATATCACCTACATCGAGTACTGGGGGATCAGAAGCTCACTTTCGAACAATTCACTACTTTACTAACGCAAATTGAAGCCTGTCTCAACTCTCGTCCGTTGTGCCCATTAACAGAGGACATCGAAGACCTGGAATATATAACTCCCGGTCACTTTCTCATAGGCGGCCCCCTACTGTCTCCACCACAAGAAGAGCAAGATTTTGCTGAGCATGATCTAAGAAACAGATGGAGGCTGATTGAACAAATGAACGTGCACATCTGGAAGCGCTGGTCGACTGAATATTTGCATCAACTGCAAGTTCGCAGCAAATGGCAGCAATCAAAAGAAAACCTGAAACAAGGAAGCCTAGTATTAGTTAAAGATGAACACTTACCTCCTGGCCGCTGGGCGCTAGGACGAGTCCAGGAACTTCATTCAGGCACCGATGGTCGAGTACGGGTGGTTACCTTGAAAACTAGGAAAGGGTCACTTAAACGACCGATCACGAAGCTTTCACCATTACCGCTGAAACTTGAAGATCTACAAGTAAACAAAGAGGAACAGAAAAGGGTACCTACTCCGGAAGTCAAAAAACGGGGAGGCACAACAAGAAACAAGAACAATTGGCTGTCACTTGTTCTTCTATCCATAGTAGTATTGATGGGACTTGGACAATCTGCGCCAATGACTGATAACTGGAAGGTCACGCCGATATCGAGCAATCACCCGATTTACTTCGATGAAGCTGGGAAAATTCAACTGATACATGACGAATGGAACCTCTTGGTCTACTACAACTTAACGTCATACTGGCAAGCAACAGAGCGGATCAATGATTATGTGAATCAAATTGACAAACTATGCCAAAGAATATCACATGAGTACAAGCCTTGCCTAGCAATCGTCAGCCACCTACGGCATGAACTGAGTCACCTAGCCGACTATAACTCTATGTTGCTCACTCAACATTCAAGACCAAAACGAGGCTACTTTGATGGTGTTGGGAAATTAGCAAGAACTCTTTTCGGAGTGCTCGATGCAGACTTTGCAGAAAAGTACGAAAAAGACATACAGAATTTACAATTAAATGATGCCTACTTACTACAACTTATGAAAAATCAAACATTGATCGTAGAGGCAGAAAACAACGTAGTAAAAAGAAACACTATATTTATGGAGAAGCAATTCGAAACATTGCGCACCTACATGAATGAAACTTGCAGCGTAATCACTAAAATAGAGAACAGAGCGCAAATGTTATTCACGATGAATGACATAAATTCCGCTGCCGTGACGTCAACTCTGATTTTAAGTGATTTAAACAGAATTTTGGAAATGCTGGTTAACGGTCTCGCCAACATTTATAGAGGACATTTAGATACTCATCTATTCCCAGCAAACCAACTGATTGAACAACTTAACATAATATCCGGAAGGTTGCCACAGGGATTGTCATTGCCTGTAAAGGACGTCCAAAGGGATCTGCAAAACATCTACGACCTCATTCATGTGAAGGCAAGAATAACAAAAAACTATATGCTGTTCGAAATACACATCCCCTTGCTGAGCGATGAAGACTACAAGATATATCGAGTCATACCGATACCGTTGCCAATGCACTTCATACGGAGAAGACGAATTCATCTGTTTCTCACGTCAACCTGTCTACAACATGCACGATAAACATGCCCCATGTGAGGCCCAAGTCTTCAACCAACAAGAGTCATTATCATGCGTTCTCAATGACGTAGAATGCAAAGAAACCTGGACGAAGCTACATAAAACAAACATGTGGTTGTTTACATTGTGCGGTAAACAGCTGATGCGCGTCATATGTAACGATCAAGTTACGCCAGCGGTCATTGACGGGACTGGAGTGATTTTCTTGAAATCAAAATGCTTACTCCAGAAAAAGGACGCCACCATATTTACACATAATCAGCTGGGAAGTAGTTTGAATATGGAGCCATATATTGAAGTCCCAAATATAAATTCAACGATTAACAACATATTTGACATCGGCTGGAAGAATGCAAAATTTAACGTAGCGGAACTACAACTGCCAACTGCAGTAGAAATAAGAAAAATAGATCAGCAGTTGGAATTCCAGAAAAAGAGGGAAATATTACCGAAGTCGTCTGACATCTCAAGTCACGACATCTACCTCTACTCAGTTACTTCTCTGTTGTTGGGAGGAATTGCTGTGGTTGCCCTCTATATTATGTTAAAACGACGGTGTAAAACGAGGAAAGGCGCCAACACTGAAGTGACACCTAGAGGAAGGGAGAACTTTGGAGGGGACATCGAGTTACAAGAAATACGCAATTCGACAACCGTGGAGCCCATTTACAGCGAAGCGACACGGCCGAAGAAAGTATTCCACTTCGATGAACTTAATTGAGTGTTCTCTATACTTTTACACTTTTACTTATTGTTTACCTCTAATTATTTACTTTACACTTTTCTATACTTTTATTTTACATTGTAATGGATGCTCATCCCACTTTCCCCTCGGGAGTATGTACGGTTTACGTACAGGCAAATTTGCTTACGCCGCGACCTACTTTTCGCAACTTTATATTAATTATAATTTCAACGTTCAGTTGACGCATAGCCGCGGATAAGCATCCAACATAACTTTAATGTAACTTACGAATAAACCTTATAACGTGATTCTGTGGTTTTCGTCAACTCACTCAACAACTCAACGGGCTACCTCTGAGCCATACACAGCCTGGTGACAGATGGACGGACAGACAGACAGGCAGACGGTAAGATAGTGGAGTCTTAGTAATAGGGTCCCGTTTTACCCTTTGGGTAAGGAATCCTAAAAAGTTAGGAAATCGTTGATTCGAAAAAAAAACTTTTTACAAAAAAATAAAACCGACTTCGGACAGATAGAAGTCAGTTGTATTTTTTGTAAAAAGGTTTTTTAATTTTTCACTTTTTAGTTGTTGTACCCGAGAACTAAAACTTAATAATAAAGTTAGGCCCAAATGAAATTTGAGCACAATTGGAGACAACCAAAACGTCATCTGTGTATACATATTTTTTGGTTATGTTGATTTTTTCAAAAAGTGCTGAATCAATTTCGATAAAATTAAATAGAACCACCTCTGAAGTATGGTCTACCAAACAAAAAAAGAATCATCAAAATCTATTCTCAAGAGGCGGAGAAATTGCGTAACATACATACAAAAAAGAACATACAGATGAATTGAGAACCTCCTCTTTTTGAAGTCGGTTAAAAAGAGGAGTCATTTTTAAGGTATTTTTTTTTGTTTATAAAACTATAAGTAATAAAGTTTTTTACTATTGTCAGTTATAGACAACTGACAATAGTAAAAAACTGTCTGACGGTCATTATTCGATATAATATCAAGCAATTGATGAATATATTATTCATAAAAGTGACGAGTTCTCTATTTGTGAGAAAAAAACGCCAAAAGAAATAAACAACTCCTCTTTTTAACCGACTTCAAAAAAGAGCAGGTTCTCAATCCATCTGTATGTTTTTTTTTATTTGTATGTTTGTTACGCGATATCTCCGCTATTTGTGAATAGATTTTGATGATGCTTTTTTTGTTACTACACTCTTGAGGTGGTCCTACATTAACTTTATCGAAATTAATTCAGCACTTTTTGAAAAAATCAACATAATTAAAAAATATGTATACTCAGATGACGTTTTGGTTGTCTCTAAATGTTCAAATTCCATGTTATTGGTGTTTTCCATTCGGACATAACTGTGATATTTAGTTTTACTTCTGGTGTACAACAACAAAAAATAAAACTAAAAAATACAGCCGACTTACGACGAAGAAAAAAACGTGTTGCGCGACCCCAAGTAACATGGGATAAGGGCAGGAAGATGATGATGACAGCCGACTTCTAAAAATTGCAAAACAACTTTATTTTCGGAAGTCGGTGTCAAATAACGAAGAAACAACAAAAAAATGTATTTTTTGAAAAAAGTTTTTTTGTTATCAGAAATGACCACTATATTTGTTTTAACTTAGCCAAAACTTATTAAGCTATTGCATAGCTTCTATCGCGGGCCTTGAGCGTGGAGACCGAATCCAGAAATGCCGTAACGAAAATAACCTAACACCTCATAAGTTGATAAAAAATGATATGCAATAGCTTTACCGCGGCAGTCTCCGAATGCCACACGTCTTTTTTTTTGTTGCTTAATCGAAGTGGCATAGATTATCTTAGCTTTTACACATTAATACAAAAAAGTTTTAAAACAATAGTGTTCATGGTTGTTAAATAAATTAAGAAAATTTTAGTATGATAAAAGAAACTTCTTTACAATTCTCCATACAAAACGATGATTTCATAGGTGGGGACCTAATATATTGCGGTTATGAATCTACATTGTAGATATTCTGGTGAAATGTGTTAATCCACGCGGCCTCTAAATAAACAATCACTAAAAAAAAACTATAACTGAGTCTGTTATTTAACGAATAAAAAACATAAATATTTCTGTTATATTGCCGACAAAATCGCTGTTGTATTAAATGTTTCTAAAATCCAATTGTTCGCCTGCTTTCATTTGCATACTGGTTCAATTCGATTGACGACTTCAATTACTGATGTTCAAAAGGCGAGCTGTTGCTTAAATTATTGGCAGTTGTTAGTTTATATTGAAATATTAAAAATATTATAGTTTAAAAAAACACGCTTATTTTTCGTATTTTTCTTGGAACATGGAAATGCAAAAAAAATAACCAGTCCGCCATCTTTGGGAGTCTGCCATATTGGATTTATAATGACGTCACTTAACTAACCATGCATTGTCTTTCGAATAATATATGTATGCAAAATTGCAGCTCAATTGCAAACCGGGAAGTGGAATTTACCTCCTAAGATTTTTGAACATAATATGTATTTATTTATTTTTATCTAGCTGCGCGCTAAGTCAATAAGAATAGATAAAAAGTCAGTAATAACAAATTTCATCCAAATCGGTCCAGCCGTTTGAGCGTGAAGAAGTAGCAAACAAACAAATACACACTGACAAACTTTCGCCTTTTAAATAATATTAGTGTGTTAGAAGTGTGATAATAAGCACACATACATAGAATATGTCACATAGAATTCAAATAAAATATCATCTACAATTGGCATTTCAGCAACCATGCAAATAACAGGTATGCATGATATTGACATTATGAATATTAGAGACAAGAAGAAAAAATATAGTGTGTCGATTAGACCTAAATATTCAGAACAAAACGAAACTAATAAAAAAAGTTAGCTAGACGAGAACAACCAGAGATTATGTGGCGGATTGATTCTCCCAATATAATTATTATTTTATTGAAGTGTTATAAAATGTTTTTAATTTTAATTTGATTTGATGACATTATTGCATTTGATAGGACTTCACAGGGCGAGCAGGACAGACAATTGAGGAGCACTTACTAATCAATCTACCTACTTATTCGTATCGTATGGTTTCGTAACCTTTCAAATAATAATTAGGTACTAGTGTACCTCTTCTTTTAACACTTCACTGTAATTTATTTATTTATATTTATTAATATGAACATGAACACTTATTTTCCTATCTATTTATTTATATGTCTCATGTCTATATACACGTGTCCTGCATTTGCTACTGCACGTTCGAGCGTGTGACACCCGTGGGGTGCAGATGAAAATCAGCATTAGGTGGTAATACCTAGTGCTGCCACCTAACATTATGCTGAGCTGAGGCCCGTTTGGCACAACGATTTTCTTTTCTTTTTGCGTAAGTGTCATTTATTGTTAGTAATGTTGTGCCTATAAACGCAATTGTCTTTCTTTCTTTCTTTCTCTTCATCGTCTTCTTAGCATGGGGCGGTGTGCTAAGAAGATGGGATGGCGCAAGGACAGATGTTGCATTCGACACCAAATGCCTACCCAACTTCCAAGGCATTATGATCTTCCCGTCTGGCCCTTTCCCATTGTCACATGCCAAGCTGGGTTCTAAAACAGCTGGCACCCAGGTGGTGACAAGAGCCCGACGAATGATGTCATTAATGCTGGCGTGCCGTGCTCATCCCGTTGTCTCTGAGAAGATGGATTCTAGGGTAAAGCCGTATCCAGGCAGGCCACTTTTTAGGCGTTCACAACGTCAAGCACGATATCTCGCAGTTAACCAGTGATGGGGCTAAAATACTTGCGGTTAACTGTTGAGTGTCGTGTACCAAAGAAAGAAATGCTATATACTCGTACAGGGATTTTAAAAAATTGAAAAAAAAAAAACAGAATTATTGCGTATTTACATACATTATTTTCCTATGACACTTATGGTTTTTGTTATTGCATCATGAATTTTGTTCATGCTGTGCAAGTGTGCCAAAAGATATATTCCTTGTACATATAGAGGCAATATACGATGATTGCGCCCGGTAACAAAATAAAGTTGCAATAAACAGGAAAACAATTAAATTAATACATTATTAATGTATTAAATGTGCGTTATGCCAATCGATAATTTCTTACTGCATAACTTTATGGGGCGGTGCGACAAAAACATCCATGATTCGCATCGAACGTGCACAGAGGGCTGTTTTAAAAGTCAGTAATTATCTTCCTTTCTTATTTCCCACCAAAGAACTTTATGAGCGGGTGGAAGTGTTGACTGTACGTCAACTCTTTGTTTACAATACTGTCTTGCGCAAGCACTCTCTTCTTACCTATAATCCTAACCTATACGCAGGTAAGCGACGTAAAAATACAGTCTGTCCTACAATTCGGTTCCATACAGTTTTTGCTCCTCGACATTTTGGTTTCCTCGCAAGCTATCTGTACAACAAAATTAACGCAGTCTTGTCGATTCATAAATCTCAGCCTGGCTACAAAAGTTAGATTATGATGCCACGGAGCAGCTGTTAATAGTTACCGCGTAAAATGGTTCATCATACCTATGAGTGCCACCATACACATGCTTGTTTACGTCAACACATTTAATCTGCACACACTCACAAGCACGACAATACATCTGATTCAGATAGCAATCTTTTTTTTTTGTATTTAGTTTCTAAAATAGTTAAGTTATTTATGTTTCTCACTTTTTGTATTTACGCATTTTTGTTCGGTTTTTAGTATCTCCTCCTGATTTATTCAGAGACAGTTATTAGTCATCGAGACAAATTCGGGGTGAGAGCTTGGTGATCCGTCACACAGGGTATCCTAGTATGGACTTCAGACTCTTACAAAGGATCATGTTCGATGCATTTTGGTTATTTTATTTATATTTATATCTTGTGTACATACCGATGTGAAACCTTGTGAAGAGTGCAATAAAAACATTATTATTCCATTTATTTATTTGTATATACACATAGTTTACATTTTTAAATATTTCAATAAAAAAGATTAAAAAAACATTTAAAAATAGTAGCCCACTGGTATCGGAAACAGGGTCCAAGCTACCGGCAGTCAGGGCTCCAGAGAGAGGAACCGCCTGACAATGCGAGCCGTGTCCAGAAGTACAGCTTTCTGAATCAAGCCCTTGATCCAGCCGCCTAACGAGAGCCTCCTGAGGTGTTGGTCGAGGCTCGTGGCTAAAAGGCCATTGGCTGACACGACTATCAGCACAATGATCGCCGAGTCCACATCTCACATGTCGACAACCTCGCGAGCCAAGTCAAGATACTTGATTTGTTTATCTTTCTCAGCTTTCACGAGGTTCTCGTCATGCGGGACGGCTATGTCAACAATCATTGCACGCCTCTCGATTCGGTCCACCACCACTATATCAGGCTTATTGGCTACAATAGTCCTATCAGTGATGATGGACCGATCCCAGTACAATGAGATATGACCATTATCGAGAACTGAGTCGGGCACGTACCTGTAGTAGGGCACTTCCGATTCCACAAGAGAGTATTTCAGAGCAAGTTGCTGATGGATAATCCTGGCTACAAGGTTGTGCCTATGTAAGTACTCACCGTTAGCTAGACGAGAACAACCAGAGATTATGTGGCGGATTGATTCTCCCGGACGATGACATTATTAAAAAAATGCCCAAATTGGTGGTAAAAAAATTCTTGTGGTTCTTCACATCGCTTTAATCATTAAAAAAAGAATTGTTTATATTTCATTGACTGTTTCGGGAGCAACATTGGTTTTGGACAGCAACGAAAGAAAGAAAAATATTTTATTTGGCTACTGCATTAAGGTTCACGCAAATTAACTAAAACTAAAAAATTACAATTACTGTTTTACTTTTAAGTTTAAATAATGAGAATCTCATTATTTAAACTTAAAAGTATTTACTCATTTAGATATTTTTATAGAAAAAATTAATAAATACACCGGTTTAACATTTATTTGTCATGCAATAGCTTTCAAGCGAATATTTTTAATAAAATATCAGCTAGCAAGCTATTGCATAAAGAAATATACAAATACAAATATTTTATTTGTTGAACATAGGTAGGTTAGGTACAGATGTTATAATAATTTAAGAACGCTATGTCTAGCCGTCAGCGGCGTACAAATACTGTCGTGGTTAAACATTTTTCAACACACATCATTAAATTATTCCAATTAAATAGTCAACATAATTAAAAAATAAAACATTACATTAAAATATAATAATAATAAATTCTAGCATAAAATGTCAAATCAATAAATAACTAATTGTAATAAAAATGTGTCCGTTAGGTATTCGTTCACCGTATAATATGTTACGTACAGATGTTGTAATAATTTAAGAACGCTATGTCTAGCCGTCAGTGGCGTACAAATACTGTCGTGGTTAAACATTTAACAACACACATCATTAAATTATTCCAATTAAATAGTCAACATAATTAAAAAATAAAACATTACATTAAAATATAATAATAATAAATTCTAGCATAAAATGTCAAATCAATAAATAACAAATTATAATAAAAATGTGTCCGTTAGGTATTCGTTCACCGTATAATATGTTTTTTCAAACAAGATTATATATATTCCAGATATTAACGCCCGGTTCCACCACATGTGAGTTAGACCCACGATCTTAGGAGAAAAGCCAGTGGTCAAAGCTAGTTCGAGTATAAAGCTGAAGTAAGACGAGGAACTATTAACGTGCGTTTACTACTGAACAGACTATTCGTACGGGTGTTTAAAGCACACTTTATTATGATGGCTGACCCTCTGAACTTAGCTTAATAGCTTACTTTGAGAGAGACAGGATTGCTTCTAAGATAAAGACTTTCTTAGTTTAATTCCGCCAAGCCCGTTCCATTATTGGACCACTAGACGTTCGGCGTTGCATTATGCCTACAGCTAAGGAGTGAAATTCCCTGCCCGCGTCTGTGTTCCGTAATAGCTACAACCTGAGGGTCTTAAGACCAGAGTGAATAGGTTACTTCTAGGGAAACGTGCTCCATCGTCGATCACATCATCGCTTACCATCAGGTGAGATAGTGGTCAAGCGAGACAATCAATGTTAAAAAAAAAACTTTCTGTCATATCCGGGGCGAATAGAAACGCCCCCTGCGTTCCTGCGTAAACTATTGAACACAATACCTGACGGGGCCCGTTGGGGACGGTGCCTGCCTGGGGTCGTGGATAAATTTCAATTTGAAAGAGATTCCTGGCCACCGTAGGTGCGGGCCTGCGGGCGGCGAGTAATGGGTAGCTCGCTGTCCGACAAGGACGAGACCCTAGAGTCGACAGACGGCGCGTTGTGTTCCACGCGTGCCTCAAAGAGATGTCAGCAGTAACTGTTGGGGCTCGCTAGGGCCGAAACCCGCCTGGGATCGCGGATAAATTTCAAATAGAGTTCCCGCGGCCCTTGGCACTCAACCAAATGAAAGAACAGGGGATTTTAGTCAGTATAAGTCTGACTTCTCCCGCTCCACCCAGAGCGGGCGAAGTCATTGAATGTTTTCCCATCCCACAAAAAAAGGGGTGAATAGAAACAGAGGTATCGATGAAATCAGAAAAAGAATTTTGGGTATGGAAATACAAGAGCGTGAGATATCACCAGAAATTATAACTCCAATATCTGTAAGATAAATTTTATTTATGGTCAGCAAGTGTATTCAAATTCAAATTCTTTATTGCGAGCAAAGTGTACATAATTTTGAAGATGTTAAGAATAGGTAGGTTCTTAGAACTTAGTTGCCTGTTATGACATTTCAATTTAAATGGTTATAAAAATTTATAAAAATTTAAACATACTCAATATTACAGATAATTATACAATTTACATTACATTACATTATATTAATTATCAATATTCATACATTTTATATTATATCATACTATTCATAGGTTTCTATGATTCTATTCTTGTAGCATACTTGATCTCTAGATACATAAGACATACTAGTACCGATTCTGTTGTGCACCAACTAAACCTAATTTAGGCTATTGCTATCCTTTTCTCTCTTATACAACAAGAAAGAGACGGACGTAAATTAGAGCTGTCAAATTTAATTAAACTAATAATTTCCTACAAATTAAGGGTACACGTAAAAACATGTCGACTAAAAACACGGTAAAGCGCAAGGCGTAAACTAGTTTGACATCTCTAACTTAGTTCATAGCTATAGCCGTCCTTTTCCCGCACTGCCTTTTAGTAAAAGACAGCTATTCTCTAATTTTAGTTTAGTTATTGAACAAGAGAATCGGCACCAGTGTCAAAATGAATATATCTCTCTTTTTTATAGAGTAGGGAGAGTAGTTATAGAAGATATTATTTTTCGTAACCGTATAGAGGCTAAAATGTTTTTACAAGATTTTATTTAAGTTTCAGTGTGTATTATGTATGTATGTTCGGGTCAAATCTTGTAAGGTGAATTAGAACCATTTTCTCTTATCTTACGGAGTTGAATTTTTACATGCTGGTTCTGTTCCGATGACAATGCATTTTCATGGTAAGCATGACCAGAATCTACATCCAGGATTAGCTCCAGATAAAGGAACTCTTTAGTACTCAACAGCACGGATAAGAAACATTGTGTGTTTTTTTTTAACTATTAACTTATTTCAAAACAGTTCAATAAACGTTCATTACAAAATTAAATATTAGTTTTTATTATTGGAAACTGTATAAGAGTAAAGGAAGGCCAAAGAAACGATGGTTAGACTGTGTGAAAGAGGATATGGGTAAAAAGGTCGTGACTACAGAGATGACGACTAATAGAGGAGTATGGAAGAAAAAGACATGTCGCGCCGACCCCAAATAAATTGGGATAAGGGCAGGAGAGTGAGGATGATTTTTGGAAACTGTATATTTCTACAAGCATATAAGAAAGCCTGCAAAAAAGACACAAATGTTAGTAAGTACAACCGTAGGTAAGTTAATACCTACGGTTGTACTAACCAATTAACATTTGTTTCGTTTTCTTCATTTTATAATTAAAATGAAGAAAAGAAAACAATAGTTCTCAAAATCAATTTAAACGGTTTTTATGACGATCTGGAAATGAATTCGTAGAAAATACGAAATCAAATGTATCAACTATGCCAAAAATCGGTACATAAAACAAAAAAGTTCAAAATAATATCATACTTGTATACTTGAATAACTTATTTTTTAAATAGTAAGCACTAAATTGCAGATCTTATCAGTGTTACAAAAAATTTGGTTAAACTTAACTACCTACTCTGACCAAAATAAAAGAACGTTTGCCTTGATAAAGCAATGTTTAAAAATAATACTATTATTGATCTAACATTTGAGATACAAAACGTTTGCACCGAACTTAATTTTTTTTTCTATGGAACCTGAATATATAACTATAGATACAACAACAAGAAACCTTCTGAAAACTTCTGAAGGTTTATTAATCCCTTGTAGCACAGTAAGGGCTACGGCATAGCACTTTGCGTAGCGTTACTACAAGCAAGTCGATTTCTACATTCATTAAATGTTCGCCTTTATAGCTATCTAAGAGATCTTTTCATCTTTTGGAAGCAATCGCAGCTATAAATGTCTTCAGAGCCTTTTGAAAAGATCATCTTGAAATGGTACGATTCGTTAGAAAAACATAATATTGAAAGCTACTGCTTTTAACTATAGAAACAGTCCCTGTTTTAATATGAAGGAATATCATCGTAATTTTGTCCATAATCCAATTTATTTGAGGTTTGCGCAGCGTTATGTCCTTTTGTTTATACGTACCTATTTTGGTCTATACTGTATTGTCACCCTCTTATCCTCCTAGGCCATATTATCTTTATTTATTTATTAAAACTTCATGTAACACAAATGCTACCTACTCCTGTACCATATAAATAAAATTTTGCTATATGCTTTTTGACGAAATAATCTAGTATTTTACTACGAAATTTTGTATCCTACACACGATACAAAGAAATTTCCTCGGTACAAGAAAAATGCAAATTTAGATTTGAGCTTCTTTTTGAAAGAACAACGGGCAGAATGGGTCCAGCGAAAACCCACCCCTCCACCTCCACCTCTCAACCTATCTTAAAATGAAGATCCGAATAATCTCATCAAAATTTACAGCGGTTCCAAAAATTCACTAACTACCGTTACAAATGCTAAAATCGACCTTATGATGCAACTAGAGTGGGTTTTAGTCATCAAGAGTCGGATACGCTTATAGGCAGCTCCACCCAGAGCGAGAGCAGTCACACGATTGCCACACGCACAAGACATTTTCGAGAACACATTCATTGTGCGTACAGCTAGGGAGTGGAATTCCCTGCTGGAGTCTGTGTTTCCTGATAGCTACTACATGGGGGTCTTTAGGTCAAGAGTGAATAGGTTACTTTTAGGCAAGCGTGTTCCATCTTCGACCACATCATTGCTTACCATCAGGTGAGATAGCGGTCAAACGCGTGCCTATATAAAAAAAGTCATTGGATGATTTTCTACCCTCAGAAAAAAAACAGTGTAACTCTAAGTCCAAGGAACGGACGACTGCATGCTAATGAGAGGTCATATTTTATCACGACATAGGTCAAACACGACGTATTATACCTACATATTGATCAACTCCAATGTTCAGGGCATTAACGCTATCCAGACATATTATTGCTCATCCTTAACCCGTCGCGTAGTATGTGGTTGCTAGGCACGCAAATAATAATATAATAATAATAATAATTCAATTATTTATTTGAACAAGACCTAACGTCTTAACCTTCACATTCTGAGAAGGGAGCCTCGCTGAGCCTCTTTGTGAAGAGTAGGTATCCAGTAAGAAAGGGTTTTTCCAAAGGGGGTAAAGTTTATAATGAAGGAAGTACTAATAGAGATGACGCCAGGGTAAACAAATAATAATTCTGTTTAGTCCCTAAGTTAGAATATCAAAAAATATTGGAAAAATATTTTAAGCTTTATCAAATTAATGAAAAATTACAAAGATACAACACATCAAAGTTCAGGAGTGGGGGTTAGTTACGTTACTTTTAAGTAACAAAAATGTGTGTGTACTTATGTACGCACGTAAGAAGTTATACTTCTTTGCCGTAACAAGATAAAAAACCAAACTGTCACAAAGTTTACAAAAGAGAAACAATCATTCTTCATGAACCACAGACCATAGCTAACTTCAGGGTGTTGGTTCTAGCTAACTTCAGGCTGTAGGTTTCTTGTGAGGGTGTGCGCGCGCATCATTATAATTTAATCTCATCATTTTTCCCTAACGCGCCAAAAGAATTATAACTTCAAAAAGTGGTATATTTTTAACCTAAGTGTGACGCCACCTGAAATTTCAACCCACTGTATCGTCTTGATTTTTTGTTAAAGTGACAAAAGAAATAATACGTGTCTAATATTTTTTGGTAATCTAACTGACGAACTAACTAGGTTTTTTTAGTCGTCAACCCCATTCCACGCGGGCGTAGCCACTGGCAGAAGCTAGTCATTCATATTTTTCGTGGTCACTGGGTTTTTAACAGACTTCAAAAAAGAGGAGGTTCTCAATTCGTCTGTATGTTTTTTTTTTGTATGTTTGTTACGCGATATCTCCGCCATTTGTGATTCTTTCTTTGTATGATAGGACATACTTCAGAGGTGGTCCCATAAAAATGTTATCAAAATTGATTCATCATTTTTTGAAAAATCAACATAATCAAAAAATATGTATACACAGATGACGTTCTGGTTGTCTCCACATGTTCAAATTCCATGTTTTTGGTGTTATCGATATTCGGGCACAACTTTAACGTTTAGTTTTACTTCTGGTGTACAAAAAAACTTTTTAACAAGAAATTCAACCGACGAAAAAGAACTAAAAAGCAAAAAATAAATAAACCGTTTAAGTCTTGAGTATTGAGCTTATTTACCTACATAAAATATCAAATTTTATGTAAACTAATTATGAGTCGGCGCCAAACAACAATCTGATTATTAAATATCTAAATTTTATATGTACATAGAAATGAAGAAGGCTAGATGTAGGTAATTAATCATTTTATTATGGCGCCGACTCAAAATAGGTTTACATAAAATTTGATATTTTATGTAGGTAAATAAGCTCAATACTCAAGACTTAAAAGGTTTATTTATTTTTTGCTTTTTAGTTCTTTTTCGTCGGTTGAATTTTTTGTTAAAAAGTTTTTTATTTTATGATTTTTTGTGACTCGCATCATCTTTTAATACTCTGAGGTTAATTTCTAATCCTTCATCATTCCTCTTGACACTGAGGTTCCCAGGATATTGACCAGTTGAGGTTACCTTCAATATTCTAAAGACGTCTTTTCTCAAAGCATATTAAGTGGTATCTGTCACTAAAACCAGTTTTTTTTTATATCTAACTTCTATTGTTTAGGAAAGATATGGTTTCCATCATCAGCTCAGTTTCATGATGTGATGATTCCTAAATGCAAATACCTGATTAAGTTATGAAAAGTAAACAGAAACAATATTTGTGCCCAATTTTCGAGATTTTTTCTCAAATTTATCAGGATTCCATAATCAGATCCTGATGTCCTTGACATGGGACCACCTTTAAGTTATACCCTATGTAAAATGAAAGAATCATCAAAATCGGTTCATAAACAACGGAGTGAGGGCCGAACGTACAGAAACGCTAAACGTGCCCACAATTTTCGAGGTTTTCACTCAATTTTATCAGGATACCATTATCAGATCCTGATTTCCTTGACATGGGACATTTTTTTTTTTTGGGGGTGGGAAATCATCCTATGACTTCTTCCGCTCTAGGGTCGAGCGGAAGTGCGTGTCAGACTCGAGGTAACTCTATCGAATTTTTCCTCAACCCCCGGGCAGATGGGACCACCCTTGAGGTACATCCCAATACATAGGGTAAAACAACAAACAAATAAAACTTAAGATCGGTTCATAAATGACGGAGTGAGGGCTGAACATACAAAAAAAAAAAATATATATATATATACGGTTGAATTGAGAACCTCCTCTTTTTTTGTCGTCGGTAAAAAAAAAGTGAAAAATAAAAAACTTTTTGCAAAAAATACAACCGACTTCTAAAAATTGTAAAATAACTTCAAAATTAAATAACGAAGAAACGAAAAGAAAAAAAAAAACACCGACTTCCGAAATTTAAGTTATTTTACAATTTTTAGAAGTCGGTTGTATTTTTTGCAAAAAGTTTTTTATTTTTTTCTATTACGAGTTTCTCAGTATCATCAAAGAGTTTGGAGGTTGGTGGTGTGACAACCCCTAGTCTCGGCAAGCACGTAGTCATAGGTCCTGCGGCTGATCTCTTCCCGGCCATGTCGGATTGCCGTGCCATCGGATTGTGAGTGTAAAGGAACAAAAAGAGCACCTGTGTTCTTGTGTGTGTGTGTGTGTGTGTGTGTGTGTGTGTGTGTGTGTGTGTGTGTGTGTGTTGGCTAATCTCCGTTGAGATAGGTCACCTTGACTGAAATTCAGTCGGGGACTATTATTTTTTAAATCATTAAATATCGAATGCAAAAGAGATTGGATATACAATGCAAAGTTAGTCTTAGAATTTTCAGCGGGTCCAGCAACGATTTCAAATGCTAAGTAGTAAATAAGGCTGTACATGCTTAGATGCAAGAGCAGTGGTGGCCCAGTGGTATTGGCTGCGACTTACAAGTTATAGGTCGTGAGTTCAAACCCAGGCAGGCGCTAAAGACTTTGTGTAAATTATTTCATCACCACTGCTCTCAAAACGGTGAAGGAGAACATCGTGAGGAAACCGGCATGTCCTAGAACCAAAAATTCGAAGACACGTGACATCCACCAACCCGCACTGGGCCCGCGTGGTTGATTACGGCCCACACCCTCTCTCAGAGAGGATACCTGTGCCCCAGCAGTGGGGACAATAAAGGCTGATGATGATGATAATGTTTAGATGACGACTTGTAGCTAACAATTATGTTTTTCTTTGAAACAGAGAGCACAACTCGAGCTGAGACCAAGTTTCCGACGGCAGCTGCATTCGCGGGACTCGCTGCCATTCTGACTGCGGCAGGTGCCATCGCTGTTCTGGCCGTGAGGAAGTAAGTATCACTCCAAGCCAAACTTTAATATTTCGAGCAAAAAATAATAGGTATTTATCACCATATCAGTGGGCAGTAGTGGCTGTATTTACGTGTTGCTGGTCGTGGGTTTGAACCTGGTGCTATACTTTGTGTAAATATCATCATCACTGCGCTCAAAACGGTGAAGGAAAACATCGTGGAACGGCTGTAATAGAACCAAATATTCAAAGACATGTGACATCCAACAACCCGCCCTGGGCCCGCGTGGTGGGTCAGAGCCTCGCTTAGAGAGAAGGCGTGTGTCCCAGTAGTGGGTGCATTATAGACTGATTTTGTGATGTAAGTATCTATCACGTGATTTTTGCATATACCGTTAGTTTGTAATTAATGTTGCGAACATTATAAAGTCTCGAGATATTAATGAATAGATTATTTCGAATATAATAAATTTAATAATATTTCGATACTAAATTGTTATCGAATTGTTATTAGATCACATCCTAGTAAAAAAGATTCTAACAGGCAAAATCATCATCTGCCTAGCCTTTTCCCAACTATCTTGGGGTCGGCTTCCAGTCTAACCGGATGCAGCTGAATACCAGTATTTTACATGGAGCGACTGCCTATCTGACCTCCACAACCCAGTTACTGGGTAATACGATACCCCTTGGTAAGACGATACCCCTTGGTAAGACTGGATGTCAGACTTTCGGGCTTCTGACGACCCGTAACGACTGTCAAAGATCCACGATTGACAGCCGGGACCAACGGCTTAACGTGCTTTCCGAGGCACGGAGAAGTCTCGGTATGTAAAGATGGTCACCCATCCACGGACCAACCCCGGCAAGCGTTGCTTAACCTGATAGATCGACCCGTGCGGCTGTTATTACTTTAGCCACGAGCTCCTCTAACAGGCAAAATACACTCTGAAATAAAACTCACTAAAAGAACATAAGATGAGAAATGCTAATAACAAAAACTTATGGCTATTTGAAAAATTAAAACTAATATAAATATATAAATGTAGTAGAATGGATAAAGTGAGAAATGAGTACATTATAGGTAGTTTAAAAGTGGCGCCAGTCACAGAAAAGTTGAAAGGGAACCGCTTACCTTGGTATGGTCATGTGAAGAGGAAGGATGAAACACATGTAACTAAAAGAGTTATGAAAATAAATTTGGATGGATGAAGAGGGAGAGGGAGGCCAAAGAAAAGATGGATGGATTGTGTGAAAAGGGAGTTAGTGATAGCGTAACGGCTGACAGGACAGAATGGAAGAAAAAAACGTGTTGCGCCGACCCCAAGTAACATGGGATAAGGGCAGGAAAATGATGGTAAAATTAAAACTGTACCTCACAAATAATTAAAATGACTCAAATAATTGTGATTAAGTAACTAAAAAGTCGTACAGTAAAGTTACACCATACATTTCCAATTTAAATCAAAGATCTCAGATAGCACCAGTAGTTCAACTCAAGCATGCATAGGTAAGTGCCCGTATGCAACTAAGTATAAACTTTGAACTTTCAAACTGTTTGTCAGGTCTGAATTCAGAACTTATTATTTATTGACTCGGTTAGAGGTCTTAGGAGACACCTTCATGGAACTAAGAAGTAGTTAGGTGTTTGCGTCAATAGGATATTCCTGGTTTAGGTACCATTTAGTGTTTAAAGAGAAAATGAGTTATTATTTCGTCGCTGCGCCTGACAAGTTACATTAAGTTGTTGTAATGGTCCTAATATAGTGTATGGAATTTATCAGGCGCAGCGACGATTTAGGTATTATTGATACGGATGTAAGTGGAAATTACGTTTTTTTTTCTTTCTTCTCCGCTGTTCTTTTCTTATTAATTTCGTTGCGGGACCCAAGATAGTTAAATTATTTCTCTGGGACTCGTCGAGTTTCATTGCCTCGGCGTTTTTTTGGTGGTCGCCACTGTTGTTTCTGGATTTCAGGAGTTGCAGTGGTTCTTGCCCAGGGGCCGTGGATAAATTCGAAACAGAGTTACCGCGCCGGTGGGCACTCAGGGCAGGGAAGGAACAGGGGTGGGTTTTAGTCAGTAAGAGTCTGACACACCCTCCCCCTCTACTCAGAGCGGGGAAGAAGTCATAGGATGATTTCCCAACACCCAACAAAAAAGGAGTAGCAGTGGAATATAGGGGCATGCTCTGTTAATTTTTATTGTATTTTCTCTATTTTTTTGTTTCTTTTTGATTTTACTTTGTGTTTGTGCTAAAAACCATTATGTTTTCTGTGCTTAGCGTGCTTTGTCTTTTACAAGGTAGTGTTTACATTTTTTTCGTTTTTCAAGTCATGTATTGGTCAATAATGTTGCCATAATCTTAGTGTTTTTATGTTAAAAGGTTCTGAAAAAATCGACTTAGCACAATATGCAGGTAATGTTTATTGTTATGACAATTCTATCAGGCGCAAAAACAAATTAATTTTTATCTCGAAAAAGATACCGTCTCGTTTCCTTATGGCAGTTTGTGAAGATGTTTGTTAAACATCACGTACAAAAGACTGAGAAAGAATGAAGAAGAAAACGTGAAAAGAAAAAATATTGATTTGTGCCATATAAAAACAATAAGAAACGCAGCGCTGGTATTCTGCTAGGGCCCGCTGTGATATCACGAAACGTGGTATGTATCGACTCTCTAAGGACATCTTTAATTATGTTATAGACATAATACAACAAATTCAAAACTAAGTGTTTTAATAGATATAACTTTATACCTTTGATTTTTAAACTGACCACATGACCTGACGCACCTGCCCCCCTAGCCAAATAACTTTTCTAATAACGTTTAGGCTAACGCTTAGTACAAAATGTATGGCAATGACATTACCTGCGGAGAGAATTGTCCACGTGACTTATCGCAGGTAATGTCATTGCCATGCATTTTTACCCGACTGCGTGACGCAAAGGAGGGTAATGTGTTTATCAGCCTATTTATGTATGTTTGTTTGTTCCTTTGTGGCACTATAGAGACCAAAAGCGTGGGCCGATTTTGATAATTCTTACTTCAATTGATTCGTTTAACCTTGCAAGTGCTACTTAAAATATGACAGTAATCAAAATACAATATGGCGACAACCAGACGCCATATTGTGAAAAAGAAAAAAATGAAAGTCGACGAACTATATTATGTGAAGTATCAAAATAAAAGGTTCGGAAAGGTGAAGCTGCTGGCAGATGCTAGTTTAAAAAATGACCACAAATTCTGTTTTCACCCTGAAGACTATCCCAAGAACCAGAAACCTGCATTACTCCTACCTGCAGCAGCCACTAAGTTACCAAGATGTGTTGAAATAGCCTTATTATTAGTCAATTGTTATTTAAGATAAGGTCTCGGTAAATGCCTTCCTTGGCGCTTAGCCAGCTCGCTCCAGCCAAGTTCTATGCCGACCGTAAGTTTAATAGTAAGGTAGGCTGGGGTCGCTATTGTCTTAAATAGTATTTAGGGAACCTGGGAAGCTTGTGGTTGGGATAAGGTCTTAGGTATTTGCATTCATTAGGAGTTATCTATGGGTTATGGTAAGAAGGACCTACATTGAAGATAACTGGTCTTATTTATGAATAAACCCGGCCAAATGTTATAACGACTACAAAAAATACACGCTGTGTGATAACTTCAACTGTCTACCTATTACGGATCATGAGACACAGCCCGAAAAAAACTGTCACTCACGTGCCCGTCTGTCTGTCCATCCGTCGTCTGTCACACAGGTTTTACAGCCAAACGGTTGGAGGTACAGTCTCCAAATTTTACCAGTATAAGCATCTTGTTGACCCAAAGCCATACAAATTGTCATTTTTTTTAAATGTTGTTTTTGGGGAGCTCCCATACAGATACAGGGGGGCGCGACAAAAAAAATTGACCTATCCCATAATATGGGGTATCGTTGTTTTGAGCTCGTTGAGTAGACAAATTATTAAATTTATGGTTTTAAAAAATATTGGAAAACAAAGGACCTATAAGCCACCTAAGTCAGCTTTTTTAACAAAATTTTGTTACGAAGATTTTTTTAAGTTTCAATTCAGGTGATAATGTGTTATTATTACGTATGTTTTACAAAAAAATACTAATATATTAATAAATCAGTTTTCTTCTTCAAAATTCCCTCATTTAGTACGGAACCCTAAATGTGCGCAGTCCGACTCGCACTTGGCCAGTTTTTTTTTCAGTTTATGGTACGGAACCCTTCGTGTGCGAGTTGCTCGCACTTGGCCAGTTTTTAGGTATATTGGGTACGATTGTGACATACCAATCGTCACAAAATTGACAGAGTACTTATACAGGTAAAATATACTTACTTTTTTCAATCTGTCTAGATTTTGCACCAAATATGGGATAGGTACGCTTCCAGTCCATAGAGCAGCTGAGTACCAGCGTTTTACACGTAGGGACTGCCTATTTGACATTCACAATCCAACAACTGGGTAGCAATATTATACCCTTTGGCAAGAATGATGCCAGATATTCTGGCTTCTGACTACCGTAACGACTGTCAATGATCTACAAATAAACCTTTATATACCATTGAGCCCCGCAAACGACTACGCCTTTTAAATTAATTGAATCACTAATAAATAATCATTTTTCATTTAATTTGAAGGAAATTTGAATCACTTGGCTGAGTCTTGGTCAGTCATCTTCAAAGGACTGACTTTCTATACGTCAAGTTGTTAAACGTTGAGTGATTCTCGTTCAATTAACTATCGGCTTGTACGCCAGCATTCAATGAACGCCGTAGGCGTCCAATTGATAGGCTTATTCAACCAGATGGCTGCGACATACACAAGTACCATCACAATTTACCTATAAACAGTTGAACACGGAAGTTAATTAGAACACAATACGCATTAGTTATATCGCATAGTTATCAACGAAACAATGATATTCAATTGCTCGGAAACAGATAATTTGTATGGTATACAATGTATGGTTTCTTCATTGCTTGCATACTAATCATATTATTGTACGTACATGACATAACTTCAGAGATTATGTACTTAATGACTTTGACGACACGGTTGGCGCAGTGGTTGAGCGTTCGGCTGCTGCGCTGCGTGTCGCGGGTTCGATTCCCGCACGGAACAAATATATGTATGGCCTACAGATAATTGTTCCGGGTCTGGGTGAATTGTGTATGTGAGTTCACATGATTGTGAACGCACCCACGATACAGGAAGTGATTAAAAAAACTAGTAAAAAGAAAGTGGTGCGTTTTGTACATAGTAATTGAATTAGTACCTACCTTTAGAAGTACATAAGTAAGAGTCACTTTTTATTTGGGAAATTTATCTATGTACATGGAATAAAAATATACGTAAAAATCTCGTGTCATGGTGTTTGTGGTTGCACTCCTCCGAAACGGCTCTACCAATTATATTTTTTTTTGTATGTTTGGTAGGTATAAGAATAGGTCACGTACATGGAACGACTGCCTATCTGACCTCCACAACCCAGTTACTGGGTATCTGGTAAGACTGGTTGTCAGACTTTTGGGCTCCTGACGACTCGTAACGACTGTCAAAGATAAGATTAACAGCCGGGACCAACGTCTTAACGTGCTTTCCAAGGTACGGAGGAGTCTCGGTATGTAAAGATGGTCACCCATCCATGGATCAACCCCGGCAAGCGTAGCTCAACCTGATAGATCGACCCGTGCGGCTGTTATTACTTTACCCACGAGAACTATTACTATAAAGGGTGTATTGCAACATAAGTAATGTAGTCTTTTTTTTTTTTTGGGGTGTGGGAAATCATCCAATGACATCTCTCGCTCTAGGGGAGCGGGAGGGCGTGTCAGACTCTTACAGACTAAAACCCACCCCTGTTCCTGCCCGGCCCTGAGTGCCCAGGTGCGCGGTTATTTCGAATTTATCCACAACCCCTGGGCACAAGTAATGTAAAGTTACGGACCGATGATACGATGTACCATGTTTCTTTTACACCTTTGTATTGTAACTTTTGCATCCTTATAGTACGCAACTAGGCATTTTTATTACAAGCAAAGCTACAGCGCGCGGACCGCGGTCGACTGAGTTGCGTTGGCAGGAAAACTGACATTTTACGGCCAGCGCACTGGTGCCATTTCATCGTGTGGTTAGCCCAGTCCTTACGCAAGTAATACATAAGTCAATGATCCCAGCTCTTATATGTTATCAATAATTGTTTTCACCAGGCGCGGAGAAACCACGACCAGCAGTAAGCGACCCTCACAGAGCGTGGTGCAGGTGGATGCACAGGGGAGGAGGTTCCTCATCGCGTACCCTGCGCCCGCAGACAAGCTGGAGACTAAGCCCGACATACTGAACCCTAAGGCTGGTGAGTATAAGAGACCCTCACAGAGCATGTTGCGGGTGGATGCATAGGGGATGAGTTTAGTCATCGCGAACCTTGCGCCCGCGGACAAGATAGAGACTGAGACTGGTGAGTGTGAGTGACCCTCACCACGGGGTCTCATCTCGAACAAAGAAAATTTAGTTCAAACAAACAAACAATAGATGGCGTAATATGCATCGATTTCGTATTGAAGTAAGGACATTAATATTTTGAAATAAAATATGGTTATACCTAACTGTATTTTCTTATTTAATAAACTATCCTAAGCATAAAATTGTTGAATAATTGGCTCCTAATTAAACTTTAGATGTTTATTGTAACGATTCGTTAGGCATTTATATTTCTTATACCAATAGATGGCGCTCTTTGAAGTTTTAGAATTTATCCATTCGCCTCTTTAAAATTTGTATAGTGAAAAATTTTGAAACAGTAAAACTGTTATGAAGTACCAAAAATACTATATAGTAATTCCTCAATGTGTGAGAAAATATTGATAAGACTTTATGTCAATTCATTCAACTTGCAAGCCGTCGCTGCTAACACCATCTCACGTAGTTTTTTTTTTTTATAATAATAATTTATTTAGAACACAACCATGAATTACAGAGTCTTAATAGCTAGAGCAAGGAACAGTTAATTTAACATAAGTGCATTAGCCTACTGTCTCCCAAACTAGGCAAAAACCTGTATCTTGGGAGGCAGTAATATTGCAAATTAAGTACATTTTTTGGTTCATAGCCCGTGTAAGACGGCGTGAACTTAAAGAAAAAATAAGCAAAAATGTAATAATAAAAAGTAAAAAAAAAAAAAAAAACAAAGTTACAGACATATCTACTAAAATAAAAAATTAGTTTAATACTACACTAATAGATAGGTGGCCATTCATCAACTTGCAAGGTATAAATGGGTGTGTGTCTCAGTGCGTGAGAGTGATGGTGTGTATATGTGTGTGGGTGTCAGTGCGTGAGAGTAATGTGTTTGTGTGTGTGTGGGTTCATATGTAGGTACAGATGTGGAATATTATATTAGAAGTAACTCAGTATCAGTATAGTTCAAAGTGAATAACCAAGCCTTCAACTTGCTTTTACATTGTTGTCTGTTTAATTTATGGATGTTAAGAATTTTATTTATTTTATTGTATAGTCTGGTACTGACAAAAGGATATTGTTTACGCGCAAAGGCAGTGCTGTGAGGTTCTGAGCGAAATACTAAGTCAGCCCGTCGTTTCGCGGTGGTAACAAGAGGACTACGATGTTTCCTTAGTATAGTATGAAGCACAAATAGTTTCCGGACAGTCAATACTTCACTATCAAAATACAGTTGAGTTGTTGGGTACCTATACGGTTTATGAAACATAACTTTCAAAACCGCTCTTTGTGCTGTTAGTTACGGCGGTACCGTTTCTTTGTATGGGATGAGGCATCTGTACGCTAGTATTATATTATCTGTGCCCTCACAGCGCGTAGTACAGGTAGATGCCCAGCAGAGGAGGTTCCTCATCGAGTACCCTGCGCGCGGAGACCAAGCTCGACATACCGAACTCTAAGGCTAGTCCGTATGGTCAAGTGACGGTATCATATCTGACTATGATATCGTCAGAACAAATCTCGTGTCGTAGAAAAGTGGCTATTTATATAATGCCAACCAACTTACTTTTCTTTTTTCTTTTTAAATTATGATCTCTTTGAAACTTGCAAAAATTGACGATATCATAAATTGGGTACATATTTGAATGTTGAACATTATAAAATACCTACGGGTAAAATGTCAACCTGCAAAACATCGTAAATATAAACATCGATTGTATCATAATATCGAAAATTATTAGACCTAAGCTTAAAATGTCTAACATTAAAAAAAGCGCAAAATAACTTTAATTTCGGAAGTCGGTGTTCCTGTTTTGTGTCTTCGTTTTTTGACACCGACTTCCGAAATTAAAGTTATTTTGCGCTTTTTTTGGAAGTCGGTTCTATTTTTTTGTAAAAAAGTTTTTTATTTTTCACTTTTTAGTTGTGGTTCCCCATTTAACTGTGTTAACAATTCATAGACATACGATAGCAGCAATCGCGGTTGATTTGCTGTCAATTTTTGAAGAGTTCCGTTGTCTGTCTCCGAAACCCATCATCAGATCTTTTTGAAATTTAAATGGGACCATTTCGAAATAAACCCCTTTCGAACAAAAAAAGAATTTTGCAAATCCGTCAATATATGACGGAGTTATGCCCGAACATACATAAAAAAAAAAAAAAAAAAACCAAACATCCGAATTGATAACCTCCTCATTTTTCGAAGTCGGTTAAAAATGTCTAACATTAAAATGCCGAATGATAAAAATATCTAATGATTAAAAATATCGATAGTCATTATACCTAAGCTCAAAATGTCAACATTTAATACACTCAAGTTTATTATATTTACGTTAAAAATACCTACTCGTTAAAATATCGAACAAATCTTGATTAGGTGGTATTATGAGTGGAAAAAATTTACTTGGATATATTTGAAATTGTCACACTCTGCCAACGCATTGCTATTAAAGTATTGTACTGGTATTTTCTATAAGTAGTTGATTTTTCACTTATATTTTTGATTATTCAACAAAGAGAAGGATTATTTTTGTTCTAGTTCGTATGTAGCGTCATAGATGTCGCTACATCACTCCCCTACGGAGATCGGAGATCGATTGTTCTCGATGAATCGTTCATACGTAATGCTTGCCGGGCCAGTGGAAGGTTGGTTCCAGTGAGTCGGAACCGGAAGAGGCGCATAGTTCACGGTGAGTCGGAACTGTCTGCGGTGATGATATCCCAGTGAGTCGGGATGATGTTGCACGCTCCAGTGAGTCGGAGTACTGCTGTGGGCTCCAGTGAGTCGGAGCGGTGCGTCGTCGTCGTTTGTCGTTGTCGTCAGTTTCGTTGTTGTCGTTATCGTTGTCAGCGTTATCGTTGTCGGCGTTATCGTTGTCGGCGTTATAGTTGTCGGCGCGGCGTTATCGTTGTCGGCGTTATCGTTGTCGGCGTTATCGTTGTCGGCCTTATCGTTGTCGTCGTTGTCGTTTAACTGGCTGGCTGTATGACTCGTTGCTGAAGAGCTTGGAGGAAGTGATGATGATGACGTCACGCTGGAGTAGCTTCACGAAGGCTACGCTGACGTTCATAGTCGAGGGTCACCACTATGGAGGCATGCGGAACAGAGTGTAAAGTCCCACAACCTCCATTGAAAAGGGAGGATCCTCCGACCTCTGTGCGTACGCGGCGGTGGCGCGTGGTCATTGACCCCAGCTGCCACACGTACAAATCTGTTTTATTTTGAAAAGTAGCGCGCGCCGGGCGCTGCCGCGGCACCACTCGCTTCACTCTCTCGGCTCGCGCGTTGTTGGTCACAATTCTAGCCTAACCTAACCTATTTCACCCAGTTCAAAATGACGAATCATACCTATCATCTCCTGCAGAAATGTTTTCACCATTGTCTAATTATCTAGTCGCAGGCAGATTGTATGATTCATCATTTTGAACTGAGTGAAATAGGTTAGGTTTGACCAACCACGCCTGAGCCGAGCGAGCGTAGCGAGCGGTGCCGCGATAGCGGCCGGCGAACGCTACGTTGAAGTTGCTCTCAGATTTTATTTCACCATTTTATAACTATCCGGGTTTTCGCAATATCCGAATTATCAAATTAACCTTTGACATACATAATAGACAAATATCGAAATTTAGGAGATTCGATACCTACTCTGTACTTTCGATATTTAGGTGTCGTAAGAGGCGACTAAGGGAGCTTGAGACCTAGTGCATACTACTATAGCACCATGGGCCACCCGCGCGGTGGCGGGTAAACCACCAACAACAGCATTCCCAAGGAGGGTTGGCGTCAGGCAGGCGGCCGGCTATAAAACTTCTGCCAAAACCTTTTTGCAACATGGTCTGTAAAAATATGATGTGCGATAGGGCTAGGGCGTACCCCACAGGCGACGCGCAGGGGCAGCACCCGGCTCCTGTGGGAAATGGACAAGGGTTGTCGCATCAGAACGGGCGGGTGCGACGTAAGACGCAAGCTCGGAGAGTGAGAGAATTAAGATTGAGGTGTGCGAGCTGGAATTTAGGTACTATGACTGGAAAAGGAAGAGAGTTAGCAGATGTTTTAAAAAGGCGACGGATAAATATAGCGTGTTTGCAAGAAACGAAATGGAAGGGTGCAAAAGCAAGAGAATTAGGAGAAGGATATAAGTTTTATTACTGTGGAAGTGATGGCAAACGGAATGGTGTGGGCATAGTTTTGGATAGTGAGTTAAAAGAATGTGTGGTGGATGTTAAAAGAGTAAGTGATAGAGTGATAGCTATTAAAGTGGTTGTGGAGAGTATGATAGTAAATGTTATTAGTGCGTATGCACCCCAATCAGGATGTGAGGATAGTGTAAAAGAAAAGTTTTGGAAGGACTTCGATTGTGTGATGATGAATGTACAGGAGAGTGAAGAGGTGTTTGTGGGGGGTGATTTTAATGGGCATGTAGGAAGTCTGAAGTACGGTTATGAGAGAGTGCATGGTGGTTGGGGGTACGGAGACCGTAATACTGATGGCGAGACATTACTGCAAGCTGCTTCGGCTTTTGACCTGGCAATAACTAACACCTGGTTCAAAAAGAAAGACGAACACCTGATCACTTACAAAAGTGGCCAGCACGCAACCCAAATTGACTTTTTCTTGGTGAAACGAAACAGTCTCAAAACAGTCAAAAACTGTAAAGTGTTGCCAGGCGAAGGCTTAGTCTCTCAACACAGGCTCATAATGATGGACGTAACAGTCAGTGTTTCGTCCGGTAGGAACAAAGAACGGCCCCCACCCAAAATCAGATGGCGTATGATAGAAAATGAGGAGTGTGCAAGTATGTTTAAGAGTCAAGTGGTAGATAAAATGATAGACATGAAAGATATGGAAGGAAAATCTGTGGATGAATGTTGGAAAGAGATGGCGGATTGTATAAGGCGAGTAGCAAAAGATGTGTTTGGAGAATCGCAAGGTAAAGGCATGATAGAAAAGGATACATGGTGGTGGAATGAAGATGTGCAAAAGATGCTAAAAGAAAAGAAAATTTCGTTTAAAGTATGGCAAAATGTAGAAATCGGAAATGATAATTTGAAAGAAGAGAAAAAGAAAATTTATAAAGAATGGAAGAGGAAGGCAAAAAAGGCGGTTGCAGTTTCCAGGGCTAAGGCGTAGGAAAAGTTATATGATTTACTGGACAGCCCTAGAGGCCAGAAGGAGCTCTACCGGATTACAAAATTAAGAGAAAGGAGAACGAGGGATATAATGCACATAAAATGTATGAAAGATGAACTCGGTAAAGTCTTGTCGAAAGATGACGAAATAAAAGAGCGATGGAAGGTTTATTTTGAAAAGTTGATGAACGAAGAGAATGAATGGAATGGTGTGCTCAAAGAGGTACAAGTAAATATGGGTTTGGTGAGAGAAATTAGCATGGATGAAGTAAGAAAGGCAGTTCAATGTATGAAAAATGGAAAGGCCATGGGCCCTGATGACATACCAGTAGAAGTATGGAAGTGTTTAAAAGAGGATGGATGTATGTGGCTGACTTTATTCTTCAATAAGTTGTTGTATGAAGAAGTGATCCCACAAGAATGGTGCAATAGTTCGCTAGTGCCCATCTTCAAGAATAAAGGGGATGTACAGGACTGCAACAACTATCGAGGGATAAAGCTCATGTCACATACTATGAAAGTATGGGAGAAAGTGATAGAGAAAAGATTGCGAGAGGAGAGTGAGATTACCCCGAACCAGTTTGGGTTTATGCCAGGTCGAGGGACAATGGACGCCACCTTCGCTCTCCGTCAATTGTGCGAGAAGTACAGACGTGTGCACAAGAACTTGCACATGGTGTTCATTGATCTTGAGAAAGCGTATGATAGGGTACCTCGGGATATGTTGTGGTGGGCCTTGAAAGAGAAAGGTTTGCCTGGGAAGTATGTTGAGTTGATTCGTGCTATGTACAGACAATCTAGTACCTACGTCCGGTCGGCTGCTGGCAACACCGATGAGTTCAGTGTGGCTGTAGGCTTGCATCAAGGGTCGGCTTTAAGTCCTTACCTCTTCCTGTTGATTATGGACGCTCTTACGTCGGAAATACAGGAAGAGGCACCCTGGTGCATGCTGTTTGCCGACGACATTGTTCTGGTCGGTGAAGATGGACCTGAGATCCAGAGCAGATTGGAGAAGTGGCAACAGAAGCTGGAGAAAGTTGGCTTGAAAATCAGCAGAACCAAAACTGAATACATGTTCTGCGATTTCGGCGGTCTCTCCAGTTCTGAAGCTGTAGTGCTAGATGGCGCGCTTCTCCCAGTCTGCTCCGATTTTCGGTATCTCGGTTCACTCGTGCAAAGCGATGGCGAAATAGATCGGACTGTTAAGCACAGAATTAACACTGGATGGATGAAATGGCGGCAGGTCACCGGGACTATCTGTGACTCCCGCATTCCCCTAAAACTTAAGGGGAAGATTTATAAAACAATGGTCAGACCTGCTGTCTTGTATGGTTCAGAATGTTGGGCAACAAAAGGGATGAATGAAAAGCAATTGCATGTAGCTGAGATGAGAATGCTAAGAGCGATGTGTGGTGTTACGCGCATGGATAAAATTAGGAATGAGTATATAAGAGGAAGTCTGAAAGTGGCACCGCTGACTGAAAAATTGTGTGGAAATCGGTTGTCGTGGTATGGGCATGTGATGCGGAGGAATGAAGAAAATGTCGTGAGGAAAGTCTTGTGTATGAATGTGGATGGCTATAAGAGTAGGGGAAGGCCAAAGAAAAGATGGTTGGACTGTGTGAAAGAGGATATGGGTAAAAAGGGGGTGACTACAGAGATGACGACTAATAGAGGAGTATGGAAGAAAAAGACATGTTGCGCCGACCCCAAATAAAATTGGGATAAGGGCAGGAGAATGATGACTTTCGATATTTAGGTACTTATTTCGATGTCACTTTTGTAGATAGATAGATTTTAGATATAATGGACGTAGGTTGTCAAACCATTCGACATTATAAACTTACGTTATTTTAATTTTCGGTTATATGGTCATTCGATATTTAAGTTTTCGATGTTTTGAACATTGACATTTTACCCATAGGTATTTTAATTTTCGGTGTTCAAATATGCACCCCATAAATTACGTTATTTTGTCTTTCAAAGGGTCGCATGTTTTCAAGAATAACGCTTAGTTAACACGTAACTACATTGAGGTTTGGCTATCTTTAATACACTTTATTACCTATCTTTGGCTTATTTATCTTTATTACGCTCCCAAAAGGGATCCTGACAAATTAAAATTTATATTTCAGGACCTACAGATACGTGTTCTTTTATTCCAGATGATTGTAAATTGCTCTTTTTGTGTAGATAACGAGCCTCCCCGAGTGGTGCTGGAGTCAAGTGACAACAAGAGCTACAGCATCCGGCAGGCGAGCAGTGAGCCACACAAGTCAGCGTACAGCCCCCCAGCCACAGCTGAGAATATGGTAAGAGACACTACTTAAGATAAGTGCTGTGCGGTGCTGAGTGACAACTAGAGCTACAGCATCAGGCAGGTGAGCAGTGAGCCACACAAGTCAGCGTACAGCCCCCCAGCCACAGCTGAGAACATGATAAGAGACACTACTTAAGACAAGTGCTGTGCGGTGCTGAGTGACAACTAGAGCTACAGCATCAGGCAGGTGAGCAGTGAGCCACATACGTCAGCGTACAGCCCCCCCAGCCACAGCTGAGAACATGGTAAGAGACACTACTTGAGACAAGCGCTGTGAGATGCTAGTGACAAAAAGAGCTACAATACCCGGCAGGCGAGCAGTGAGCCACATAAGTCAGCGTACAGCCTCCCAGCCAAAGCTGAGAACATGGTAAGAAACACTTCTTCCTGAGTTGAGGGCTGGAAACATGGTAAGAGACACTTCTTCTTGAAATGAGGGCTGAGGACATGGCACAAGACACTACTTCCTGGTATGAAAGCAGAGAACTTGGTAAGAGACACTTCTTCCTGAAATGAGGGCTGGGAATATGGTAAAAGATACTTCTTCCTGAAATGAGGGCTGGGAACATTGTACGAGACACTTCTTCCTGAGATGAAGGCGGGAAACATGGTAAGAGACACTTCTTCCTAAGATAAGGGCTGAGAACATGGTGTCATGACACTATACTCCCTGGTATGGGAGCAGAAAACAGCGGTTAGGGCTGTGAACATGGTAAGCGAGACTACTTCCTGAGATCACACCGTAGACTTAAATAAGAGCCACCAATTCTCTTCTCATGGCATGAAGTAGATATACCAGAATAGAAGCTCAGGTCGTGGTTAAAACATCAGACGTCCAGCAAGATTACGGTAAACATAAATAACAGTAACTAACGAGACGTCAGAAAATTTGATAATACTTAATATCTCTGTAACGCCCTGGCCAGCTGGCATCATAATCATATCGGGTAGTAGAGGTCCTTAAAAAAGAAGGTTACCTGATTTTATAAGTTTCAGCATCTCGTCTTAACTTCTATTTGTGCTATAAGTAGAAGTTTTAGTGTGTGTGTAGTGTGTAGTAGTAGATAATGGTCTAGCGCGACCTTATCTATTATAAAAAAATAACACAGCCGAAAAAAAAGAAACTATCAGCTCAATAAATTGTCACACCAAACAACATTTCAATAAATTGACAGATAGACTTCATCTTCCTGCCCTTATCCCATGTTACTTGGGGTCGGCGCAAAACGCGTTTTTTTCTTCCATTCTGTCCTGTCAGCCGTCACGCTATTACTAGCTCCCTTTTTTTTCATATCACTCCTCACACAATCCATCCATCTTTTCTTTGGCCTCCCTCTCCCTCTCCATCCATCCACATTTATATTCATAACTCTTTTAGTTACATGTGTTTCATCCCTTCTCTTCACATGACCATTGACCATACCAAGATAAGCGGTTCCCTTTCAACTTTTCTGTGACTGGCGCCACTTTTAAACTACCTCTAATGTACTCATTTCTCACTTTATCCACTCTCGTTACTCCACACATCCATCTCAACATTCTCATCTCCGCCACATGCCATCTTTTTTCATTCGTCTTTTTCACAGCTCAACATTCTGATCCATACAGTACGACAGGTCTAATCACGGACTTATAGATTATTTTCCCTTTTAACTTATGGGGCATCCGTCGGTCGCAAGTTGTTCCAGTGATCTGCCGCCATTTCATCCAACCTGAGTTAATCCTGTGCGTTACATCTCGGTCTATATCGCCATCCCCATGAACAAGCAACCCGAGGTCCCGAAAGTCAGAGCAGATCGGTATAGGCGTATTTTAAATAAATTAACAGATAGACAAAGTTTCATTAAATATTTAATGTCTACCCTCAAATCTGCCAAACCAATTGTTTGCCACTGTAGCCCCTCGAAACTAATACTTCGTTGTATTTACGCCGGTTCGGTTGTTCCAACAACATTGATTTAATTTGTAAATGGTTAACCCTTTCTAACAAGTTAATTTTGAATTTATTTAGAGCCTCGTTCACTTGTTTGAAGTAATTGATAGTATTCCACTATAAAAACCCTTTGTGTTACATAACTTTAGTACTTTAAATACGATTTCAATTCGCTAGTTACGCAAATAGAACGATGTGAGTTTTTGTCCTCAAAGCCATGACCGCCCCTTTCCTGTTCTCTTTATGTCCTATCCTCTCCAGCCCTTTCTGACCAATTGGTCAGGATCAGGCACGAGTCCAGAGTTCCAGACCGTCACGACAACGTTTTTTAGGCCTGCTCACAATGGGACGATCCTAGCCCTGCTCTCATGCATCCTTTTGGTGTGATCCACCCAGTCCCAACTTCAGCTTCGCAGATTGTTCTCCAACATTAGCAAAAGTCTTGGAACTTATTACTGTGTTGCGAATTCGGTCGGTGAGTCTTATTTGTAAAACAAAAGAAGTGGTTCGAATGGTCTTTTAAGAGGTAACGGGGGTTCGATGTCCTGATGGTGATCAGTCCTGGTTTTCTCCCAAAAAGTCCAGGCGCCTTTCGAAGAAAAGTAGAAGAAAACCCCTACTATCAATATTGTCTGCTGAGGCAGTACATCAATGGACATTGTTGGTCTAAAAGCCGGAGATAGGCCCTACCAATGATATTATATATAAAAAAGAGGTAGATATAGCGCACGCAAATTGTTGCAGACAAATTCAGCCAATTGTAGCAATTTGATTTAGTCGGCTAACAGCAGCGAGCGAAGAAAAGCGTATCCGTGGCGTGAGAATAATATATCTATGATGAAAAGTTGTGTGTTAGGAGTGTAAAAACTATGATTCTAAGATTAATAAAAGAGTGAAGGAATTTCATACCATAATTACTACACACTTAAATAAGGACGTTTGTAATAACAACTCAACGATATCTGAACGCAGTTGTATATGAACATAGCGTATCTTTCTTTTATAATATCATTGGGCCCTACCAAGAACTTAAATCCTCGCAAAATTTACACGACAATAAAATTTCTTCTTTGTTTCAGATTCCGGAGAGATAGCATCAGGATCAGATCCAGAGTGATATGTAAATAAATGTTCCAAAGACTATAATAAATTGTAAATTCAAAGGATGCCAACAATTATTATAATAGCTATTAAGATAATTATAGAATTTATAGACGAACTCTTCCATATCAATTTAAATACTTGTAAATTGTTGAGATATTTTTCCGTGTGGCGTTTTTATCAAACTGTTAAAAATATCTTAATGTGTTTGTAAATAATTTTGAATAGAAAAACTTTTTAAAATGTGAAGAATATCATGCATATCTTCAGATAAGTATTATAACTAAAAATAATAAATATCATCATTTTATTTTAATAAAAACGCCTTCATGATCAACAATCTCAGAAAGTTATTTTTAAGAGAAAACTATGTGAATTATGTGATTAATATAAAGAACGTTGGATTATTAAATAAACTTACGGTTTTCAAATGTGTTGAAATTATTTCTCTCTCAATAGAAAATACCTCAAAAAACCGGCCAAGTGCGTGTCGGACCTCGTACATTTTGGGTTCCGTACCAAATGTATTTTTGACTATTTGTAAGGCTTTGGGTCAATAAGATGCTTATACTGTGAAAATGTAAAGACCGTAGCTCCAACCGCTTGGCTGTAAAACCTGTGTGATGAACGACGGACAGACAGACAGACGGACACGTGAGTGACAGTGGCTCTGTTTGAACCCTTTGGATACGGGGTTCCGTATCCATTCATATATATTTTAGCTTGAATAATGATATTAATGATGGAGTAGTTATTAAAATGATTATTGAATATTGTACGCCCTATGGGTATGTTAACGGATGATTCACGTTACACCGTGTCGCCACCGGGCCGTGCCCCGGCCGTGGCACGGCCGTGGGACGGCCGGGGCACGGTCAAAGATTGTTGCATACATTTTGTATGAAGTGATTCATGCAAGACCGGGCCGCGGCCGTGCCCCGGCCGGGGCACGGCTGAGGCACGGCCGAGGCACGGCCCGGTGGCGACACGGTATAAAGGATGATTCACGTTACACCGTGTCGCCACCGGGCCGTGACCCGGCCGTGGCACGGCCGTGGCACGGCCGGGGCACGGCCCGGTGGCGACACGGTGTAACATGAACGTGTGCACCGGGCTCGGACGTGCCCCTGCCGGGAAACAATTGCCGGTCAAACAATTGCACGGTCAAATATCTATAGTATACTTTTTGTATGAACTGATCCATGCTAGGCCGTGCCCCGGACGTGCCCCGGCCGTGCCTCGGCCGTGCCCCGGCCGGGGCCCGGTGGCGGCATTGTGACAGCCCGGTGTAGCATGTATGACTAGCCCGGTGGACGAGTCCCGGCCGTGCCCCGGCCGGAGCACGGCCGAGGCTCGGTGGCCGCACGGTGTAACGTGAATCATCCTTAACATGAACGTGTGCACCGGGCTTGGACGTGCCCCGGCCGTGCCCCGGCCGGGAAACAATTGCCGGTCAAACAATTGCACGGTCAAATATCTATAGTAAACTTTTTGTATGAACTGATCCATGCTTGGCCGTGCCCCGGACGTGCCCCGGCCGTGCCTCGGCCGTGGCCCGGCCGGGGCCCGGTGGCAGCACGGTGACAGCCCGGTGTAGCATGAATGACTAGCCCGGTGGACGTGCCCCGGCCGTGCCCTGGCCGGGGCACGGCCGAGGCTCGGTGGCCGCACGGTGTAACGTGAATCATCCTTTATGCGATCTATATATTATTCTGATAAGAACTTAACTGCTTTTGGTGGACACAGGTGGACCTGTGACAAACAATAAATAAATTTAAATTAGAATTAAATTGAAGACAAAAGGCTTGGGATTGAGCTGCTTCAGTGATCTACATGAGCCTTTTTTTATGCGGTGGTTGGGGAATCATCCAAGACTTCTCCCGCTCTGGGTGGAGCGGAAGGGCGTGTCAGAGTTTTACACGACTAAAACCCACCCCTGTTCCTTCCCTGCCTGAGTGCCCAGGGGTGCGGTAACTCACTTTCAGAATTTATCCGCTACCCCTAGGCATGCAGACACCGGCCACGACGGGCCCCGTCAGTGGTGGCTGACTCTTATCTCTTTGAGGCGCGCGTGAATCACTACGCGCCGTCGACTAACGGGCCTGGTGCTGATCGGACGGCGAGCTACCCACTGCTCGCCGTCCGCAGGCCCGGGTTGGATATGGAACCCTAAACTCTATCAATATGCCTATTCTTTTCTGTACAGCAGTGGTAATTAACCGCGATTTACAAGTTGAGTGAGTTCGAATCCAGGTAGGCACTTTACTTTGTGTAAATTATTTCACCACCACTGCTCTCAAAACGGTGAAGGAAAACATCGTGAGGAAACATGGCATGTCCTCGAACCAAAACCTCGGAGACATGTGACACCAACCCGCATTGGGTCCGCGTGGTGGATTACGGCCCACCCCCTCTTACAGAGAGTAGGCCTGTGTCCCAGCAGTGAGGACATTAAAAGGCTGATTATGCTAGTATTTTCTTAAGGCCGTTCTACCGGCCAAGCGGCGGCCTCATTGAATAAAAAATCGTAGCTTAGCATTGAAGATAAATATTAAAGAATCCAACGTCACGGTTGTTACAAAGAGGATAAAGTATGTTTACGTTGTTAAAACAGGTCTCAGAATGTTTCGTATCCAAAGTAGTAGGCAAAAGTACCAAAAACGGCCGTTTCTGACATTTTTGCCTACTACTTTGGATACGAAACATTCTGACACCTGTTATAACAACGTACAAATACTTTATCCTATTTGTAACAAACGTGACGTTTATCTATTTTCTAGGATATGCTACGATTTTTTATTCAATGAGGGCGCCACTTGGCCGGTAGTAGACCCTTAATTTGCCTATACCCGCGCCGTATTTTGAGATACCTATACTCGCGCACCGGTCTCAGAGACCGAAAGTTTGGAACGCAATTTCATAATGTAATATCAAGAAAATATTTAAACCTACTATTTGATAACATAAGTTTTTGAACAGAAAAACCCAATTTATCAACAATTTACAATTAATTTATTGAGTAAGTTTCGCTATTTATCGGAAACTGTTACTGAAGAGTAACAGTCTCCGATAAAAAGCGAAATTTTTGTAAGTGTTTACAAAATGCGAGTAAAATTTTTTTTCTCCAGAAAACTAACTTTTAAATCTATAAGTAATGTAACTACATAAAGAACAGAAACACATAAAACAAAATAGGGTTAACTATTTTCACATCATTTTCATATAATTATCAGTATAAGATCACAGAAAATCGTACCTATACTTCGCATCGTCGGTCCCACAGACCGCTTCTCACCAAATACGACCGTAAGTGCTACTTGCGCAAACGCAGTCTGTCTTAAAATGATAGTAGCAATGAATCCGAAAGTACAAAATGCCATCATTGATTATAATGTAAGAACTGCATCTGCCCATTGACATGAACAACTTTTGTTCAGAAAACCTGAGGAAATTTAAAAAAATATATTTAAACCTCCCATATAAATATTGATCAGCTGATGATAACTTTGTATGGAAACTCCAATTTTTTTTGGGATTTTTCAGTTTTTTCTTAGATAAACTTGTTGAATCCATGGGCAGAACCGATTCTTAAAATATGACCACACCTTTCCGTTACACCCTCTTTAAATATAATTATGTTAAAATTAAACAAACAAACAACACAAAAAAGTTTTATTCTGTTATATTATATTCTATTCTATATAGATTCAAGTTATTCAAACTTAACAGAAAGATGTGTTGCTGAGGAGTTTGTAGCACCACTTCTTCTTCACAGCTAAAACACTAAGAAGTGGTGACGGGCGGGTCTTTTTGGGGGACTGTCTTTATGTACTCGTATAACTTTGACGTTCAAAAAGTGCAGGCTCTCAGCCTAGTTTGAATAAATGACTTTCGATTTTGATTTGTACACACAATGAATATGTTCGCAAAACGTTTTGTGTATGTTCCTGTATTAGCTACATTCAGGTTCCACCCGCGTTACTACTCGCCTGCCCATCTTACCCTCCGTTCACTATCCACAAAGTCAAAAATCAGTTACGTAGACGTGCTGTAGAAAGCTTACTCAAATAAAAATAACAGCATGCCAAAGCTTTGTGGTCAAATAAAGCTAAACCTAATTTATACCAACCAGTAAAAGCTAGCTTAGAACATCTAACTTCAGGATTTTATTTTCACACTGCAATGAAGAGAAAATTACGGAGTGCTGCTTGTTATTCGAAGCGGGTAAGTACTTCTAAGAAATGTGGATTACTAGTCTTTCAGACGATAAAATGTTAAGGCAGGTCCAAGATGTCTCTTTACTTTCGTAAATAAATGACAATGAAGAAAATAAATAAATAATTCTTGCACGAGATACTGAAACCAAGCAACTGTAATAATATGTAGTATTTCCTAGTAACAAAGCATGACAGAAAATTCAGTGAATCTAAGTCAACCTCCCATTGTTCACGTTTGAAAACAAGAGCATTTAAAATTGAAAATTATGGACACAAATTAAATATATATTGAAACGCCATCGCTTACTGGAAGACGCAGCATTGGAAGGCCAAGGGGCACAAGGTGGACCGATGATCTGGTCAGGGTGGCCGGAATCAGATGGATGCAAGAAACACACGACCGGTAGTTGGGCGATACTCGGGGGAGGCCTATGTCCTGCAGTGGACGTCTTTCGGCTAAAATGATGATGATGATTTATTACATTCATACTAATCAATGCTGTGAGAACATTATCACCTGGCATGGCTTTGGGCTTCTCCCAAGTAGCACACATTGCAGTATTCGGTTCTCGGCCTTTTTACCCGACTGCGCGACGCAAGGGAGGGTAATGTGTTTATCAGCCTATGTATGTATGTAGTGCCACAACACAGCCAGAACATACATACATCTGTATGTATGTTCTTTTGTGGCACTATAGACACCAAACGCGTGGGCCGATTTTCATAATTCTTGCGTCAATTGATTCGTCTTAATCTTGCGAGTGCTACTAAAAACGTGACAGTAATCAAAATACAATATGGCGACAACCAGACGCCATATTGTAAAAAATAAAAAAATAAACTTGGCGAACTATATTAAGTGGGGTATCAAAATAAAGGCTGCGAGGAGATGATTCCAAAAATATAACTCACTAAAATGTAGAAAATAAAAACATTTAATATTTTCAAAAAACCCGACTGTAAAAAACAACTAAAAAGTTTCAAAAAAGTCACTTTTCAAGCAGTCTAATGCAGTTGGTGGCATAAAATCAATAATTGAACTAAAATAACAGCCACCAACTGCATCAGACTGCTTGAAAAGTGACTTGTTTGCAACTTTTTAGTTGTTTTTTACAGTCAGGGTTTTTTTAATTTAGTCAAGAATAAGACTATCAATACGATTTTTACAAAATCCATGTATGGATAAGGCCAATTTTTTTTAACTCTAGTTAAAACTAATAGTCAACAAAAGAAAATAGTAGAAATTTTGAGTTTTTAAAAATGATCGGTAAAATGCGTTGTCCAATCTATTAGTCTTCTTCTTTTAAGCATGTCGATGGCATAAATAGAATATTTACTTAAGGCTCAGTTATACGACTTATTATGGTTTTTAATTGAACATCACGTCGAAACGACTAGTTTTATTTCTTTTAAAAAAATATATGTTACTCTAGACTATTTCCGTCGTAATTTGATCTCAAAATATTTGATATTATATTTTTATAACATTTGTAATTAATTTGTGAAGTAGCGGATAAAAAAATGAGAATCACGCAAAAACTATACAGCGTATTTTTATGAAACCTTAACCATGTTAAAGATCATTTAATTATTTATAATTTAGTTTCAGTATTTTAGTTTAATACTTGTTGTTTTATGTGTAATAAATTAATAATGCGTCTAATTTCGTACGGCGCTCCTTCATGGGCGAGTCCTATTACTGGGTGGACATACGACGCGTTACGTGAGCTCAGCGCAGAACACGCAAGCTAACCACTCAAGGTAGTTGGCAGCTAATAGTGCCTAAAACAAATCCCTTGCCTGGGCCCGTACTCGGCCTTGGAAATGCCGTCCGCTGACACTGTCATTAGATCTTTACATGATCGGGTAACAGGGAATGTGGCGTAAGATGGAAGGAGGGAGGGAGTGAGCCTACGGACGGCGAGTAAGAGTCGACGGCGCGTAGTGTTCCAAGCGCACCTCAGAGAGATGTCAGCAGCAACTGACGGGGTCCGCTAGGACCAATAATAATAATAATAATCCTTTTATTTCAGGTAATTTCACCCATAACAATCAAGTCACATAAATCTAATAAATAAATCAATCAATTTAAACAAATTAAATCATTAAAATCGAAATAAATACAATAAATGCAAATGCCTGCCTGGGGTCGCGGATAAATTCGAAAGAGGGTCACCGCGGCCCTTGGCGCAGTCAACTGAAGGAACAAGGGTGGGTTTTAGTCAGTACGAGTCTGACACGCCCTCTTGCTCCACCCAGAGCGGGAGAAGTAATTTGATGATGTCCCACCCTGCAAAAAACAAAATAAGATGGAAGGTGGGAGAAAGTCTGAAGATTGGAACTGTACGAGAATCCAAAAAAGAAGAAAGATATAATTATATATGGAGAGATTTTAGCGTTAGGCGGTTCACCCACTGAAGATGCGTCCCGCCGCGGTGCGCGGAGTGCCTTCTGCGCGCGGGGCGCCTTCCCGTGCATTTCCGCGCCGGCAGTGTGTTGTGCTAGGCGTGATTTCTATATAAATTGAGATACTTGCATACAATGGTAAAATCTGCCATCCCGCGCTACACGAAGGGGCGCGGTGCAGTGGGTGGAGCGCCTTAGATAAATGATTGGTCTCGCGGCGTTTGACTATAGATACCGCACTATCTAAAAACAACAACTCCGTGAATGCGGCAACTCAATATTGTAATGTGTGTAAAGGCTCAATTCCACTATTCAATTTCAAGGGAGCCAATTTAGGAAATCGGAAGGTGTAATAGTAGTGAAGAGACCAATTTAGTGTAGTGTGATCGCGGTTCCAATTTCCTAGTTAGATTGTTCCTTGAAATTGGATAGTGTATTTAAGCCTTATACAATTTGCAAGGATGGTATTGTGCGTGAAGAATTGTATTGGTAAAAATATTTTAGGCCGTGGTCTATTAGTTTAAGTTACTGGTTATAAATGTATCGCCCTACGACTGACCAAACTTCAGTTGCGGAAAGTCACGGCCGTTACAACTGGTCATGGGTCTTTTAATAAGCATCTCTCTGTGACAGGAGTCACAGACAGTCCACTCTGCAGAGCCTGCATGGAGGAGGACGAGACAGCGGCTCATCTGCTGCTAAGCTGCCCAGTAGTCGCTGCATACAGGGCAAAACACTTCGGACATCCAGGTAACCTAAGCGAGATGGTCAGTAACACCAGGGTGCTGCTGGCCTTCCTCGAGGAGCTGGGGTGGATCGAATAACAATGCAGTCCCACCTGTACGCAAAATACGCGCCTTGGGCGTGGAGTTGCGGAAGCCAGCCCGACATACATACATACATACATAAATGTATCGCAATGTGACTGGCTCGGGTACGCCGACTTCAGCGTAGTATGTGGTATTGTTGGCGCATGTGACAAGTATCTAGTCGAGCACCGCGAGACTAATAATTAAGGCTTGTTTCCTAAAAAAATCGAATAAGTCTGTCAGCTATATTATCAAAAAAATATTGGATACGTTTTTTTCTGTTGTCACGTAAACCTAAAATGAGGACGATACAGTTTAACACCTCAAGGCCCTGCGTCGACGAGAGGCGACAGTAATCAACACTGTCGTGAGGCCACGCCGTCGCCTTATGGCGACAGCGGGGCCGGAGTGAAACCGTTCCTTATTACTCGTAGTAATAATAGAGTTTTAAAGCGCGCGAACCTGCCGTCGCCTTACGGCGACGGCGGTTTGATGACAGTATTGGTTGCTGTCGCCTCTCGTCGACGCAGGGCCTTGAGGTGTTAATTCATTTATTTGCTTAAAATATGGTATTTTACAGATTGTATAACACGATTTAATTTTTACTATTGACAGTTGTATTTATTTAAAAACTTATAAAATACTTAACAAACTGTAATTAAAACAAAAACTCCTAACTAAATAAAACTTACCCGGGCCTGCGGACGGCGAGTAGTGGGTAACTCGCCGTCCGATCAGCACCAGGCCCGAGAGTCGACGGCGCGTAGTGTTCCACGCGCGCCTCAAAGAGTTGTCAGCAAAGGACGGGGCCTGCCACGGCAAATGCCTGCCCGGGGGTTGAGGATAAATTCGAAAGAGTTACCTCGCCCCCGGGCGCTTAGGGCAGGGAGGAACAGGGGTGGGTTTTAGTCAGTAAGAGTCTGACACGCCCTTCCGCTCCACCCTAGTGCGGAAGAAGTCATGAGATGATTTCCCACCCTCCAAAAAAAAAAAAAAACTAAATAAAACTTAAAATATGGCGTCAAAAAATTCCTCCGTATCGCTGTCGACTGGAAGTGTACCCAAAAGACTGGCGGCATTGCCACGTTGTATGGCAATGCTTAACCTCTGGCCGAGATAAAAGCCAGCCTTTGGGTCACGCGAAGTGTCAACAAGGCGTTTAGACAGATCTTTAAATAATATATGAGCACTGTGACCCCACGGCCCAAGGGTTTCGATCCCAAACGACTCGAAAATACAGTGCGTTGAAATTTCGCGTAACGTCACACTTCGATACACCTTTTACCTTTTAGTGACGTAACAAGCCCCCACTCCTGGACTTTTTTGTTGGTTTGGTAAAGCAAATAATACGTGTCCATATTTTTTGATAATCTAACCCTTCCCGGTCCGTCTGTCGTCAACGCGAGCATGGTCGAAAAGCTTTTTCTTTCCCTAAATATAGGTACTTACCTATCTATCTTCACAAATACGCAATAACAATATTTGTTAGATAGTTGGTAGGTACTCATCTAGGCATCGTTTTTTTTTGGCGGGGTGGGAAATATGCTAATGACTTCTCCCGCTCTGGGTGGAGCCCGAGGGCGTGTCAGACTCTTACTGACTAAAACCCACCCCTGTTTCTTCCCTGCCTGAGTGCCCAGGGGTGTGGTGACTCATTTTCAGAATCTATGCGCTACCCCTATTCGAAAGAGTTACCTCGCCCCCGGGCACGTAGGGCAGGGAGGAACAGGGGTGGGTTTTAGTCAGTAAGAGTCTGACACGCCCTTCCGCTCCACCCTAGAGCGGAAGAAGTCATGAGATGATTTCCCACCCCCCAAAAAAAAAAAAACCCCTAGGCATGCAGGCACCGGCCACGATGATATAATTTTCGTACCCAGGAAAAATCCCTATTTAACAATTACAATAGCATAAAACTTGCTAAATATATGTTTAGTTTAAATACTAATTAATGGATTCTAAATTCAAGATAGCAACGTCTCATCCATCAAATTCAGCTGACTTTGGGACAAAATCTCCTTCAAATGATTTATCTGTACTTGACTACCCAGATCTATCCTTTTTCTGGGTAGAAAGTGGTGGCCCGTCAGGCCCCGGAATAGCAGACACAATTAAAAACCTATAGTCGCGTCTCCGATTGGAGACACGCGGGGCCTGATGGATTAACAACCTGCTCAACAGTGTTTAAATTAAAAACATGGTGGAATGGCAAGTACCTTAGTTACTTTTTTTAACTATTGCCTGAGATAGCTACTGCTAAAAATAAAAAATATGCGTTAATATTTCCATTAATTTTATTTATAAACTTTTGGCCGGAAGGTTGCAGCTTCATGATCAGACCCTGGACATCATGTAGGTGTAAAGTGCTCCTCAAGACGAATCAATCGAGCCCAAACTCGGTGGGGTTATGTTTTTTTATCACAGAGATACCGTGGCCACCTTCCAGCTTCATCATCAGACCCTGGATATCATCTAGGCGTAAAGTGCTCCTCAGGACAAATCAATCGAGTCCAAATTTGATGGGTTTATCTTGTTTAGTTTAGAAGTTCCTATGGGCATCTTCCGTCACCATCATTAGACCAGCTACGTGGTACCATATGATTGTACTGTCACCGACCATTCATACGTAAATTAAGTAATAAATAATTAATTAAAAAAATATATTGTTAAATTATTATAAAATTAAATTATTACAGTTAATTAGTAATTAAGTAATTTGAGTCCAATCGGACATTGGAAAGTGGGTCTAATTTAGCTTGCAAGATTTGATTACAGATCGACAGACAGACAATGGGACACGTGAAACTAAATAAAAGCTTGTAAACACTGTTCACTATTTTTAACCGACTTCCAAGAACCTTCTACATAGATTGGTAGGTAACCATTTTATACAAAGAGAGATGTTGCTCAGTGCAGATAATAAACATTCTAAGAAAAAGATCGGATGTTATTAAATTTATCAACGTTCAGGTTTAAAAATAACTGAGTTTATAAAAGTCACGTTGCTAGAGAAGTCAAAGAATTTTTTTAATAAACCCGCTATCTTAAAAAATCCGGCCAAGTGTGTATCGGACTCCGCACATTTAGGGTTCCGTACCATATTAGGGAAATCAATATATATTATTGCCATTTCTTAGTAAAATATACGTAATAATAAACACCTGTGAAGCCCCGAAACTCACCGGTGAGTCGGAACAAAAAAAAAAAAAATTAAAGAGAATAAAAAAAAAAAAAAATCGGCTGTTAACCCGGGTTGTCCTCGGGGTTTAATTTGACAACCCGGATTTTGCCATGGGGCTTCACAGGTTAACACCAAATTTAATTTCAAGTTCATAGGTCAATGGGAAGTTTAGAAATCTTCGGAACAAAATTTTGTGACAGAGGACGGACAGACAGACGGACACGTGAGTGACCCTTCGAGTCGGAACGGAACCATAGAAAGGTAAAAAGTTAATTTATACAACAGTTTTTATTTTTGGGGTTGAAACACTAGGGCCATGGGGTCCGAGTGCTCATCGAGTTTTCCGTGACATCAGCAAACATTTAGTCGACTCTTCACGTGACCAGAGGGCTGGCCTTTTTACTCGTATCGGCCAATGAATCAGCATTCCCATTCAACGTGGCAATTCTTCCAGCGTTCTGGGCACTTTTCCCATTGACAGCGATGTGAACGAATTTTTTGATGCCCAATGAGTTGTATTCCTACCGGATCTTTTATGTCGCTTGTACATATTTTATTTATTATGTTATTTATTAGTTTAGTTTAATAAGTATTGTAGTTATAGACTGTTGAAAATAAAGGACATTTATACAATGATCGTGCTATTTTAGTCTACAATCTACAATAAGTCACCCTTGTTCTATTTTTATATTACTAAATTGGAAAAAGCCATTGTGTAAAGCAATCTTTAAACTATATGACTTCTATTCATACAATTTTGATTACACAGAGGTCAAAACCCGATCGTGTGTTTTCTGTAAGAAAAGACAGCTATCAGACGTGAATATAACTGAACAACATTATATTTATTTTTGCAAATTATAAGACTTAGGTACAGACGCCAGCAAAAGTCGATAAGAATTCTCACAACGTATTAGTTTGACGTTTAGTTTGACTTACTACCTTCTATTTTCAAGTTTTCGCCAACAAATGATAGAAATTCACAATTTCATCAACTTAGCATAAGTCAAGATGGCCCAGTGGTAAAGAGCACACAGATTGAAGCGCAAATCAGTGTGCCGCAAGTTCACATCCCATGCAATTGTTGACTTCTTGTAATCTCTTACCCGATTGGAAGTTATGGATTAGCAATACATATATTAAATTATTCTTTAACTTGTTCACACATTTCTTAGAGTTAGAAAGGTAGATCACAAAAAAACTAAATAAAGAATTAGATTTCTGCGAGGTAGACGCCTTATCTTAAGAATGCAGTGAACTCGCTATCAATTTTATTGACAATAATCATGATTCTATTTTGTTTTTTATTCTTCTACCCGGACTGTTCTAACATAATAGTTTAATTTATTTTTCTCATCTAATTGACGATTATCTTGTGAGAAATAAAGTTCTTTTAACAGAAATTGAGGTTTAGTTTCAATCTTCTTTTCGTCAAGAAAATGAACAATTAAGCTATGACCTCAATACATTTATTGTGACGTTACATAAAAATAAAATGTTTACAAAGTCTAAATCATAAATCACTTTTCAATAAATAACTGGATATAAACAATTATATTTTATTTCATTAAAATTTTAATATCCTTTCATTAATACGTTATTCATATTAGAATGGTCTAAGTGTATACTTCCAACAAACAATCTTACACGTAACATAGATAACGGTTACAAGATAACTTTTATGTCTAGGTAACAATTCGACGTCTCATAAATGTTTAATTTATAAATATAAAGAATAAACATTTTTATTAAACACGTCTTTTTATTTCCACCTTACAACATCGAAAAGATGTAACAACTAAATAATTGCAAATTACGAATGTGATTCTTCTTGTGGTTAATAGATCATATTCGTAATTTGCAACTATTTAGTGCAAAAAATGCAATAGTATTTTTCATAGAAATATAAAAAAACAACTATATTAATATAGATTGGGAATTTTCAAAGTAAGAAATAACCGCAACGGACCGACCATGATTTGAACTCAGGCTACGTTATTTGCAAATCCAACACTTAGTTGATACGGCTACCAGCACATGACATATTTGCGCGAATTTTATCAATGCAATGGTAAGAACAAGTCGCCTCTGTGACTGTGTGATGCGTATTCAATGGCACAGAAATATAATAATGATGTTTTAAGCTCAGTGCGACGACAGTTCCTTAGTGTGTGTTATCTGTGGAATGTGGATGCGCACACATACGCACGGATGTATCGTGCTCGCTCGGTTCGTAGCAATGTAATCTTTAGCGTTCTTATGGACTTTTGCGGCTTGACTGTACACGTCAATCTTTTTCATATAAGTACATGATTGATTTATTTTTCAATTTTATTGCTATTATTGTTAGTCTTCAATAATAATAACAATAACTTTATTTCAGATGGCATAGACACATAGAAACCTTATTCCAGTACATATTTCTTTACATCTTTATTTGCCATGGCTGGCCACACTCACACAAGACTTGACCCACTGGTTTTGAAAGGGACAGTCCAAAACGTGCCGCTATCAATGAAACAATGATGTCAATTAATCGTTTAATTTATTTTTAATGTTATCTGTAATTTTATGTATTTTAATGTTATCTGTAATTGTATGTTACTTTTAATGTTATCTGTAATTTTATGTTATTTTTAATGTTATCTGTAATTTAATTTAATTTTTAAAGTTATCTGTAATTTTATGTTATTTTAGTTGTTAGCTTAGTTGTTTTTGTGCATGCTGTGGTGTCAAGTAAAAATAACATAAAATTTTAAGGGGCTCCACCTTAAAATTTTATGTTATTTTAACTTGTCCCTTTTAATTTTTAATTTATTTTATTATTTCTTATTATAACGGCAACAGAAATACACATTCTGTGAAAATTTTAACAGTCTACCTACGGATATGAGACGTATGGACGGACAGCGGAGGCTTAGTCTTAGGGTCCCGTTGGTTACCTTTCGGGTCATCAACATTATCATCTCAGCCTTTTAATGTCCCCACTGCTGGGGCACAGGCCTCCTCTCTGTAATCCACAATGCGGATTGGTGGATGTCCCATGTCTTCGATTTTTTGGTTCTAGGAAATGCCAGTTTCCTCACGATGTTTTCCTTCACCGTTTTGAGAGCAGTGGTGATGAAATAATTTACACAAAGTAAAGCGCCTGCCTGGGTTTGAACTCACGACCTACAACTTCTAAATCGTGGCCAATACCACTGGGCCACCACTGTACGGAACCCTAAAAAGACTACAAAGTGAAATATGAAACCATACCCACAAACAAAAATACAAAATCTGAACCATCTGCAATTCTTCAAACTACTGACATACAGCTACTCATGAGAATAGAGTAAATAAAATTGAATAGTTGGCCCCCGGGAGTTTGGCGTATGATTGGATGCCGGCTTATCGTGATACATAAACTAACTTAATACCGTGGCTTGTTTCATAACCGTTGAGAACTATGGCAGGGTTGATATTATGGGAGGAACTACGGCTGTTTTGAATGTGTTGTCATAATAAGTTTGATGTTCTTGCCGGCTTTTGGGTGTAGGAACGGTAGTTTGGTAAACATCACTAGTTGTTTTGAAGTATTGAAGATACTCGTATATACTCTGAAATGATGATGATATACTCTGAAAATCTGATTGAAAAAAAAGTTTGGGTGTTTTTTCTAGTTCTAGAAAACACGTGTGGTGTGTAACGGAATGGTGTGGTCATATTTTAAGAACCGGTTCTGCCCGCCCATGGAAATTAACAACTTTTTCTAAGAAAAAATAGAAAAATGGCAAAGTTATGATCAGCTGATCAATATTTGTATGGGAGGTAAAATTTTTTATCGCGAATTTCCTCAGATTTTCTTGACGAAAGTTGTTCATATAGAAGGGCAGATGGAGTTCTTAAAATATGACCACTACTTTCCATTCCACGCTGTATACTCGTATATCACCGGATAACTGCAAACACAAATCAATCTGCCTAGCCTTTTCCCAACTATCTTGGGGTCGGCTTCCAGTCTAACTGGATGTAGCTGAATACCGGTATTTTACATGTAGCAACTACCTATCTGACCTCCACAACCCAGTAACTGGGTTATACGATACCCCTTGGTAAGACTGGTTTTCAGACTTTCGGGATTCTGACGACCCGTAACGACTGTCAAAGATCCACGACTGACAGACGGGACCAACGGCTTCCCGAGACACGGAGGAGTCTCGGTATGTAAAGATGGTCACCCATCCATGGACCAACCCCGGCAAGCGTAGCTTAACCTGATGGATCGACCCGTGCGGCTGTTATTACTTTAGCCACGAGCTCCTCATCATTTGAAATGATTTATTATAATATTACGAATAAATAATTTCAAATAAAATAAATTTCATCCTTTGATAGTTTACAATGTATCCAAATCATCATTCTCCTGCCCTTACCCCAATTTATTTGGGGTCGGCGCAACATGCCTTTTTCTTCCATACTCCTCTATTAGTCGTCGTCTCTGTAGTCACCCCCTTTTTACAATGTATCCAAATGTTATTGAAAATAAAAAGTATTTTCATAAAATAACAGTGTACAATACGTATGTGTACAGGGTTTTAAAATCATTATTTTATTTAGTCCGTAAGTAATTTCCATGTTGTATGGTAATGCTTATCCTCTGACCAACCCTCGGGTCACACGAAGTGTCCACTAGCCGTTTAAAAGGTTTTTTAAGGCGGCGATTTACAAAAACGGTCAAAAAGGTGTTTTTTTAAAAGCAGTGTATCTCTAATCCGTAAATAATTTTTCTAATCCGTAAATAATTTTGATAAATAAAAAAAATTGCTTACAGTGATGGAACTCAAAACATAATTTAAAATACTTTAATGCATCAATAAAATCTTCTAACATACGAGTACCTCTTAAGTATCTATAGAAACAGTTTATCCCTTCATTAACAATTATAGTCATAATATAAAAAATGTACCATAAAATTTCAAATGCTAAATTGCATCCGGTGATGGATTATTTTTTATAAATTTTTAGGTAAATCCTAAGTAAATCGATAAAATACTTCATATTTTGCAATAAATTGCGAGCATTGTGTCCTAGCGCATCTCTTTCTTTTGTATGCAGTCCGAGAGTAACCGCGCTTTAGGTCATGTCTCGGTCTTAAATAATGTGTGAGGACTAGTTCTAGATGTTTTAAAAGTTTTATTGAAAATTATGAGGTCAGGCCGGGAAATGCCTACCGATTTTAAGCATTTTGCTGATCTTTTGCTTGGCGGCAGACATATATCTTAGTGCTCCCAGAAAACAGACAGAACTCATTCATAAGGAGCACTATGGTTTCTAGCAAAGCATCGATTTAGTTTCTATCCGACTTCACAGGAGGTGGTTCTCAATTCGTATGTATGATTTTTTTTGTAAGTATAATAATAATAATTTATTTACTATAGAACAGTATTAGGTACATATATTTTTACATTGGCCCCAAACTAGGCAAGCCTGTATCTTGGGTACCAATATTGAGGATTCAAAAGATTTTTGACAAAAAATGTTCGGTTACATAAAAAAGCAAATCAATTACAAACAAAAATTAAACTATAGGAAAACAAAAGCTGAAAGCAGAGTAAAGTAAAAAAGTATGTTACGCGATTTCTCCGCCACTTGTGAATAGATTTTGATGATTCTGATTTTTGTTTGGTAGGCCATACTTCAGAGGTGGTCCCATATGAATTTTATCGAAATTGATTTAGCACTTTTTGAAAAAACAACATAAACAAAAAATATACACAGATGACGTTTTGGTTGTCTCCAATTATGTTCAAATTCCATGTTATTGGGGTTATCCATTCGGGCATAACTTTATTATTTAGTTTTAGTTCAGGGGTACAACAACTAAGAAGTGAAAAATAAAAAAACTATTTTACAAAAAATACAACCGACTTCTAAAAATTGCAAAATAACTTTAATTTAGGAAGTCGGTGTCAAATAACGAAGAATCAAAATACAGACACCGATTGCCGAAATTAAAGTTATTTTGCAAATTTTTAGAAGTCGGTTGTATTTTTTTGTAAAAAAAATTTTATTATTACAATCCATAAATTGGATTAATGGAGTACTTAAACTATTTTTAAATAACGGGAAAACCTCTTTAGTTTTGTTTCTGGGGTTAATCCCTTGCGTTCCTTTTCATCCCGTTTGACGGAACCCAACAATGGTATCCAATTCAAAGTCTTTAGGGATAGCCATCATTCCAGTTTATGTTACATACCCACCATAATAATATATTGTTTCTAATTACGGACACCCAGCCCCAAACAATTACCTCGGCATGTATTGGCAGTTCAATGATAAGCAAGAGAGCTATTACAACGAATGGGGTGTATTAGATATTGCAGTTAAGTGTACGTTAAGTTAGTATGGGAACTGTGGACTGGAGAGGTTGTGTTGAAATTGATGTACAGTAGTAACGCGTTTAGTTTAATGTTTCCTCCTCCTCTTGGCGTCGTGTTCCTGATTACTGAGGGTCGTGATTCTGCCGACGTGAAGTCACTTTCTTTACGATGCTTCGCCATCTGTACCTATCTTTGGCATTGTGAAGTGGAATTTTGTGTCTAGGGATGAGCGAATTTGGTCCGAACATCTACGTGGACTGCGACCCATCGGACGCTTGCCATCAACCTTGCCAGTAACCATTAGATGTTCAACGTCATGCCCATCTTTTCTGGCAATGTGACCGAAAGACTGCAGGACTCTCTGCAGACAGGTAGTGGAATGTCTGGTTTCTACTTTTATGTCACGGAGAATAGACTCTTTGGTGCGGAATGCAGTCCGGGGAATCTGCTACATTTTGCTCCAGCACCACATCTCGAAAGCATCGACAAGGCGCTATTAAATGCCAACGATCTTGAATGGTTAGCTTGCGTGTTCTGTGCTGAGCTCACGTAACGCGTCGTACGTCCACCCAGTAATAGGACTCGCCCATCAAGGAGCGTTGTACGAAATTAGACGCATTATTAATTTATTTTACATAAAGCAACAAGTATAAACACGTATACTAAAATATAAATAATTAAATAATCTTTAAAATGGTGAAACGTTTCATAAAAATAAGCTTAATAGTTTTTGTGTGATTCTCAATTTTTTAACCGCATAAGACATAACTTTACAACTTAATTACACTATGTTATAATAATATAATTTAAAATATTCACCTAACAAATTACGAAAAAAATTGTCTAGAGTAAAATATTTTTTTTTCTAAAAAATTAAAGTAGTCGTTTAGACGTGATGTTCAATTAAAAATTATTAGAAGCCGTATATCTGCGCCTTAATGTTTAGCTGCGTGAAGATCAGATAAGTAGAGAGCGATTTTTGTTACAAAGCTCGGGAAAATGCTATCTCAAACGAACTATCAATTAGTGAATATATTTATCTACAAAAATACAATCAATTCTCTCTTCTATCCTTAATTACTGAGCTAAATCTTCTCATCATCATTTGAAAGGCGTCCACTGCCAGACGGCTCACCACGTCGATTGCTCCTTGCGCCTCGCACCCAGTGGGTTCTCGCGATCATCATTGAGGATCGCGATGATCATCATCTACTCCTATAGGTACAGGGTGTAACGGTTCATAATTTAAATACTGCTTTTGCCCATAGACAACTTTCTTTAGAAAAAAATTAAAATATCAAAAAATTGGCTGATAAAAACCGGCCAAGAGCGAGTTGGACTCGCGCACAAAGGGTTCCGAACAAATTATATTTTTTTAGGTTTAAACTACACATAGGTACTTCTTCCCCCCGCTCTATTCCCTTAGATTGGCCTTGACCACCGAAGTGACTTAAGTTAAATGAATTTTGAAAAAAAAAACAAAAAGGCGATCGCCATTAGGTAAGTGTAGTCTTATTTTTAACAGACTTCGAAAAAGGAGGAGGTTCTATGTTCAACTGTATGTATTCTTTTTTCTTTTTTTTATATATAATTATGTCCACCGATTTCTCCTTCTGTTGTAGACCGATTTTAAAAATTATTTTTTATCAGAAAGAATATACTCCCGAGGCACCACCTCGGGAGTATACCCCGAGGTGGTGGTCCCATATAAATTTAATCGAAATTGCTTCACTTAAATATTAATATTTATTACGCTGTCTAATATTTAGTTTTCTCTCATTGTTTGCTGCACCGGTCGACGTCATGACGTCGGCGCCGGCTGTCGCTTAAAACCAGCGCTGGGGCTCTGTCTTGTATAGGGTCATAGCACTTAAGCTGAGCGATGGCCGTTTTGCGTGGATGTGACGCATATTTTCCAACAGCTTTTCTTTTTTTCTGTTGTGTTTCTCTGTTTTTTGCGTCATGTTTACCGTAAATAAATGTATTTTCTTTCTTTCTTTCTTCTTAAAAATACGTATACCTCGATGACGTTTTGGTTTTCTCCAAATGAGTATGTTTAAATTCCACGTACCATTTTATTGGGGGTTTTTGTTCTGGGGTATAACAACTAAAAAGTGAAAAATTAAAACTTTTTTTCAAAAAAAAAAAAACAACCAACTTCCGAAAAAGAAAATACACTAAAATTTAAAAAATAACTTTCATTTCGGAATTCGGTGTCAAAAAACGAAGAAATAAAATGCAAACACCGATTTGCGAAAATAAAGTTATTTTTTAAATTTTAGTGTATTTTCTTTTTCGGAAGTCGGTTGTTTTTTTTGTAAAAAAGTTTTTTTTTGTTTTCGTTACATCTTGTGTAATCAATCTGTAAGAAAAGATTTTTGCAAATTCATCCCCTAAAAGTTTGAAAGGGGATGGAAGTTTTTATTGATACTTATTCATCATTTTTGCTGATATGAAACCCCATCGGGCACACGATAGCTACATAAATTCTCATTCTCTTAATCTCCCCTGTGTCCAGTACAGATGACATAACAAAACAATAAACAAAAGAATACACACGACATTTTTGATTCTATTATATTCTGATCAGACTACGTCATTCAAATCCCAGGGCATTGGCAGAGGGCAGAGGTGATTTATTCATCCCCTTCATATCGATTCGAATCAATTATTCGATTTATTCGATACTCGCAATAAATCGGGAGCTTTACTCGAGTAGCGAGTTGCTTACAGATTTCAAACAAAATATTTATGGGCAATGTTATGTGATATGTTGGTATAATTGTTGTCTTTATTGAATTGGATTGTCAAAACATGTTTAGTTATTGTTACCATTTTGACTAGCCTGGTTTTTTCCACTGCTAGGGCTAAAACCCTCTCTTTCCCTTTTCCATATACCTACGTCATTTTGGGTCAGTTTTCTATCATTGATAGGTTGGCGCTTGACCACTTTCTCACCTGATGGTAAGCCACGATGTGTTCGACGATGTAGCACGCTTGCCTTCCTTTGAAGAGTGCCAGAGCCGCGAAGGACGACATTTCAATAATGTTATTTTCAAAAGTAATTTCCCCATGTCTTCAGTTTCTAATATTGTAATTTAACGTGTATATATAAATACTAGCGACCCGCCCCGGCTTCGCACGGGTGTAATGCTGATATTAAATATCTATATGTCTATATATGTACTTATAAGGATTAATGCTGTATTGCTCAAAATCGCTTCGTAGATAAGCCATTATTTCTCGTAAAAAGTAAAGGATAAAAATGGTTATTGTGGGTTATCCCTAAGAGATAGACATATACCATCGCAGAATTTTTTGTAGAAATTTTTACGGTGTACAATACTGTAGTACATTATTTTGATCTATCTCGTAGGGTTCAGCCAGCGTTTGCAATATAAGCGCAAAAAAATGGGTTTATTTAAGACATCATATTAGAAACCTCTAAAATTATCAGTGTTTCTCTACTATATTATGCATGTATTATACATATAAACCTTCCTCTTGAATCACTCTATACATTAAAAAAAACTGCATCAAAATCCGATGCGTAGTTTTAAAGATTTAAGCATACATAGGGACATAGGGACAGAGAAAGCGACTTTGTTTTATACTATGTAGTGATATTTGTTATAGGCAGTCGCTCCATGTAAAATACTGGTATTAAGTTGCATCCGGTTAGACTGGAAGTCGACCCCAAGATAGTTGGGGAAAGGCTAGGTAGATGATGATTATATAAACATATTTTGTTAGTTTTATAAGCATCTCTATATAAGTGAGTTTTTACTGAGACACCCAGTACAACAGATGTGGCCAGTCCAGTACCGTTATTACTAGTAATAATAAGTTTTATTTCTCGTGTCATAAAGAAAAGTGATTTCGTTTTTCACTCCTCAGGCTTTGTTTAATTTAAAGAAAAGTAAGTGATGCGGCTGTACATTGCTGAACACTAAAATAAATTGTACTATAGAATAAACCATGGTATTTTTAATAATACAAAAATAAACTTCAATGCTACTATGAAAAGATGAATGGATTGTGTGAGGATTTGAGGAGTGATATGAAAGAAAAGGGAGTTAATGATAGTGTGACGGCTGACAGGACAGAATGGAAGAAAAAACGTGTTGCGCCGACCCCAAGTAACATGAAAATGATGATGTAACTCACATACTTTTTTCACTACACCAATTTGTTTGAGAGTGTGTTTAACCCAAATAACACTCTTGATATTTTACCTATATACTACAAAACAGAAACTGTTTGTACCTACCGAAAAAATGTGAGAACATGCTACCCGATTCGGAATCAAAATAAACACTTCACTATAATTTCATAATCTCTTACCAAATCCAAAAAAATCCGAGATTCGTAGTGCCCCACAAAAAACCCGAACGAGGCACAAGGGTTCCGTAACATAAAAACTTTCCTTACTATCTCAGCGCCATAAATTGCAATCTGGAAAAGCCTATCGATTTACTTTACTATAATAACAGACTATCGTTTTATAAGTACTCGGTCAGAGTGATGAGCTTAAGCGGGTGCTGAGTTAAGAGCGTTAAGAGGGAACAGGGCTTGCGAGGAATTTACAAAATAGGTATTTGAAGAAACTATTGCCATCGTACTCCCTCAAGCCTGCCCCCGTAGAGTGCGATAGGGATAGCTGCAACTCAGACAGATTTTATCACAACAAATTTTTGACGAGATCGACGTTTCGTATTCTCCTTTTTTCTCCTCAAAAACTAAGCCCATTCAATTATTTTTGGCACCAAATTTTTAAGAAAGAGTATGTCTAGGTCCTTATTAAATGTTTTATGTTAAAACTTTTCGAATTTGTCTGATAGTCCTCTAAGAACGGCGGTAAAAATACGGCCATTTTTTGTCATTTTTGGAGGGTCATATTTTCTTTACTTATTAGTTGCTGAAAAAAAGGAAATGACAGGGCCGTGTCAACAGCAAACCTTGACTTTATGAAAAAAAAATTGCTTTACAGGCATTATTCAGGAAGAAAAAAGGGGAGTACATTTTTATGGAGAATTGCGGCCCCTGTTCCCTCTTAATACTTATACTTTATTCCGCGATTTCTCTAGCGTGGCCTATCCTACAAGAACCGTCTATTTTCCAGAGAAAAAAAGTAGACATGCAGCGATAGTGTAGAATTCCAACAATTAGAGGATTTTTATTTAGCACTAGTTTCTGCCAGCGGCTTCGTCCGCGTTGAATTAGTACTTCCCCTGTGACGACATGATGACATTAGCTGCGATAAGTCACGTAAAACTTAACTACGCAGGTAAATGTCAGTGCCATACATTTTTTACTTAGCTTTAGTGTAAACGATAATAGAAAAGTAATATGGCTAGGGGGCTGATGGTAAGCGATAATGTGGTAGACGATGAAACACGCCTGTCTCAGTCACTTAAGGGTCTGCTACCCGCCAAGTGGCGCCCTCATTGAATAAAAAATCTTAGCATAGCATAGAAAATAAATATTAAAGAATCCAACGTCACGTTTGTTACAAAGAGGATAAAGTATTTTTACGTTGTGAAAACAGGTCTCAGAATGTTTTATATCCAAAGTTGTAGGTAAAAGTGTGAAAATGGCCGTTTTTGGTACTTTTGCCTACTACTGACGTTGAATTCTTAAATATTTATTTTCTATGCTATGCTACGATTTTTTAATCAATAACGGCGCCACTTGAGCGGTAGTAGGGCCTTAACTTATAAACATAAAAGACAAATAATTTTATCTTTTTACAATATCAGGTTAGAAGTTTAGATTTTAGATAGCACGCTTTATTAACACTAGCTGGAAGACTTACCCGTAATGACTTTGACAGATCTACGAATGACATCCGGTACTACTATCTCGGTACGAAATGAATGAACCATCCACGTACCGACCGCTGCAAGCGTAGCTTACTTAAGATAAAAAATAAAATATTTTTAAAATAAAAAGTGCACTAGAGTAGGCTTTGTTTTTGAGGGTGCTACATCGTCAGATGACTTCTCCCGCTCTGGGTAAAAAGGGAAGGCGTGTCAAACAAAAACACACTCGTGTTCCTTCAGTTGCGCTTTGTGTTTCAGGGCTGAGGTGACTATTGAATACTCCCGCAACCCAATAAAGTAGTCCTAACCTCAAGCGAGGTAGGTACTGTAAAGACCCCCCTCCACCACATTTAAAGACCCTAGCCCTCTTGTGGGCTGCAGAGCCTCTTAGTAGCCCTTCGACGTTAACGGGGGCGTCGCGTAGCACCAGCACTCGTTGACTCGGTGCGAGAGGACTGTGTGGATGGGGTCTATCTACGGGGCGGACAATTAATATATCTGAGGGCGACTGGAATTTACTATATTCAGTATAATATGGAAGATTACATATTAGTCCACTCGGTCGGGCTCGCGGAACCCTAACTAACTTCGTCTGACACAAACGTCAAGCCTAACCTTTTTTCTAATTTTATTTCAAACGGCTTTCCAAGAGTTATAGTTAGAGTACCTGCCAGTCGGCAACATAAGGCCGCCAACATAAGGTCGTCACAGTACCCTGAACCTAACTACCCTGTGTCGTGTGTGTCTAGTTTTTTCGTCGTTTATGTCACATCATAAGTGCACTAGTGTGTAGTTCATTAATGAGTTGGTCTAAACATAACCACGAACTCCTCCAACTACACGAACAACTCGCGTCCGCTACCGCTTGTCACCGTGTCCTCACCCTATACGAGGCCAAAGATGGACCAGCAAATTGTCCTTTAGTTGGGTAATGTTACAAAATCGGGTGGTTGTGGTACATAAAATGGTTTTTATGGTTATGTACCATGGTGCGGTCGAGTAGAAGGGCCGATGGTGGATTTAGGGGGCTGGCCAATTGGTTTGACGAGACAATAGAAGGGTTTGTTCAATTGTTGGGAACAATGTATGTGTTGGTTCTTGGATCGATTTTTCGAAACTTGTATTTTATAAGTTAAACTAGCAACTCACGCTTCGCACGGGAGCAAAATGATTCGAAATACACGTGGCGCCATCTAGCGTCCTAAAGCAATTGTGATCGTTAAAATATTTTGTTCTTTTCCTAAGGAATAGTTTTTTTTTCTGGATGAAAGGTACTCTAAGTCCTTTTCTGTACCCTTAATAACGTATAGGTATCCAAAATTTCATGATGAACGCTTCACTGGTTTAGGCGTGAAACGGACAAACACACTTACATTCATATTTATAATATTAGTTAGGATTAAGTCTTGTGTATGGATGTGGATTGCTATAAGAGTAGAGGAAGGCCAAAGAAACGGTGGATGGACTGTGTGAAAGAAGATATGGGTAAAAAGGTGGTGACTACAGATATGACAACGGAAGAGCTCGAGGCTAAAGTAATAACAGCCACACGGGACGATCCATCAGGTTAAGCTACGCTTGCCGGGGTTGGTCCATGGAACATACCGAGACTGCTCCGAGCCTCGGAAAGCACGTTAAGCCGTCGGTCCCGTCTGTAAATCGTGGATTTTTGACAGTCGTTGCGGGTCGAAAGAAGCTCGAAGACTTTCGACCCCCGACACTGTCCCCGACCCCGACCCGACTGGCTGTCAGACTTGACAGCCAGTCTTACCAAGGGGTATCGTATTACCCAGTTACTGTGTTGTGGAGGTCAGATAGGCAGTCGCTCCATGTAAAATACTGGTATTCAGCTGCATCCGGTTAGACTGGGAGCCGAACCTAAGATAGTTGGGAAGAGGCTAGGCAGATTTTTACAGAGATGACGAATAATAGAGAAGTATGGAAGAGAACGACGTATTGCGCCGACCCCAAATAAATTGGGATAACGGCAGGAGAATGATGATGATGATGATGATGATAAATATTTGTTAGGATAGACATCAGCGTCTTTCTGACCTTACCCCATGTTACTAGGGATTACCGCAACACGGTTTCTTTTTCCATTGTTTCTGCCAACTGTCATTCACTCTATTTAATTTCGTACATACTTTCCTTTCTCCCTCCATCCAGCCTTAATATTCATAATTCATTCTTAAATTAAGCATTGGTGGCCCACTGGCTGGGACCCCGTCTTAGGAGTTGTACGTCTTGGATTCAAACCCAAGCAGGTGCTTTTTTTTTTTTTTTTGGGGTGGGAAATCATCCTATGACTTCTTCCGCCCTAGGGTGGAGCGGAAGGGCGTGTCAGACTCTTACTGAATAAAACCCACTCCTATTCCTCCCTGCCTCGAGTGCCCAGGGGCGAGGTAACTCTTTCGAATTTATCCTCCACCCCCGGGCAGAGGTGCTTTACTTTGTATAATTTATTTCATCACCACGCTCTCAAAACGGTGAAAGAAAACATCGTCAGGAAACTGGCATGTACTAGAAACAAAAAATCGGAGACATGTGACATCCACCAACCCCCACTGTGCCCGCGTGGTGTATTACGGCTCATTTCCTTTCAAAGAGAAGAGCAGGCCTCTTCTCTTTGAGAGGCCTGCTCTTCTCTTTTCAACAGTTCCAGCAGTTAGAACATTATAAAGCTGATAAGGCTTATGTTTATTTGAATTACTTTGGTGTTTGTAAGTTTTTTTTTTTTGTGGTGGTGGCAAATCATCCAATGACCTCTCCCGCTCCGGGTGGAGCTGGAGTTTGTGTCAGACTTTTACTGACTAAAACCCACCCCTGTTCCTTCCCTGCCTGAGTGCCCAGGGGTGCGGTTACGCTGTTTAGAATTTATCCACGACCCCTGGGCTTGGTGTTTGTACCTAATAAAGCAGTATCAAAGCGTATGGTAGTTGGTAACCGCTGATTCTCAGAACATAATGTTGAAATTATCTCAAAATAACACTGTTATCCTTTTCGCTTTGACCTGTTCTAATCGTTTATTGCGACAACTTTGATCTTTGCTCTTAATCAAACTTCGGTCAAAAAAACAAGATAGCTTTCAGTTATCACCGTGCCAAATAAATAAAACAAAAATATGTCAATCACTAATATTATAAAGAGCAAAGATTTGATTGTTTGCATTGAATAGGCTCCGAAACTACTCGACTGATATGAAAAATTCTTTCACTGTAGGGAAGCTACACTATCAGCAACTAACATAGACTATACTTTATCCCCGTACTCCCACGGGAACGGGAACTACGCGGGTGAAACAGCGTGACGTCAGCTCAGTAACATTATAAAGATGAAAGTTTGTATGATTGTGTTTCAATCACGCAAAAACGGCTGAAGGTATTTGAATGGAAGAACAATGGCCACTGTAGACTAAGAAAATACAGAAATTGGTCCCAAGATGAGACTATTTAATTAGTGGACAGCATCAGTTTATTTTTAAAAGCAGGGAAAATATAGATATTTAAAAAAAAAATACTACTTTAATATACAGAATGTAGCTTAAAATATCTAACTTTTATAGTTGGACCGATATTGTTTTTCTCTCTTTCTAGGGAGTATGGTCAGTTTAATACAGATAATGGTCCATTCTCTATGTGTAGACATACAGAATAAACTTACATAACCAAAACCCGCCAAAAAAAACCCCCCCGCCCGTCAAAGTCCGCCTTTGTACATTTGTGTTGCATGAAGTTTTAATAAATAAATAAATGCCACAGATTCTTAAAAAATAAACATAACCTTAAAAAAAAGTCGCCATGGGATCTGGAGGCCAGGGTCCTGGCGCTGATCTGGGAGTGGCGCGAGGAGGCCAAACGACGGGGCGAAACTCTGCTGCCGCGACACGTCGCGGCTCGGCGGACGGAGCTCCGGCAGGATCTCATGGCGACTTGGAGAAAGCGACTGTCGCAACCCAGCGCTGGGCACGCCACAATTGCGGCGGTAGTGCCCCTCTTTGAGGAGTGCCTGGAGAGGCGTCACGGCGTCCTCACCTTCCGCCTGACGCAGGTCCTCACCGGACACGGTTGTTTTGGGAGGTTCCTGCATCAGATCGGGCGGGAGAAAACGCCCGGGTGTTACCACTACGCGGATCGCCCAGAGGACACGGTGGAGCATACGGTGGAGGTCTGCCCCGCTTGGGCGGAGCACCGCCGTCTCCTCGTGGATGCGATAGGTGGCGGCGACCTCTCGCGCCTGGCCCTGGTTCAGGCCATGGTACGGAGCGAGAGGGAATGGGAGGCAGTCTCCGCCTTCTGCGAAGCAATAATGCTCGTGAAGGCGAAGGCGTGACGCGTGAGGGCAGCTCAACGGAGTGGCCCTCACGGCCCCGGCCGCTACCACCGCAGGAGAGGTACTGGGCGTACTGGGCGTAGGACGTCGCGAAACGATTTCCGGCCACCGTAAACCCGGGCCTGCGGACGGGGAGTAGTGGGTAGCTCGTCGTCTGATCAGCACCAGGCCCGTAAGTCGACGACGCATAGTGTTCCACACGCGCCTCAAAGAGATGTAGTCAGCCACCACTGACGGGGCCCATCGTGGCCGGTGCCTGCATGCCTAGGCGTAGCGGGTAAATTCTGAAAATGAGTTACCGCACCCCTGGGCACTCAGGCAGGGAAGGAACAGGGGTGTGTTTTAGTCAGTAAGAGTCTGACACGCCCTCCCGCTCCACCCAGAGCGGGAGAAGTCATTGGATGATTTGCCACCCCACAAAAAAAAAAAAACCTTAAAAAACACATTTCATAATTACTTGAGGCTCCAATCTTTTAAAAATATATTGAAGGCCGTACTAAGTTACATTTATATAGGCGAATGAAATGATATATGTTACATCAAGTTACGTTTTGTTAGATTTTACTAGTCCAAGCATGTTAGCCGAGTGACGATTGTTCTTTTGCACAGATAGATTATAACCAGGATTAAAACATAGGCTACTATTTATCATCATCAGCCTTTCACTGTCCCCACTTCTGGGGCACAGGCCTCCTCTCTGTGAGAGGGTATGGGCCGTAATCCACCTCGCGGGCCCAATGGGTTGGCAGATGTCACAAGTCTTCGAATATTTGGTTCTAGGACATGCCGCTTTCCTCACGATGTTTTGTTTCACCGTTTTGAGAGCAGTGGTGATGAAATAATTTACACAAAGTAAAGCGCCTGCCTGGATTTGAACTCACGACCTACAACTTATAAGTCGCGGTCGTTACCACTGGGCCACCACTTCTTTTACCACTTCCACTTTTTTGGGGACGTTTTATATATGATACATATGCGGGCAAAGCCGCTGGTAGAAGCTAGGAAGTCATAAATCCTTCCGACTGAATTTCAATCACGGTGGCCATCTCAACGGAGAAAAACCAAGTACACAGGTAAATGATAAATGATGTTTATTTAGTAAATTGGCTACAAGGAACACCCTAACACGTCAATGTTTTTTGTTAGTTTAAGCCAGATGAGGCCGGTGTTTCCTAGCTGACTACCCTGAGAAGAAACACTGAAACAAACTCAGAGGTCAAAGTCTCTTTTAAAGTGTTCAAATCTATACAATGTGTACTGGTCAAATCATATGAGAACCATGTACGTTTATGTCTGGGATGAGCTTTTTGAAGAAAGCAACACACAAATTCGAGTGGACCTGTCCAGACAGTGCAAGCATTTGTCAGTCATCGCGAAGCTCAACTCAGAACTTTGAGGAGCTCAACGAACCGACGAACAATACCAAAGTAAGGACATTTGAGTAGGCCGCAAAAATACTCAAACTGCCAGAAAATCATAAAATCTACATGAATATAACGACATACATAGTTCTCGCATTCACATTATTCTAAATGAGGACCATGCAGCTTAGTGTCTGTAGTGGTCTTTTGAAGAAAGAACCAAACATATTTGAGTGGACCTGTCCAGTCAGTGCAAGCATTTGTCAATAGTCGAATAGCTCAACTTAAAAACCACTAAGGAGCCCAATGACTTGAGGAACAATATCAAAGAAAAGACATTTGGGTAGGCCGCAAAAGTACTCAAACTGTCAGATAACGTTAAAAATTACTGTAAAAATGAGGAGAAAATAATAATAATAACCCACATAGTCCTCATATTTACAATAATTAAGTAATCAACAAAATAAAAATATAATACAATAATAAGGAGATACTCGTATCATAGTTCACTAGCGTGTGCGCAAACAGATGCACTATCTTTTCCTTTACTCTCATAATCCGATATTTTTTTTGTTGGCTCAGTGATGTAGGCTTGAAAACTAACAAACTTACTTTCATGTTTATAATTTTTTTTTTGTGGGATGGGAAATCATTCAATGACATCTCCCGCTCTGGGTGGAGCGTGAGGGCGTGTCAGACACTTACTGACTAAAACCCACCCCTGTTCCTTCCCTGTCTGAGTGCCCAGGGGAGCGGTAACTCTGTTACGAATTTATCCGCTACCCATAGGCATGTAGACACCGGCCACGATGGGCCCCGTCAGTGGTGGCTTACAATCATCTCTTGGCGGCGTGCGTGGAACACTACGCGCCGTCGACTCACGGGCCTGGCGCTGATCGGTCGGCGAGCTACCTACTGCTTGCCGTCTGCAGGCCCGGGTCTACGGTGGCCGGAGATCGTCTCGCAACGTCCTACGCCCAATGCGTCTCCTGCGGTGGTAGAGGCCGGGGCCGTGAGGGCCACTCCGTTAAGCATCCCTCACCCGTCCCGCCTCCGCCTTCGCGAGCATTACTGCTTCGCAGCTCATAGTCCGATGGGACGGAAATCCGACACGACCGGGGAGAGGGATCAGCCGTAGAACCAATGGCTTTTCGTGCTTTTCGAGGCACAGGTATCACACCACCAATTTCCAAACTCCAAACTACTACAGAGTAAGTTGTAATGGACAACCCAATAGCAGTTTTGCCCGACCCGGGAATATGTTAAAGCATAGCATCAAGCCTGTACTCCAAAGCGTTATTATCATCTTCCTGCCCTTATCCTATGTTACTTGGGGTCAAGTTCTTCCATTTTGTCCTGTCAGCCGTCACGCTATCACTAACTCCCTTTTCTTTCATATCACTCGTCACACAATCCGTCCATCTTTTTTTTGGCCTCCCTCTCCCTCTCCATCCATCTACATTTATATTCATAACTCAATTAGTTAAATGTGTTTCATCCCTCCTCTTTACTTGACTACCGAACCGCTTATCTTGGTGATAAGCGGTTCCCTTTCAACTTTTCTGTTACTGGCGCCACTGTTAAACTACCTCTAATGGACTCATTTCTTACTTTATCCATTCTCGTTACTGCACACATCCACCTCAATATTCTCATCTCTGCCACATGCAATTTGTTTTAACCGACTTTCGAAAAAAGGAGGAGGTTCTATGTTCGACTGTATAACATATTATGTTTTCGTTTATATGTATGTCCGCCGATTTCTCCGTCAGTTGTGAACCGATTATCAAAATTTTATCCGAAAGAATATACTCCCGAGGTGGTCCCATAAAAAATTTATCGAAATTGCTTCAGCGCTTTCTGAGAAACTGAACAAAACCGAAAAATACGTATACATCATTGACGTTTTTGTTTTCTCCAATTACGAGTATGTTAAAATTCCACGTTCCATGTTATTGGGGTTTTAAGTTCTGGGGTATAACAACTAAAAAGTGAAAAATAAAAAACTTTTTACAAAAAAAAAAACAACCGACATCCAAAAAAGGTACTTCTAATACACTAAAAATTTAAAAATAACTTTAATTTCGGAAGTCGGTGTAAAATAAAAAGTAGTAAAAAGTTTTTTTCATCCGTATTTTTCTTAGCCCATCATTCTGATCCATACAGTAAGACAGGTCGAATCACGGATTTATAGATTTTCACCTTTGATAACTTGAGGGGCATCCGTGGGTCGCAAGTAATTCCATTGACCTGTCGCCATTTCATCCATCCTGTGTTGAAACTGTGCGTTACGTCTCGACACTTAGATACACCCACATTAAGCCAGTATTCTTCTTAATGTCGATGGTTCCAAAATTAAAAGTATTTTGATTAAAATTCAGTCACATCGACTGTGTTAACATTTGCCTCGTAAAGGCCTATCAAAGTACAGAATATATTGTTGCACGACAAAAGGTGAGGTATAGTTTAGAACGTAGCTCTGTAATCGCATTGTAGCTCATCGCAGTACCCGTATCTGCCTGGCTAAGTTGCTAGTAAGCTATGTGTGTGGTATATTTACATGGTGGACATCTCACCTACACGCACAAAACGTTTTAGGAACACATTTATGGTACGTACAGCTGTGGTTCCTGATAGCTACAACATGAAGGTCTTCAAGACAAGAGTGAATAGGTTACTTCAAGGCAAGCGTGCTCCATCCTCAAGGACCATGTGGTCAAACAAGATCGCTTACCATCAGGTGATATAGTGATCAACCGCGAGACTAATAAAGTTATAAAAAAGTGGTTGTAGAATGTTATACAAAAATAGAATTTAAAAAACATGTGTATTGTAGTCAATGCAATAATGAAATGGAGCATGAATATTAAAGCGCCATATTTTACAACAAAAAACGAAGTAAATAATAATCACTGCACTGATTGTAAACACGGTGTTATTAAGTATTTAATCGTATCTGATGTTCACGCGGGGCTAAAGCATAAGCTTACAGCGATTTGTGAAACATTTCAATTTTATTATTATTGTCCGCTTCAAAATCTGTAACTCATTTTTAGACCTCTTGTTGGTTTCCGATAGTGCTGAAATTTGGCATACTTATGTAAGTTTGGTGACAATGCAATATTATGATACCATCGAGCTGATCTCTCTCGATATCCGATCTCTGTTGATGGTGCAGGGATGTTGGGGCTGAAACACCCTAATGGCAAATGGTAGGACAGTTGAATTTGAGCTAGTATGTTTTGTTATCATGAGTACTTGCCATTACACAAATGATGACGAGGATCTAAAGCTTGTCTTTAACAAAAAAATACTTTTAATCTATTACTAAGAATCTCACGCAGTTAACAGTAACGTTAATCGATGTCTCTAAAAAAACCTCCGCAACAGATGGACAAAAACAACTTTTTAACAAAAAATTCAACCGACGAAAAAGAAATAAAAAGCAAAAAATAAATAAACATTTTAAGTCTGTATTGAGCTTATTTACCTATATAAAATATCAAATTTTATAAAATCTAATTTTGAGTCGGCGAATTTGAATTTTTTGTTAAAAAGTTTTTTATTTTATGTTTTTTTTGTGACTCGCATCATCTTTTAATATTCTGAGGCTAATTTCTAATCCTTCATCAATCCTCTTGGCACTGAGCTGATGATGTAACCAATCTTCCATGAGGTTCTCAGGATATTGACCAGTTGAGGTTACCTCCAATATTCTAAAGATGTCTTTTCTTCAAAGCATACTATGTGGTATCTGTCACTAAAGCCAGTTTTTTATATCTAACTTCGTTTAGGAAAGGTATAGTTTTCATCATCAGCTTAGTTTCATGATGTAAAGATTATATATATATCTAAATGCAAATACCTGATTAAGTTATGTTTATCTGTGAAAAAAAGAATTATCAAAATCGGTTCATAAATAACGGAGTGAGGGCTGAACATATGTATAGAAACGCTAAACGTGCCCACAATTTTCAAGGTTTTCTCTCAATTTTATCAGGATTCCATTATCAGATCCCGATTTCCTTGACATGCGACCACTCTTGAGGTATACCCGACCTAAAAAAAAAAATAATCATCAAGATCGGTTCATAAATGACGGTGTGAGGGCTGAAAATACACAAAAAAAAATATATACACGGTCAAATTGAGAACCTCCTCCTTTTTTTTTCATCGGTTAAAAAACTAGGTACACAAAGTAAAAACCTGGCTTGAGGAGCTCGTGGCTAAAGTAATAATAGCCGCACTGGTCGATCCATCAGGTTAAGCTACGCTTGCCGGGGTTGGTCCATGGATGGGTACCGGGACTCCTCTGTGCCGTGCCTCGGAAAGCACATTAAGGCGTTGGTCCCGGCTGTCAATCGTGGATCTTTGACAGTCATTACGGGTCGTCAGAAGTTCGAAAGTCTGACAACCAGTCTTACCAAGGGCTATCGTATTACCCAGTAACTGGGTTGTGCAGGTCAGATAGGCAGTCGTTCCATGTAAAATACTGGTACTCAGCTGCAGGTTAGACTGGAAGCCAACCCCAAAAGAATTGGGGAAAGACTAGGCAGATTGAGTAACCGGAATGTCCTAGGATCAAAAATTCGAAGACATGTGGCATCCCCAGCAGTGGGAACATTAAAAGGCTGATGATAATGATGATGAAAACGCCTGGCTGGGTCCGAACACTGGTTTCGAGTGTTCGAACAGTATAAGGACTACGTCTGAAATAAATGTCTTATTATTATTATTATAGTCAATTACTTGAAGAAAGTAGTTTTTGCAACGCATTTCCTTTAAACCTTGTATATGTAAGTTGACGACATATTGCATCGACCCCAAATAAATTGTGATAAAGTAAGCTAATGATGCCCGACCAACAGAAGTGGAGGTGGGCAGGCCATTTTCCACTTACACTTGCTCCACTTTCCAGGCAGGAAAGTGGAGCAAAAGAGTCACAGAATGGTACCCAAGGGATGGCAAACGAAGACAAGGTAGACAACACACAAGGTGGGAAGACGAAATTAAACTGACAGCGGGACGAAACTGGAGAAGGGTAGCTCATGACAGGAAACAGTGGAAGTCATTGGAGGAGGCCGTTGCCAATAGGCACACCGAATTAAGAGACTTTTTATAGTTGTAGTTGTTTATCTTAGAGTTTATGGCTAAATGTTAATTTGGAATAATTAAGGGCTCTATTATTATTACATTTATTTATTTGTATATACATAATTGTTTACATTTTTAAATATTTAAATAAAAAACATTTAAAAATATAAAAATAGTAGCCCACCGGTATCGGGAACAGGGTCCAAGCTACCGGCGGTCAGGGCTCCAGAGAGAGGAACCGCCTGACAATGCGAGCCGTGTCCAGAAGTACAGCTTTCTGAGTCAAGCCCTTGATCCAGCCGCCTAACGAGAGCCTTCTGAGGTGTTGGTCGAGGCTCGTGGCTAAAAGGCCATTGGCTGAAACGACTATCGGTACAATGATCGCCGAGTCCACATCCCACATGACGACAACCTCGCGAGCCAAGCCAAGATACTTGATTTGTTTATCTTTCTCAGCTTTCGCGAGGTTCTCGTCATGCGGGACGGCTATGTCAACAATCATTGCACGCCTCTCGATTCGGTCCACCACCACTATATCAGGCTTATTGGCTACAATAGTCCTGTCAGTGATGATGGACCGATCCCAGTATAATGAGACATGACCATTATCGAGAACTGGGTCGGACACGTACCTGTAGTAGGGCACTTCCGATTCCACAAGAGAGTATTTCAGATCAAGTTGCTGATGGATAATCCTGGCTACAAGGTTGTACCTATGCAAGTACTCACCGTTAGCTAGACGAGAACAACCAGAGATTATGTGGCGGATTGATTCTCCCAGACGATGACATGCCCGACAGATGTCAACCGTGCCGTCCATCACAATAAATCTCCGGTAGTTTTCGTCATGATAACTTCGTCCATAATTGCACAGACAAAACCTTCGGTTTCCCCAAAGAGGTCACCGACACGCAGCCAGGCTACGGACGCTAGTTGGTCTACATCGGGCCCATGCAGGGCCCGGAAAAAGCGTCCGTGGAGTTTTTTACTCTGCCATACTTCCCTGCGACCGTTAGTGTCAAGCACTAGAGGTTTGCGGCAGTTCTCGTTTGCCAAGGAGAGTGGGGTAAGGCCCTTGTCCACCGCCACTACATCTCGATGCATACCCACGTCAGCAGCTAGGAAATATTCCCTCAGACTGCATACCTCGCGGTTGTGGAGGGTCTTAGCACTTAAAAAGCCTCGGCCTCCACACTTCCGCGGGATATACAGTCTCATCATTGACGAACGTGGGTGATGCATTCGGTATGCAGTTAGTAGTGTACGGACCCGCCTATCCAGGGCGTTAAGTTCTGTTTGAGTCCATTTTAGTACGCCGAAAGAGTACATCAATACTGGCATGACCCAACCGTTGAAGGCGAGCACCTTGGTTCCGCCCGATAGAAGGCTATTAAATACCTTCTTCAGGCGGCCAAAGAAGCGCTCCCTCAACGATTGCTTCATGTCAGTAACATTAATACCTAACGCTTCCGACATACCCAAATACTTATAGGTTTCGGTTGGAGAGAGGGATCTCAGGTTTATGGAATCCGAGAGTTGAGTTTCCACGGATTCCACAATCTCCCCTCGCTTTACATGCATGACTGCACATTTGTCCACACCAAACTCCATCCTGATGGCACTACTGAAGGTTTCAGTTACCTTCAGTAGCTCCATCAGTTGCAGATTGTTGGGGGCATAAAGTTTCAAGTCATCCATGTAAAGGAGGTGAGATGACGACACACACATGACCACCTCTCTTCAACCGATAGCCTAGTCCTGAATTCTCCAGCAGTGTGCTTAGAGGATTCAAGGCTAGGCAGAACTAAAGCGGACTCAAACTGTCACCCTGGAATATACCCCGCTCGATCCTTACCGGTTCGCTATTCCTCTGGATATTTCGACATCCTGGATAGCGAAAGACCGTCCTCCATTGCCCCATACACGACATCAAGAAGGTGCGTAGCGTTGCATCAACTTTATACAATTCTAGCACCCTCATGAGCCATGTATGAGGAACTGAGTCATAGGCCTTCTTATAGTCTATCCAACATGTCGACAGATCCTTTCGGGAACGCCGAACCTGTTGGCTAATGGCCATATCGATGAGCAGCAGCTCCTTAGTACCGCGGGACCCATTCCTACATCCATTTTGAGAGGCAGACATGATACAGTGTCTATCTGCATGTGTGTTAATCTTAGCTCTCAAAATGGATGTAAGAACCTTATAGACCGTCGGTAAGTACGTGATCGGTCTATAATTTTTAGGTTACGCAGTACTACCTGTTTTATGGAGCAGGTGGGTTGTTCCTGTTGTAAGAAACTCGGGTAGCGAACCAGACTCCAAGGCTGCCTGGTATTGAGATGACAAGCGAGCTTGCGACCTTTGTAGCCACTTTATCTAAAAATTGTGCAGCCCATCCGGCCCTGGAGATTTCCAATTAGGCAACGGACGGACTGCACGGGCTACATCTTGGGAGCTGATAGTGATTGCCCCCATTTCTGTTATTGGATCGCACTCTCGCTCGATCACCCGAGTCCAGTCACCTTCGGTGTGACTGACAGGCACCGACCAGATGTTGCGCCAAAATGAACTTATGGCGTCATCATCCGGCAGACGCGTGTCAGTCACACCTTGTTCCGGTCGCTCCCAAGTCCTATATACCCACCTTTCATTACTCTGGAATGTGCGATTCTGGGTGTATCGCTCCACCCGCCGCTTATACCTGCGGATGCGGTTTGCCCATGCATACACCTTCTATTTCAGGAAGTCGATGTGCTCTGTGACACGGGACATATAGTCTCGGGGGCTGACATCAGTTCCTGAAAACGCCCGTCTTACAAAGCGCATCACTCTTGGACGAGTGTTGTGTTGTTGTGTTGCGATGAGTGCTCTGGCCCCACCAATACGACACTCGATCCTGCGCTGCCAAGCTGGCACGGCTGGTTTCGGTCGTGTAGCTCTGTCATTAGGGAACTTGACGTGAGCTACGCGACATGCCGCTACAGCCGCGCAGTACATTATCGAGTGTGTGTCGGTGAGGTCTTCGCAGTTATCAAAATAATTTGACAACTGCGAATCCAGAGCAGCCACCAGCGCCTTATTCCTATTATGCATGGGCAAACGAGGCAAGCGTGGCCTTAGTTATTATTATTATGCGAATGATGATAGTGATAAAATTATTTTTTCCATTATACAACTTATTATGACCCTACGCTATCCTTATAACTTGTCCCCCACCCAACAGAAACCATGTAGTATGCGGCAGCGCCCAGTCAAAGTAGTTACATGCACTTAAATACTCTGTCGACATCCTATTAGCCTGTTTTTAACGCAAAATATTGTAAATGAAAATACACTGTTTGACAACGGATTTAAACATGATAAACTGAACTACTTTTTCGCTGAAAAACAGTGAATGAACGTAACTTTTTCCGGGAAAAATGTTTATTTGGTTTTACGTGTTTTTGATGTTTTTAAACGAACTAGTTTTTCGATGCGTGATATCGTTTAATGTTTTTTAGGGTCCCGTAGCCGAAGGGTCTAAACGGAGCCCTTTTGCTGTCACTCACGTGTCCGTCAGTCTGTCTGTCTGTCTGTCACACAGGTTTTACAGCTAAACGGTTGGAGCTAAAGTCTTCAAAGTTTCACAGTATAACCATCTTGTTGACTCAAACCATACAAATTGTCAAAAATACATTTGGTACGGAACCTTAAATCTGCGAATTCCTACACGCACTTGGCCGGTGTATTTTTACTTTGATTTGTTATTAAGTCGGCTTACACAGTGGGTCATCTGTATTCTGTGTCTATATGTTGGGGTTTTTTATATATTTTTTTTAATTTATTAAACCTAGTGCACAAGTAAAAATTACTGTACAAATACGGACTAATGCCTTAGGCATTTTCTACCAGTCGACCTTAGGGTGGTGCAGAGACGGAACGTGGCAAGTGCAACTTAAGGTTGAACTAGTCGCGGGCTCGAACTCACTGGTGGCCGTGGCCAAAAAGCACGCAGTCATCTGGCATCGTGACTAACAGAAAAAATATTAGTGATGAGCAGTTAGACGCTAGTCTACATACACATTGGTGTTGATTCGGTTATGCACAAACTAAACTTAATTTAGGCTATTGCTATCTTTTTCTCTCCAATGAAACAAGAAAGAGACGGACGTAAATTAGAGCTGTCAAATTTAGTTTGAACTAATATTTCCATACAAATTAAGGGTACACGTAAAAACATGTCGTCTAAAAACACGGCGAAGCGCAAGGCGTAAACTAGTTTGTCATCTCTAACTTAGTGCATAGCTATAGCCGTCCTTTTCTCGCACTGCCTTTTAGTAAAAGATAGCAATTCGGGGGCTATAGCTATGCACTAAGTTAGAGATGTCAAACTAGCTTATGCCTTGCGCTCCGCCGTGTTTTTAGACGACATGTTTTTACGTGTACCCTTAATTTGTAGGGAAATATTAGTTCAAACTAAATTTGACAGCTCTAAGTTACGTCCGTCTCTTTCTTGCTTTATTAGAGAGAAAAAGATAGCAATAGCCTAAATTAAGTTTAGTTTGTGTATAACAGAATCAACACCAATGTCTAGTTTGCACACACACAAACACCGCTGCACCGTTCCGAACTGAAACGACCGCGCAAAAAATTACGAAAAGTCCTTTGGAAAATTGTTATTGAACTCTTGTATATTTGAGGTTTGTCGGTGCCGACTTTGTTTTGAAGATTTCGTACTTCTTGTAATACTTATTTATGCCCAAAATTGCGGTAAAATGAGCAAAAACAACGAACCTTTGTTGGCTTATATTTTTTTTTTGTCCTATGGCAGCTGTGACGACGACGTAGCTCACGCCCACTTGGTGTCTGCTTAACACGCAGGAAAAATACCCTAAGGCGTCCTTTACAGGCTCATGCAAGCGTCCGTCAATTCCAAAAGTCATGACTGGTTGAATGATGCAAAAATCAAAGTTTAGAGATTTCTTCATTCAACCATCAGTCACTGCATTATCCGTCAGTCATAAGCTTGACTGTGATAAAACTGATAGCAAGACTTACAGTGTAACGGACGTCTAAGATTACCCTCGCAAACAATATATTATAGTAGTCCAAGTGGGAATCGAACCTTAAAAAAAAGGGTACACTAGTCGATATTTTGTCCATACAAATTTCGGCAGTGTACTCCACTGTTATTTTTCATACCTAAAAATAGAACCGACTTCCAAAAAAAGTGCAAAATAACTTTAATTTCGGAAGTCGGTGTTCCTGTTTTGTGCCTTCGTTTTTTGACACCGACTTCCGAAATTAAAGTTATTTTGCACTTTTTTTGGATGTCGGTTCTATTTTTTTGTAAAAAAGTTTTCTATTTTTCACTTTTCAGTTGTGGTTCCCCATTAAACTGTGTTAACAATTCATAGACATACGATAGCAGCAATCGCGGTTGATTTGCTGTCAATTATTGAAGAGTTCCGTTGTCTGTCTCCGAAACCCATATCAGATTTTTTTGAAATTTAAATGGGACCATTTCGGAATAAACCCCTTTCGAACAAAAAAATAATTTTGCAAATCCGGCAATATATTACGGAGTTATGCCCGAACATACATAAAAAAAAATACAAACATCCGAATTGATAACCTCCTCCTTTTTCGAAGTCGGTTAAAAATAAAAGTCGTTTCCCAGCAATATATTTTGCGCAAAACTACTTTGTTAGACGTACAGTATGCGTAGTTAACGGCTCTGTGATGTGTCTTTTTACACCCTGTATATTACACTTCCTGGTGTTTTCCCCAAAAGTCCAGGCGCCTTATGATTTCTCCCGAAAAAATAAGAAAAGGTAACAGACTTGACAGTTGTGGTATCCCTGTGGTATCGACTCCAGCTTACGAGTTGTAGGTAGTGGATTAGAGCTCAGACAGACACTTTTTTTTTTCTTTTTTTTGCGGGGGGGGGGGGGGGATCATCCTGACATCTACCGCTCGGTTGGAGCAGGAGGGCGTGTCAGACTCTTACTGACTAAAACCCAGCCCTGTTCCTTCCCTGCCCTGAGTGCCCTGGGGTGTGGTAACTCATTTTCAGAATTTATAGAAAAAAAAGCAGGCACTTTATTAACACACTTTTAGTTAAACAGGGTGTAGCGGAAAGGTGTGTTCATATTTTAAGAACTGCATCTGCCCATCTATATGAACAACTTACTTCAAGAAAACCTGAGGAAATTCATATTTTTTTTTATCTCCCATACAAATATAGATCAGCTGATAATAACTTTGTTTGGAAATTCCAATTTGTTTTAGGAATTTTCTATTTTTTTTTAGAGAAAGATGTTTACGTCCATGGGCAGAACCGGTTATTAAAATATGACCACACCTTTCCGTTACACCCTGTATATTTAAGTATGGAAAACGAATCTTTTAGCGTGAATTCACCCACCTCAAAACGTCGGATTGAATTGAAACTTTGCACACTTATCAAGGACCCATGACAATGCAAGGTTAGCTAAGTGACGTCATTCTAAATCAAATATGGCGGACGCCGAAAGATGGCGGACTCCCAAAGATGGCGGACTCCCAAAGATGGCGGATTCCCAAAGATGGCGGACACCCAAAGATGGCGGACACCCAAAGAAGGCGGTCTCCCAAAGATGGCGGACTCCCAAAGATGGCAGACTCCCAAAGATGGCGGACTCCCAAAGATGGCGGATTCCCAAAGATGGCGGACTCCCAAAGATGGCGGACTGCCAAAGATGGCGGACTCCCAAAAATGGCGGTCTCCTAAAGATGGCGGACTCCCAAAGATGGCGGACTCCCAAAGATGGCGGTCTCCTAAAGATGGCGGACTCCCAAAGATGGCGGATTCCCAAAGATGGCGGACTCCCAAAGATGGCGGTCTCCTAAAGATGGCGGACTCCCAAAGATGGTGGATTCCCAAAGATGGCGGACTCCCAAAGATGGCGGACTCCCAAAGATGGCGGACTCCGAAAGATGGCGGTCTCCTAAAGATGGCGGACTCCCAAAGATGGCGGATTCCCAAAGATGGCGGACTCCCAAAGATGGCGGACTCCCAAAGATGGCGGACTCCCAAAGATGGCGGACTCCCAAAGATGGCGGACTCCCAAAGATGGCGGTCTCATAAAGATGGCGGACTCCCAAAGATGGCGGATTCCCAAAGATGGCGGACTCCCAAAGATGGCGGACTCCCAAAGATGGCGGACTCCCAAAGATGGCGGACTCCCAAAGATGGCGGACTCCCAAAGATGGCGGACTCCCAAAGATGGCGGACTCCCAAAGATGGCGGACTCCCAAAGATGGCGGTCTCCTAAAGATGGCGGACTCCCAAAGATGGCGGATTCCCAAAGATGGCGGACTCCCAAAGATGGCGGACTCCCAAAGATGGCGGACTCCCAAAGATGGCGGACTCCCAAAGATGGCGGTCTCCTAAAGATGGCGGACTCCCAAAGATGGCGGATTCCCAAAGATGGCGGATTCCCAAAAATGGCGGACTCCCAAAGAAGGCGGTCTCCCAAAGATGGCGGTCTCCTAAAGATGGCGGACTCCCAAAGATGGCGGATTCCCAAAGATGGCGGACTCCCAAAGATGGCGGACTCCCAAAGATGGCGGACTCCCAAAGATGGCGGACTCCCAAAGATGGCGGACTCCCAAAGATGGCGGACTAGTTATTTTTTATGCATCTACATGATATAGGTATCAAATGAAAGGGTTTTCAGAAAACAATACAAAAAAATAAACAATAAAGCATGATTATAGTTTTTTTTTTTTTAAACTACTGAAAATTATTTCATTAGAATTATTTCGTAGCCGCTCTTAAAACGAAGAAAGACAACATCATGAGGAAACTGACATGCCCTAGATTACAAAATTTGAAAATATGTGACATCTACCAACTGGCACTGGGCTTGGGGTATGGATTACGGCCCACTTCCCTGTCACAGAGAGGAGACCTGTGTCCCTTGATTGAATGATTTATGTACACATTGCTTGAGCAGGTGACTTTGGCTACTGGTTTCGGCTGAAATGATTAGAATAAGAATGCAATGTTTGCAAGATTATGAAAGTAATCTTAGAATCCTATATCCTTAATTACAGGATAAACTGCTGTATATGATTAGCCAGTCAGCAAGGAAGGCAGAGAACTGGGTGCTTCTGGCATACTTATTTTATCTTCCGCTTGCACAGTAACTGCTGGGAAGGAGTTTCCACACAGTGGGATCTTAAAGATGGAAGGCGACGTCATCGTCAGGTCGGACAGAAATGGCGAGGTGACCTTCGACCATGAGGGCTGGTTCGGAGCAGCACCTAGGCCTAGGAGAATCTAGACGGACTTGAGTGAAACTTTATCCAGCAAGGAATTCTTTAATAAAGATCTTTTGGTACAATTGGAATTACTTAAGACTAGCTTTCTTGTGTGGCATACCCTACAAAAAACTATTTATTTTTCCGGAACAAAACAACCTCCGACACTCAGGAATAGTGTTCCAATATATAAGTAAAAGATTTTTTACGTAATCGGATTTGTAGCTACCTCGAGAGATTATCCGAACAAGCAATTTCATCTCTTCATATTTAATATTTTTTCAGATTGGCATTTCTCTTCAAAACACTTAAGGTAAGTATACGCAAGAAGTGGTTGTATCTAGAGTACACCATGCATTGTCATCCAAACTAAACATGAAAGCAAAATTTCAGCCCAATCGAAAATCGGCAGTGGGTCTAATTTAACTTCTCAGATTTCTCAGTTACATGCGATGATTAGCAAGTGCTAAAATATTTTTTGGCAGTATTAAAAAAAACTTTTTAGTTGTTATACCCCAGAACTAAAAACCCCAATAACATGGAACGTGGAATTTAAACATTTGGAGAACACCATCGAGAGAAACGTCATCGAGGTATACATATGTTTCGTTTTTGTTCAGTTTCTCAAAAAGCACTGAAGCAATTTCGATAAAATTTATATGGGACCACCTGGGTAGTATATTCTTTCGGATAAAAAAAGAATTTTGAAAATCGGTCCACAACTGACGGAGAAATCGGCAGACATACATAAAAAAAAAAACCAATACAGTAGAACATAGAACGTCCTCCTTTTTCGAAAGTCTGTTAAAAAACTAAAAGCACTTAATTTTTATTTTTTTTGTTTTCCTCAGCTAACCCCTTCATTCACCAACCCAACCACTTTATTTTTTTTTGGTTTCTTGTTTTTTAACCATTTCTAAACGCTGATTTGCAAGTTACTAACTCAAAAATTATCGATGAGGACATAGAATTTGCTAATCAATATTTAAAATAAGCATACGTTTAGCGAGTTTTGATAAATAAGGGTATAAGTACTTAGGGTACTTAAGTAGTGTAACGAAACAAACAATTTATCCGATACAAAATACTCGTGCTGAAGCAAAAACTGAAATTCTTATAAAAGAAAATTACCTTCATAAAGTAAGACGCTTAGATGCTTCAAATACTTCCCGGGATATCGTGCTAAAGCTACCGAATAGCAAACTCATCATTTTTCTAGCCTTCCCAACAATATCTTAGGGAGTTTCCTTGTATTAAGATCCTGTAAATTTTCTCGAGATCAAACGAGATCAGACATAACAGTTTCTGGAAAAAATTAAATTCTTCCTCTCCTGCAGAGAGGGAAAATTCAAATGAAACTTTGGGTTTTTTTTTCTTTGCATTTTTGATGCTTGTCGATGCGTATAGGATGTAACTGAAGCAACTTTAACTGAGCATGAGGTACTGAGCTCGACTCCTGGGCTGGGCTCTTGCCCAGCATCTTATGGGGTTTCTCCACCCGGAATTCCTAAGTAAAAACGATAAAGGAAAACATAATGAGGAAACCGGCATGGCATACAAAAAAAAACAACCGGCTTCCAAAAAAGAATACTTACACTAAAAATTAAAAATTAAATTTAATTTCGGCAGTCGGTGTTTGTATTTTATTTCTTCGTTATTTGACACCAACTTCCGGAAAAAAGTTTTTTATTTTTCATTTTTTAGTTGTTATACCCCAGAACTAAAAACCCCAATAACATGGAACGTGGGATTTATACATACTCGTAATTGGAGAAAACCAAAACATCATCTATGTATACGTATTTTTCGTTTTTGTTCAGTTTTTCAAAAAGCGCTGAAGCAATTTCGATAAAATTTATAGGGTAGTCCCCTATCCCCTCGGGAGTTAAAAAAAAAAGAATGAAAATCGGTCCACAACTGATTGAGAAATCGGTGGACATCATAAAAAAATAAAAATTAAAAAAAAATACATGCAGTCGAACATAGAACCTCCTCCTTTTTCGAAGTCGGTTAAAATTCAAAGACATGTGTTTGGCCCGCGTGGTGGGTTACGACTCACACCCTCTCACAGAGAGGAGGCCTGTGCCCCAGCAGTGGAGACATTAAAAGGCTGATGATGATGATGAGGTCGGAGTTAAGATTTGTGCAGTTTACGTGGGACTTATCTCGTCTGGATCTTACTAATATTATAAATGCGAAAGTTTGGGTGGATGGATGGATGTTCGCTAGAACGTCTGAATAGACATGAATGAAATTTGTCACAGAGATAGATTATAATCTAGAATAGTAAATAGGCTACAATTTACAGCGAGGGAAGTGTTAATTCCACGTGGGCGAACACGCTGGTACTAATAAAGTTTAATTTTCTATGCCAATAATGTTACAGCGTCCTATCAAAACACAGTTCTATTGAAAACCAAGATGTCTAAAATCAAACAATAACTACATTGTAACTCAATAAAATTGACACCCGGAACTTTATAACAGCGATCCATGTAATTTACACTTGAGGCCAAAAAGTTAACTCCAACCACAGAGTGTGGAACACGACTAGAGACATCTTGGTTTTAATATTCATCATTTCAGCCGAAAGACGTCCTTGCTGCGGACAGCAGCCACCGCAAGAAACGCCCTGGGCATCGGGAGTCGGTCAGCCGATCTCTGGCCACCGTAGGCGCTGGCTTGCGGATTGCGAGTAGTGGGTAGCTCGCCGTTCAATAAGGACCAGGCCTGAGTCGACGGTGCGTAGTGTGTGAGCCGATGCCTGCCTGGGGTCGCAGATAAATTTGCAATGAAGTTACTGGAGCCTCCTTCAATTGCCTCTGTGCCAAGAGGCAACTGAAGGAACAGGGGTGGGTTTTAGTCAATAAAATTCTGACATACCCTCCCGCTCCACCCAAAGCGGGAGAAGTTATTGGATGATTTCCCATCCCACAAAAAAGGCCTCCAAGTGTCACCCGTTGCGCCACAAGGACTGGTTCTGTGGTTTTCGAATCCATCGAATTGCCACGACCCTCGACAGGTCATCGGTCCACCTTATGGGAAGCCTTGCCACGCTGCGGCTTTCCGGCCCCATCGATCATCTGTTCTGAGAGCAATGTGCACACTGCCACTTCATTTTGGAGAATCTTCGGACTATGTGGGTAACTTTGACTCTCCTGCGCATACCTTCATTCCTGATTCGATCACGCAAGGAAACTTAATTTTCAAGGCTGCGTAATGCGCTGAGTGCAAGTTTCGGCTGTCATAGCCGTAGTCAGAATTGTCACGGGCCGTCAATCTCTATGAGTAAACAGTGGCAGTCACTGACTGTTGTTGTTTCATAGAAAAACATTGTACAAAAATAAACACAGGGGAATACCCTACTCAAGAGTACCTGTAAAAAGTTTCATTGAAATAAATGATTTAATATAATAAAATAAATTATATTAAATTAAATAAACATTAGTGAGAAAAAAAATATAATAATACTAATAATTAAATTCTTTAGTTCTCCTCACAATGACAAGCTAGGTTTTAAATAATTATTATTTGTTTAATTGGCAATGTGAGGAGCTGGTGTCTGAGTTGGGCATAGAATGCCCGTATCACAAATCACCAGGTCCCCACCCCATGGAAGCACAGATAGGTTTTATCAAAAAACTAGCTGACCCGACACGCTAACTGTCAAACTCGCGATGATCGGTTTTCTAAAATTTTCCAATTTTCTGAGCAATTTTCCTAATTTTTTAATTCATAAGAACCTTCTCCTGACAATAACAAACACAAAAAAAAGAATTAGCGAAATTGGTCCGGCCGTTCACGCGTGATGCCGTTATCAAGGAAATAGGGATTCATTTTTATATCTAAAGATATTTCAATTTGAGAGTTGAGTTTACGCCATAGTTAGAATGATCGCGGGTGTCGGACGTCAAATTATAGGCGTAAACGGTAACACTTACTGATGCTAGGTTTGTATGGACAGTTTTGACAATGCCGTCTTCAGCATTGGCCGCCGAACCGACTCCTTGCTCTGTGGCTCTGTCGAACAGTTTTGAATAAGCTCGATCGATTGACGGAACTTGGTCTTAGGAAGTGATCAGTTAATGAATTATTGAACAGTTCAATAGGAATCGCTTGGCTGAAGTTGGCGACAGAATTATGCACGTGTCTTTAAGCTTTGACTGCGAGAGACTAGAAATAACAATGTTTAACTATTCATTGACTTATGAACTACAGTTACTAAGCTCACCAACTTGTTTACAAATTAATTCTGGGTATGAAACACATTTACAAAAGTATCCTGCGTAAATAGGTCACATATATACACATCATTTATACCTACTGTAGTAAGATTATTAAAATTTATGGAGAATACAAAATGAACAAACGTCAAGAAAAAATTTAAATCAAAATATTATAAACTGGGCAAGTGCGTGTCGGACTTCGTAAATTTAGAATTCCGTACTAAATAAGAGAATTTCCCAGAAAAAACTGATTTATCGATTTAATGGTATTTGTTAATAAAATATACGTAATCATAAACATTATCACCAAATTTCAAGTTTTTAGGTCAATGGGAAGTTAAAAAATTCATCGCAACAAAATGTTTTTAGAAAAAAGCTGACTTTGGTGGCTGCTAATTCCTTTGACTTCTAATGTTTTTTAAAATCAAAAATACAGTGTTTGTCTACTCAACAAGTTCTAAGCAACGATGATACCCCTCGATGGGACAGGTATTTTTTTTTTCGCGCCCCCCTATTATTGTATGGGAGCTCCCCTACAAAACATTCAATTATTTTTGACAATTTGTTTGACTTTGGGTCAACAGGATGCCTATACCGTGAAAATTTGGAGACTGTGGCTCCAACCGTTTGGCTGTAAAACCTGTGTGACAGACGACGAACAGACAGACCGAAAGATGGACTCGTAATTGACAGCAATAGGGCTCCGTTTGGACCCTTCGAGTACGGAACCCTAATAAACGAAAGCATAAATATTTTGACAAAACAATCAGCGTTTGGGGAGCTGCTTGGTATAATAAATTCTCGTCTCATATACCATAGTGTCTCAAGATGAAAGTTTATGACCAGTGCGTGTTGTTGACTTAAGCACTGGTCAAACGACTTTATATACGTGGTTGTTTACAATGGGCCTCATCAGAAGGCTCAAAGTCACCCAAAGAGCAATGGTGAGGGCTATGCTCGGAGATTTTTTGTGTGACTGAAACAGGAATGAAGATGTTCGCAGCAGAACCAAAATTTTAATTTGGAAACCACTATTGTACTGAGGTCATCCTGTAAAGATAGTGTTTGTAAGTTTAATAAATAAATAAAAATAAGACGATCCATCATCTGGGCACCAACCGGGCATAATTATATCAGAATCCAACCAGCTATTGTGAAATTCCAGATGAAAACATCCAATGACACTCAGCCTAACCCACAAAAAAGAATCTCTAGAACGTGTAACAAGGCAGTGTTAAAGCCTTGTTTATTTTTTGACCTCTATTCCAAAATTACGTTCTTTGCTACCTTTTTTTAAATTCAAATTCAAAATTACTTAGTTTTCTCTGTCAAGTCTCTGTTTTCATATTGAAAAATCAGTTCTAATTCAACAGCCGAGCTAGTAGAAGCTCCTCATTATCATTTTTTGACTCTTCAAGTGTCAGTTACCAGTTTCCTGGAATTATGCATTAATACAATTTTATTACCTACGTAACTAGTCAGTGTATGTGTTCGTAATATTATAATAAAGCCCACTGTTGTAAATAACACATATAATGTGTTAACTCGTCGTGTGTTATTATTTATTCAACTCCTCTCTACGTCCTCCTCTGCGTGTCACTCACACCACCACTCCGGTCCCGCAACGAGACACGGCCTCCGTACCGTGACAAACGTATCAACAGCGTATCATGCTCGTGCATAACGTTTATTATAACCTGTATGTTCAACATTGCGCCACATTCACGTAACGGCTTGACATGCATGTTATTGTGCTGGTGCCGATACGCTCCGTGCATGGCACGTGACGGTTTTGATCGGTGGCGGGACGGTCTAGTTACTTTTACATACATACTTTTACATACTTTACAAAACATGTTCTTTGTATTGAAAAGTATGAGACTATCATACTTTACAATACAAAGTACATGTTTTTTTACCTGAAACGTACCTAGCAGAGCCATGGTACGGAGTAATGTGTAGACTCCTTTTTTTTTTTTTGGGGGTGGGAAATCATCCTATGACTTCTTCCGCTTTAGGGTGGAGCGGAAGGCCGTGTCAGACTCTTACTGACTAAAACCCACCCCTGTTCCTCCCTGCCTTGAGTGCCCAGGGACGAGGTAACTCTATCGAATTTATCCTCCACCCCCGGGCAGGCATCGGCCGTGGCAGGCCCCGTCCTTTTGCTGACAACTCTTTGAGGCGCGCGTGGAACACTACGCGCCGTCGACTCTCGGGCCTGGTGCTGATCGGACGGCGAGTTACCCACTACTCGCCGTCCGCAGGCTCGGGTATGTGTAGACTTCTTTAACTCTATTCTCAGGAACAGCTCTTGCGATCACTGGACAAACTTTTACGTATTGACTTCGCAAAACGAACTCAATAATAATATATTAATAATAGAACTCAACAATAATAATAATAATGAGCTTTGACGGCACGGTTGGCGTAGTGGTTCAGCGTTCGACTGCTGCGCTGCGTGTCGCGGGTTCAATCCCCGCACGGAACAAATATTTGTATGGCCTACAGATTATAAGTTTAAGTAAGTATTGAAGTTGTTCCGGGTCTGGGTGTCTTGTGTATGTGAGTTTAAATGTTTGTAGGAGTAATTCCTAGTGTGGAGAACCGTTTTAAAAAAGAAAACACAACAAACGGTAAATTGTACTCGACAAATGGTACTTCCTAGCTTACCTTTTAAAATATTGACGAGAAAGAAAACGAAACGATATCCCCATAAAGTAAACGGATGATTATCGGAAAAAGGGTATTTCCTGGCCCTTTTCGTTTTTTTTGGAGTCTCAGATACGAAATGAACGTAACGAAGCTGTACACTGTGCACTGCGCACTGTGTGTGCTGTGTGTGTGTGTGTGTGTGTACTGTAAAGTTTTTACATTTGTTTTGTGTTTCTGTAAGACCTTTTAGCCGAGATATTAAGGATCGAGATATTTTTAATTGATCATCACGTCTAAATGACTACTTTTTTTCTTTGAAAAAAATATAATTATGTTATTCTAGACAATTTTCGTCGTAATTTGATATGTGATTATTAGAAATTATGTTATTATAACATATTGTAATTAATTTTAAATTTATGTCTAACGCGGATAAAAAATTGAGAATCACGCAAAAACTATAAAGCGTACTTCTATAAAACCTTCACGATTCTAAATATCATTTAGTTTATTATATTTTAGTATACGTTTTTTAGTATAATACTTGTTGTTTTATGTATAATAAATTAATAATTCGTATAATTTCGAACAGCGCTACTTGATTATCGAGTCCTGTTACTGGGTGGACGTACGACGCGTTATGTGTGCTCAGCACAGAACAGCTAACTACTCAAGGTCATTGGCAGTTAATAGCGCCTTAATCATGAAGGGAGTGGGACTTATCCATTATGGTTAACCAACATTTATGGATAACTTATCAAATACTATTCCATATTTAGAGGGAAAGAATAGACATCCAGCCCGCTATCTGACAGGTGATTTAGATGTAAGAGTAGTTAATTACAGAAAAAAAAATATGTTACAAATAATGCTTTTGCCCACGGCTATACCCTTGTATAAAATATTTTAGTATCCGAAGAGAACCTACCACCGGGATGAAAACTATACTATGTTTATTGTAATAGTGTGCAACGTTTCATTTGGTGGCACAGGGCTGAGTGAAGGCCACGCACCGATGACGTGAGCTGATCAGATTATATCCAAGTTGGAGGTCCTGTAAATGAATGCGTCAGACAATCATCTAACAGAATCAGACGGCGAAGAGTCGTGAGGCGAGTTAGGGTGTTATTGACCGGTCGACGTCGACTAATCTATTCTACCATCGATCATTGGTGTACCTAGTAGAAATTATCGATCGATGGTATCGATCGACGATCGATCGACTGGTGTAATGAAACCCTTACATTTACACCTGTGATTGGACAGAACTCATAGTAAACACGGTCCACGACCACTCTGTCAAGAAAAAGTCTGCCTGTTTGTGATCATTGTGAGGTGTGCAAAGTTTCATCAAAATCCGTTCAGCGTTTCAGACGTGAAAATGCATCAGATAGACAGACTCTTTCATATTTACAATATTAGTAAAGACCTAAATACACGCTTGTTATTCAAACCTGGTATCTCAAAAGCCCGAGGTCTGATAATACTCTCTATCATCACCACTTTATCTTTTTCTTTCTATAAATGTACCTACCCATCTTTGTTGTATAATTTCCTTTTTTTTGTTATCTCAAACACGATTATTCAGTAATTTTTGTGTTCATTACGCGTCATTCTAGTGATTATTTCACTTAATTTATCCCACAGCTAATCTGTGAACTAAAATATTGTGGACTAAAATATTGTTGTGTTTGATGTATCTGTTTTTTTTTTGAGGTGGGTTATCATCCAATGACTTCTCCCGCTCTAGGGTGGAGTGAAAGGGCGTGTCAGACTCTTACTGACTAAAACCCACTCCTGTTCCTCCCTGCCTGAGTGCCTAGGGGCGAGGTAACTCTTTAGAATTCATCCTCAACCCCTAGGCAGGCGTCGGCCATGACGGGCCCCGTCATGTATGCTGACAACTCTTTTAGGCGCGCGTGGAACACTACGCGCCGTCGACTCTCGGGCCTGGTGCTGATCGGACGGCGAGCTACCCATTACTCGCCGTCCGCAGGCCCGGGTTTGATGTATCTGTCGTAACCATCTGGTTGGATTACCCCGTCAATTGGACGTCTAGGACGTTTTCACGTTCAGCCATTTAATTAAATGGCTTACAACTGACAAGCAGCCAAGTCATTAAACGCAACGTTTAATCAGATGGCTAGATGTCGTCTAGTCATTTAGTTAAATAAATAAAATAAATAAAAAATGTATTCAGTTCATTAACACATTGTACAATAATTATACAATATTGCGATACATAAGAGCCTTAAGTGCTAGGTTTCTTCAAATTCCCTGGATCCTACACTAAGATTCCCTGTGTCGTGGGGTTGAATTTTATATTGATGAATTTGTGATACCACTGATCATGGTTATGTGTATACAAAAAGCAATGCTATGATGCAAGAGCGAGCGAAGCAAACTTGAGACGCGGGGCACCCCAACTCGGATAGGTTAGGTTCGCCGTTCTCATCGTGGTTATTTTTTTTTAAACCATTGAGCACCGCTACGCAGGGCTCCGACTACGCCTTTTAAAGAAATTTAATCACTAATAAATAATCATTTTTCATTCAATTTGAAGTAAATTTGAATCACTTAACTGAGTCTTGGCAGTCTTCGTCAGTCATCTTCAAATGGCTGACTTTCAATACGCTAAGTTGATAAACGTTGAGTGATTCTAGTTCAATTAACTGTTGGCCTAGCCTTTTAATGGAATGGCATTTAATGAACGGTCTTATAGGCGTTCAATTGACTGGCTAATTCAACCAGATGGCTGCAACATGTTTAGCTCTGATTTCGGTTTTAAATTGTTGCTGTTTGTTCACCTTACGTACAGGGTGTAACGGAAAGGTGTGGTCATATTTTAAGAACTGCATCTGCCCATCGCTATGAACAACTTTCTTCAAGAAAATCTGAGGAAATTCTAAAAAAAAAATTTTACCGTCCATACAAAAATTGATCAGCTGATGATAATTTTCTATGGAAAGTAAATTTTTTATTTTTTTTATTTTTTCTGAGGAGCAGTACTGGTTCTTAAAATATGACCACACCTTTCCGTTACACCCTGAATAAAAATAAACTTAAACTTTATTCCGAAAAATCTAAAGATTTGAGTAACATTTTTTTTAATATTACTAAAACCGGTTTTTATACGAACACGACATGTCCCGAAAATATGAATATATTAAAGATAAAAAAGAAAAACGTGCTGCATGAGACTGCTATTATTTTAAAATATGAAAATTCTGAAAAAATGCTACTTTGCATTTTTCTTTAAAACTGTGAGATATTTCAAAGACATGAGACACATATTACACATGAGTGAGCAAAAATACCAAAAAACTGTCAGCTTTTCGGAATATTAAAATTTACGTTCTTTTTGGTAAAAATAAACGTTTCGCTTTTAGTTAATCATTTCCGACCTTTCATGACGTTTTCCTAGGAAAAAATATTGAATGTTTTTCAGGAAGTTTCCTGAATTTAATTCTTAGAAAAGATAATACTGGGAGTAACGGATATTGGTTGTCATATTTTAAATAGTACTACTTCTGCCAATAGACAACTTATTCAAAAAAGTCTCAGTTCAAATTAAAAAAAAAATTGTACCTCCCATAATAATTTTGATCAGGTGATAACTTTGTACGGGAAGCCCAATTTTTTTGTTGACCACAAAATATGATCGTCTATTATCGTCTATTTATTTATTGTCGATGGGCGCTCTCTCATCCATGTAATAGGCGAGATGACTCATCATCTGCCTAGCCTTTTCCCAACTATCTTGGGGTCGTCTTCCAGTTGGATGTAGCTGAACATCTGTATTTTACATGGAGCGACTGCCTATCTGACCTCCACAACCCAGTTACTGGGTAATACGATACCCCTTGATAAGACTGGTTGTCAGACTTTCGAGCTTCTGACGACCCGTAACGACTGTTAAAGATCCACGATTGATAGTTTGACGGACATGACTACAATATGTTATTAATTTTTAAATTTAGGTCTAACAGGGATAAAAAATTGAGAATCACGCATAAACTATAAATCAAATTTGTATAAAACCTTCATCATTTTAAAGGTCATTTAGTTATTTATATTTTAGTATACGTGTTTTAGTATAATACTTGTTGTTTTATGTATAATAAATTAATAATGCGTCTAATTTCGAACAGCGCTACTTGATGAGCGAGTCCTATTACTGGGTGGACGTACGACGCGTTACGTGTGCTCAACACAGAACAGCTAACCACTCAAGGTCATTGGCAGTTAATAACGCCTTAACCATGAAGGGAGTGGGACTTATCCATTATGGTTAACCAACATGTATGGTTAACTTATCAAATACTATTCCATATTTAGAGGGAAAGAATAGACATCCAGCCCGCTAACTGTCGATTTAGATGTAAGATCTCAGAAGCTCAGCTAGATTATCGTCAGTTCGTCAGTTAGATTACCAAAAAATATTGGATACGTATTTTTCCTTTTGTCACTTTAACAAAAAATGAAGACGATACAGTGGGTTGAAATTTCGGATGACGTCACACTTAGGTTAAAATTGTACCACTTTTGACTTAAAAGTGACGTAACAAGCCCCCACTCCTGAACTTTGATGCGTTGTATCTTTGTAATTTTTTATTAATTCGTTAAAGCAAGAAATACGTGTCCAAGATTGTTTGATAATCTAAGTTACAGACTAAAAATATATTTTTTTTTACCTTGTCGTCATCCCTATTGTGCACTGTCAGTCATGTTATAAAACTAACCTTAAAATACTAAGGTGAAAGCTCCAAGGTAGCCCGTTAGTAAGTATACCTAGACCGGTAGCCCGCTCCAGGGTATTCAGTTAGAATTGATGTCAAATGTAAGTGTTTCATGAAATCATGACATTTGGCATCAATTCGAACTGAAAGAGTTGTATTGATGATTTTAATGATTAAATTTCTATAAATACGTACTTGCTACGGCTGCAAATCAAATTTTGACCAAGATACAACCTGAAACTGACCTGCAAATTGCAAAAAAAAACGTAAGAAAATTTGAATTTCGCGGGCTACCCTGGCGCTTCCACCTTAAGGCGCTATTAGCTACCAACGACCTTGAGTGGTTAGCTTGCGTATTCTGCGCTGAGCTCACGCAACGCGTCTTATGTCCACCCAGTAATAGGACTCGCCCATCAAGGAGCGCTGTCCGAGATTAGACGCATTATTCATTTATTACACATAAAACAACAAATATTAAATTAAAATATTGAGACTAAATTATAAATAATTAAATGATCTTTAAAATGGTGAAGGTTTCATAAAAATACGCTTTATAGTTTTTGCGTGATTCTCAATTTTTTATCCGAGTTAGACATAACTTTACAAATTAATTACACTATGTTATAAAAAAATAATTTAAATGTTCCGAGATTAAATTAAGACAGAAATTGTTTAGAGTAACATATTTTTTTTTCAAAGAAATAAGACAAGTCGTTTAACTGCGCCTTAAATAGTCCTTTGTTCTTATTTCATTATCCTGTTTCTAGACCCTGTATAGGTAGTGTCAATGGGACCAGTCTTGCTAACACACGTGTTACCCAGTAATTGCGTTGTGGAGATTGTTTGATTATTTGGCTAGACCGCAAAAAATATGTTTTCTCAAAACTGAACACCTTGGTTCATACAAATTCTATTGACAGCGGTATGAAACCGGTGGTAACATAAAACAATAACAATATCAAACATGGCAGATGTCCAATCGAAAAACAAACTAAAAATATATCAACACACTAAGGAATAATATTATCTGTCACAAAAACTGATACACACACATCGACACATTACAATTCCGATCAACAAAAACCGACCACGTGAGAGTCAGACTCGCGCGCAAACGGTTCCGTAGAAATCATATTTTTAGGGTTCCGTACCCGAAGGGTAACCAATGGGACCCTATTAATATGCCTGCGCTGTCCGTCCGTCTGTCAGCGGGCTGTATCTCACGATCCGTAATAGCTACACAGTTGAAATTATATATATATAACAACAAATAATAAAAAAAATTAAGGGGGGCTCCTTTGTTTTTATTGCGTCTATAGAAATGCACGCTGTGTGAAAATTTCAACTGTCTACCTGTTACGGATCATGAGATACAGTCAAAAAAAAAAAAAACATTTCTAGAAACGTGTTTTTTTTTTTAAGTTTATGGTACGGTACCGTACGTGTACGTACGTGTGTCCAACTCACACTAGGCCGTTTTTTTTTAACAAGTCCGTTTTTATGTATACTTCTTTTAAGTTTTCCTGTTATCAACAAGTAAATAAATCAGAAATAAATAAATAAAACAATACATATTTGAGACCCTCACTATGCTCTTTTATTTAATATGTCGCACAGTACAGTTTGAAAAGAAAAACTGATTTACACAACAAATAGATGACCTACATATTCGAAATTAATTAATTAACTTTACACGTCCATGTGTGGGTCACAGATATTCATGTGTCATCTTTCAACTCAATCGCTCCAGTAGATTCCGAGCAAATTGTATGTGGCAGACGGACAAACAGACAGACACGCGGGTCATCTTATTAATTGGGTTCCGTACTTTCATTCGGTTTTCGGAACCCTAAAACTGCCCGTCTGAAAATAACCGTTACAAATTACAATAAATAAAACTGTACACATTTATTCGTCCCGAAGCACAGTGGTACGCCTAGGGTCATCGCTGGGACGTTACTTTATATAAGTTATTGACAAGTTTATTGAATTCTGACCCAGCGTGTGGCCTTTGAGTCCCGAATTGTGGCGAGCATCAGTTCTGGTCGTAAACTGTACAAGTTAATAGTACATGTCGATCAAATGTGGCTTTGGCGATGCTGAATATTATTTTCGTTTGATATTTGAAATAGGGAAGGTGGATCGGCACCGGCGGTTTGGTTTGGAATGTGATTGGAGTCCATTTATATAAGTTTTTTTGAAGTGAAAATAACTTTGGTAGAGAAAAACTTAAGGCGGAAACACACTATAATAAAGCGACGCGACCCGACGTGATGGCACTCGACGTGGACCGTGCACATATCCAATACGTGATGCCACGACACACTAGCAAAATTTCTGAAGACAACGCTGACAGCAGTGGAAGTGTACGCACGACCGTACACTTCCACTGCTGTCAGCGTTGTCTTCAGAAATTTCCTATGGATTGTGTTAACGGATTATGGTAACGAGTCAGATGAAGATTTTGAAGAAGATTTGATACATATTTTGGGTGCATATGTTATACAGGCTGTATCGGAAATGTGTGGTCATATTTTAAGAATCGGTTCTTTCCATAAAAAGAAACAACTTTCTCTAAGAAAAAATAGAAAATTCACAAAAAATAAATTGAACTTTCCATACAAAGTTATCATCAGCTGATCAATATTTGTATGGGAGGTAAAATTTTTTTTGAGGATTTCCTTAGGTTTTCTTGAAGAAAGTTGTTCATAGCGATGTGCAGATGCAGTTCTTAAAATATGACCATACCTTTCCGTTACACCCTGTATTCTCGAAGCTGCTTCTTGAGGAGCTCGTGGCTAAAGAGGAGCTCGTGGCTAAAGACGAGCTCGTGGCTAAAGTAATAACAGCCGCACGGGTTGATCCATCAGGTTAAGCTACGCTTGCTGGGGTCGGTCCACGGATGGGTGACAATTAATACATACCGAGACTCCTCTGTGCCTCGGAAAGCACGTTAAGCCGTTGATCCCGGCTGTCAATCGTGAATCTTTGACAGTCGTTACGGGTCGTCAGACGCCCGAAAGTCTGACAGTCAGTCTTACCAAGGGGTATCTTATTACCCAGTAACTGAATTGTGGAGGTCAGATAGGCAGTCGCTCCATGTACAATACTGGTATTCAGCTGCATCCGGTTGGACTGGAAGCCAACCCCAAGATAGTTGGGAAAAGGCGCGGGCAGATTGATGTTATATTCTCGAAAGACTGACGCGTGGCGTCGGGTGTTGCCTAGAAACACACTGCGTGGGCCGCGTCGAGTTGCGTGTTTATCCCCACCATTGATTACATGCCAATCTGGATCTACGAGATCGGGTCGCGTCAGCGAGCGTCACGTCGCATCGGGTGTTTCTAGTGTGATTCTGGTCTGAAAAAATGTATGAAAAATGTACGATTTGATTTGATTCAACACGGGTCGCGTCACGTCGGGTCGCGTCACGTTTTAAGGCGCAGTTATACGACTTGTCTTATTTCTTTGAAATAAATATATGTTACTCTAGACTATTTCCGTCGTAATATGATCTGAGAATATTTGAAATTATATTTTTATTACATTGTGTAATTAATTTGTAAGGTTATGTCTAACGCGGATAAAAAATTGAGAATCACACAAAAACTATAAAACTTATTTTTATGAAACCTTCACCATTTTAAAGATCATTTAATTATTTATAATTTAGTCTCAGTGTTTTAGTTTAATACTTGTTGTTTTATGTGTAGTAAATTAATGCGTCTAATTTTGGACAGCGCTCCTTGATAGGCGAGTCCTATTACTGGGTGGACATATACAAAGTTGATACGACAGAGGGGCTTTCCTTTAAACTGCCTATACTAGGTACTATTTTCAAGCTCTGTACCAAAAATCAATTAAATCGGAGCAGTAGTTTAGTCACAAACGATTTTTTAAGTTTTGGCCTCGTTTGAACACGATGTATCTTTCCTAACAGCTGATTATGTCTATACGCACAGGTCATGCACCTTAAAACGATAAATCTGAGTATAACCTACGATACGACGCGTTGTTGCCGTTCTCACGCAAGTCACAAGTACATTTTCGCTATAAGATGGCAATGCAAACAAGGATAATGGGTATAAAGTATGGTATAAAGGGTGGTTGCGTTTTACTCTGAATTGTAAGCTATTTAGTTTGTTTGAAAAAAAAAAAACCTCATTTATTATTATTTTTATTTTTATACCGTATCGAATTAATACTAAACACGTATAGTATACGTAGTTTAATTTAATGCCCCTCTGTCACATCAACGTTGTATACGACGCGGTACGTGAGCTCAGCGCAGAACACGCAAGCTAACCACTCAAGGTCGTTGGCAGCTAATAGCGCCTTAATAGTGTGTTTCCGCCTTTATGGGTTTGCATCACTGTCCTGTTTAGAATCTATCACGTGTGTGTTGATCTCTTTTTTGGTGCTATAGTAAAACCTTGTGAGTTCACGTCACCTGCATGCTGTAGTAACAGTAAGTGAAGTTATATTGACCATTGAAAAGTTTAATTTGTATAAACTGTGTATTGTTAAAATTGTCTTTTAGATAATCTTTTTATGAATGATGCTGTTGCTGAAGGTTTGGTGTTCCGTAGAAGCTTATAATATTTGTGCCTAATTTGCTATATGAACTGTAGACACCGAAAATGATGTCTCATTGAGGCAATACCTCGGCGGACGTCAGGAAAAGCCTGGATATTTAAACCGGGCAGAAAATCAGACTTTGCTTCTACTAAAAACAGTATGGGGCCGTAAACATGCCAGGGTCGCGGGAGTCCAGGGTCGTCGGAGTGTTTGAGAGTCACTGTGGCCGTGGAACGCACTTACAACTGAAGGAACATGGGTGGGTTTTAGTCAGTAAGAGTTTGACACGCCCTCCCGCTCCACCCAGAACGGGAGAAGTCATCAGGGTTTGAGTCGCCGTGTGTTTAAAGAAAGAAAGAAAACTAATTTATTTGGCACACATAGATACACACAATGTAGGTACAATAAAATTAAAAAAATATATATACAAAGTTGATACGACAGAGGGGCTTTCCTTTAAACTGCCTATACTAGGTACTATTTTCAAGCTCTGTACCAAAAATCAATTAAATCGGAGCAGTAGTTTAGTCACAAACGATTTTTTAAGTTTTGGCCTCGTTTGAACACGATGTATCTTTCCTAACAGCTGATTATGTCTATACGCACAGGTCATGCACCTTAAAACGATAAATCTGAGTATAACCTACGATACGACGCGTTGTTGCCGTTCTCACGCAAGTCACAAGTACATTTTCGCTATAAGATGGCAATGCAAACAAGGATAATGGGTATAAAGTATGGTATAAAGGGTGGTTGCGTTTTACTCTGAATTGTAAGCTATTTAGTTTGTTTGAAAAAAAAAAAACCTCATTTATTATTATTTTTATTTTTATACCGTATCGAATTAATACTAAACACGTATAGTATACGTAGTTTAATTTAATGCCCCTCTGTCACATCAACGTTGTATAACAATTACCATGTTCCAGTTCAGCAAAATGCCAGACAACTAGTAGTTGTCTGACGCTGGTTTTCAACTAAACCGTATGTTGGAGTTATGTTTTACGTCAATACGTCTACAAAGCGGGCAAAAAAACGTTTTTGGATTGCCTCCCACTGTGGAAGTAAATTTAAAGACGTATTCATTCATTCGTAATTCATTCGTAAAAAACAATTTAAAAAAAACGGTCAAGTGCGAGTCGGACTCGCGCACGAAGGGTTCCGTACCATTATCTATAAAAACGGCAAAAAAAAAACACGTTTGTTGTATGAGAGCCCCCTTAATTAATATTTATTTTATTCTGTTTTTTAGTATCTGTTGTTATAGAGGCAACAGAAATACATCATCTGTGAAAACTATCACGGTTTATGAGATACAGCGTGGTGAAAGACGGACAGACAGACAGACAAATGGACGGACAGCGGGGTCTTAGTAATAGGGTCCCGTTTTACCCTTTGGGTACGGAACCCTAAAAATGGGGCCGTAAACATTGTGATAACACAACTTCGTTAGCGTTCAAATTCTCTTTGGTGTTGCAGTACTACTTTTTATTAGAATCTAATAGATTCTTCTGAACAATATAAGTACATATTCCTGTAAAATCTATCTTAAGCTGTTTGGGGTCGAAACACTAAAGCTATGAGTGCTCATCGAGTTTTCCATGAAATCAACAAGCGACTCTTCATGTTTTTTTTTTTTTGGGGTGGGATATTATCCAATGACATCTCCCGCTCTGAGTGGAGCGGGAGGGCGTGTCAGACTCTTACTTACTAAAACCCACCCCTGTTCCTTCCCAGCCCTGAGTGCCCAGGGGCGCGGTAGCTCTGTTCCACGTGGCCCTAAGGCTGGATTTTTTTCGGCCAAAGAATGAGCATTGCCATCCAACGTGGTAATGCTTCCAGTGTTCTGGACACTTTTCCCATTGACAGCGATGTGGGCAAAGTTTTCGATGCCTATTGAGTTTTACGCCTCCCTTTTTTCTACATATTTTATTTATTTTCTTCCAGCTTGTATATTATTTAATAATAATTATTATAAATATTTTTAACTACTCTAGCTACATAAGTAATGTACTTAGCAAATTCTTCTTTACCAAATAGCATAATACTTTTTTATCATACCAATACAAGTAGCTATTCGAAGTAAAATGTAAATGTCGTAATAAACTCCGCTAAATAGGCTCTAAGGACTGGCTAGCCTTAGGCCTTGTCTAGAGTGACAAGCGCGGTGACAAGGGCGGGTGTGGAAGCAATTATACCTTCTTGAATTCATAATTCAACAATATGATGAGATCATTTCAATTTTTATTCGACAATAGAGTTTATTGTTACAAAATAATTATCTCAAAATCCGAACTCAAATATAGACGTCTTTAATCAGGATGAATCAAAAAAACGTTTTTTTTTGGTTTTGTGTCTTCGTTTTTTGACACCGACTTCCGAAATTAAAGTTGTTTTGCACTTTTTTTGGAAGTCGATTAATTTTTTTTGTAAAAAAGTTTTTTATAGTTCACGTTTCAGTTGTGGTCCATTAATTTGTGTTAACAATTTATAGACATACGATCGCAGCAATCGCGGTTGATGTGCTGTCAATTTTTGAAGAGTTCCGTTGTCTGTCTCCAAAACCCATCATCAGATCTATGTGAAACTTAAATGGTCCCACATTTCGAAACAAACCCCTTTCTAACATAAAAAGAATTTTGCAAATCCGTCAATATATGACAGAGTTATGTCCGAACATATATAAAAAAAATACAAACATCCAATTTGAAAACCTCCTCCTTTTGGAAGTCGGTTAAAAAGACGATCGCTCACTGTCAAGGCCGCTCCTTTACGCCGCGCTAGGTGACCGCCATAGTCACTCCAGTATGGACGCAAACGGTGGTTGCATCGAACAAAGTGGGCAGTACCGCAACCTCCATTGAAAAGGAAGAATCATCCGACCAGACGGCTGTTGTCTGGTGGCCAACCTCCCGATGGTTGTGTTCGGTCTCTTGAATAGGTTCAAATCACGAGGAGAAATTGATTGCGGTATACTAGATGCCGCCACAGTTTCATCTGTTTAATGGCAATAGCACGCTCTCGCTTCAGCACCCGCTCACGCTCATAACTCTGGCTCGGCCGGCCTTTAGCCTCACAATGTTATTACCGGCAGTAATTTGAAAGGGTTTGCCTAATGTAAGGTGGGGTAGATATTTATTTTTAGAAGTAGGTTTTGGTGTCTAAATGGTTTCTCAAAGTGTTTTAATAGTGTCTTGAGATTATATTTTTGACTAATTGATCGTAAAAAGAGAAGAAACAGATAGTAAAAAACTGGCCAAGTGCGTGTCGAATTTCGTACATCAAGGGTTCCGCACCAAATATTAGTATTTGTTAGTAAAGTATACGTAATAAGAATTATTATCACCAAATTTCAAGTTAATATGTCAATGGGAAGTTAAAAAATTCATCATAACAAAATTTTGTGACAGATAACGGATATACAAACAGATGGACAGACGGACAGATGGGCACGTGAGTGACAGTAATAGGGCTCTGTTTGAACCCATCGGGTAGGGAACCCTAAAAAGCTGTAGTTATCAAATGCGGAAGAGTTTCGCCGGGGAATTATTATGAAAAAATACAGGGTGTAACGTAACTTTCTTCAAGGAATAAAGAAGAGAATATGCTTTTCGTACAAAGTTATCATTAGCTAATCAAAATTTGTTTTTTTTTAAACGGAGCCCTATTGTTGTCACTCACGTGTCCGTCTGTCTGTCTGTCCGTCCGTCGTCTGTCACAAATTTTGTTCCGAAGAATTTTTTAACTTCTATTGACCTATGAACTTAATGAAATGTTTATTATTAGATATATTTTACCCAGTAACTGGGTTGTGGAGGTCAGATAGGCAGTTGCTCCATGTAAATACTGGTATTCAGCTGCATCCGGTTAGACTTGGAAGCTGACCCCAAGATATTTGGGAAAAAAGGCGCGGGCAGATGATGATATTTTACTAACAAATGCCAATATTTGGTACGGAACCCTAAATATGCGAAATCCGACACGCACTTGACCGGTTTTTTAACCGACTTCAAAAAAAGGAGGAGGTTCTCAATTCGACTGTATTTTTTTTTTTTTTTTTTTTTATGTGTTTTACCTCATAACTTTTCACTACGTGAACCGATTTTGATTTTTTTTTTTTATTTGAATGCTGTTGCTTCACATTTGGTCCCATTTTAATTTGGTGAAGATCTGATGAAGAACTTCGGAGATACAGAATGGAACTCTTCAATAAATGATAGCAAACCTGCCAGAATTGCTGCAATCGCATGTCTGTATATTGTTTTCACCACTTCACAACATTACATCACGCTGATACGCTCTGAAGAGGTATACAGATTTGTACAGTTCAACCTGATACACCCTAATTTCACCAACTATGTTCAAATTCCCTATTTTTGGGGCTATCAATTCGGGCATAACTTTACTATTAATTTAGTTTTAGAATGGGGTACAACAACTAAAAAGTGAAAAATAAAAAACTTTTTACAAAAAAAATACAACCGACTTCCATAAATAAAACTAAAAAATGCAAAATAACTTTAATTTCGGAAGTCGGTGTCAAATAACGAAGAAACCAAACTAGAAACACCAAACAGTTATTTTGCATTTTTTAGTTTTATTTATGGAAGTCGGTTGTATTTTTTTTGTAAAAAGTTTTTTTTTACTATCTTTTTCCTTTTTTTACGATAAATTTTATTAGTCAAAAATATAATTGGCCAGATTTTTTTTTAAATATAATTGATCAGTTTTTTTATATCGATATTGACTATTCTTGAAGAAATTCTTGAAAATAAATTATTTTGTCTGTCAAATAGCTTAAGGGACTTGTCTACACCATTTTCTGATCAAGCTCATGATATCAGAACTATATACTGTAGGACCCCAAGGCTCCAGTAAGGCATGCAGGACTTCAGGGGTCCTTCGAAGTTCGGGGGATGTCTCGTAGCTTAGAGACTCGCTGGCTTACTGCGAGGGTGCGGTGTATAAAAGGGTAACTGGCTACGGGTGGATAAGAAAGGAGATGGGGGCGCGATAGACTCTATATTTTTATAAGAATTACATGTGTGCCCACTTGCAAGGGCAAAACTCAAGTCTCACATAAAACAAATGTGACGCCTATTCTTTCCAGAGGACACGGTGGAGCATACGGTGGAGGTTTGCCCCGCTTGGGCAGAGCACCGCCGTGTCCTCGTGGATGCGATAGGCGGCAGCGACCTCTCGCGCCGTGCCCTGGTTCAGGCCATGGTGCGGAGCGAGAGGGAATGGGAGGCCGTCTCCTCCTTCTGCGAAGCAGTAATGCTCGCGAAGAGGGAGGCGGCATACGTTAGGGAGACTCAACAACAGCAGAGTCTCCCTAGGGCGCTCAGCCGCAGCCGCCGCAGGAGACGCCAGGGGCCGAGAGAAGATCTCCGGCCACCGTAGACCCGGGCCTGCGGACGGCGAGTAGTGGGTAACTCGCCGTCCGATCAGCACCAGGCCCGAGAGTCGACAGCGTGTAGTGTTCCACGCGCGCCTCAAAGAGTTGTCAGCAAAGGACGGGGCCTGCCACGGCCAATGCCTGCCCGGGGGTTGAGGATAAATTCGAAAGAGTTACCTCGCCCCTAGGCATGTAGGGCAGGGAGGAACAGGGGTGGGTTTTAGTCAGTAAGAGTCTGACACGCCCTTCCGCTCCACCATAGAGCGGATGAAGTCATAACATGATTTCCCACACCCCAAAAAAAAAAAAAACGCTTATTCTTTAATAATTATTGCATCGACTCTCCAATAATCTCAACAGTCAGCTGAAGGTCGGTACAGACCCGCTGAGTTGAGGCTGTGTCTACAATCGCTACAAAACCTACATTTACATAACTGTAAGTTAGACTAGATTTTAAGCAAAGCATAGACTGCTGAAACCATAGCAATATAATGTAAGTTCTCACTGAATCAAAACCACCCAAATCATACAACTAAAGCTTTCCCACGTCCCATAGACAAAAAGAAAACAAACTCACCTTCAAAGCCAGCCCTCCACATTCCCCCACAGTTGTCAAGACAAACAGAAAGTGTTTCGACTTCAAAATAAATTGTTTGTCGCGATTAAATCGTCACGGCAGGCCGCGGTTCGACAGCGCGTGATAATCAACGCTGCGACGTGATAAACGAGTGAGTTTGGCGGTACTATTAGTATGGAAGTCGACGAGATTTTGCTTGTAAGTCGTCGAGATTTTCAAGTGTTGGTTTTTGAGTTATATGATGCTCTAGACTAAGTTACATTCTATCAGCAATAAAGCTTGTCGAAAGACAAATATTTTTTCAATTGACAACGCGACGACGGTAGCGTTTCAGTGGTGCATGTTAATCTCATCCATTTTGTAATTTTTGGGAAGCGTTGTCGCTGAAAAAACGCACGTTTTCTAGTCCCTCTTTAATTTGCCACATAGAAAATAAAACACAAATCTAGCCTTAAAGCCAATCCCCCTTATTACCCATAGTTGTTCGACTTCAAAAAAAATAGTTTACCGCGATTCAATCGTCACGGTGGGCCACGGTTCGACAGCGCGTGATAATGAATGCTGCGACGTAATAAACGAGTGAGTTGGGTGGTACTGTTGGTTTGGAAGTCACCGAGATTTTGTTTAAAAAGTCGAAGAGATTTTGTTTGTAAAGTTGACGAGATTTTGTTTGTAAAGCCGACGAGATTATGTAGATCAAGAGGAGAGGTTATGTTTCTAAAAGACCAACGTGTTTCGGATTGACCATGTGACTTTTTCGTAGCCCATGACAATCCCATATTTTGGACTTTCTGACAATCGCTATCGTCGAATAGAAAATCGAATGTCGATTTTATTACATTTTACACGTCAACTTTCCTAGATTTCATTTGGGTAGGTAGATAATCATTTAACTCTGCGCGTCTAGCAGACACATGATGGGCGAAACACAATTAAAATATATTGTGTCTGCTAATTGGACGCGCCACGATTTTGAAGCAGATTCTGATATTTTTTAGAGGCCTTTAGCCTATATTTAAAATACAGGTTATAGTAAATAATTATTGTTTTATGCTCTTCCTAACAAACAGATATAGACTAGTAGTCAAGAGCAAACCTATCTAAAACAAAAAAATAAAAATTATGCAATAAGGGTTGGCCCCTGGTTTGGCTATATACTTGCATGTATAGCCAAAACAGGGCTAGATTCCAGATTTCAATTTGGTCCTGAGAAATGCCTAGTTAGAGGAAAAAATAAAACATTTCTACAAACTCACTTTTTACTATCGAGAACAAACAGTAAAACAATCCCATAATGCGTTCCGAAGCGTTGTCTCCACGGGAGCGTTCAGCATTCGATTGTTTTGTGATCTGCATGATACAGACACACAGACACACAAACACACGGTACATTACCTTTGAGTTCCACACGATTTAATGTAATCACCTAGACTTTCTCATACGTTGGAACTAAGGAAAAACGTCGAGTTACTGAATTGGTTTTGTGATGTCAATGTGTTCTATTTCTAAGTAAGTAAGTTAAGTAAAACTGTGATTTTAGCATTGGTATGAGGTATAAGAGGATGGTTGATGACGTGATAAAATAAGTAGATTTAACGTAAATGAAAAAGAAAGAATTCTATCCTACACTCTGCTATTATAAAATGATTTTTTTGTTTAGCCCATAATGTCCCACTGCTGGACAAAGGCCTGTCCCATCTTTCCAGATATTCTTCACAAACCACGTCGAACCAGCCTTTGTGGTAGGAGTCTAGGTCTTCTTGCCACCTCTTCCTAGGTTGGCATCGGCGGCGCCGTCTGACCTCCCACTTGACTGTTGCTCAGGTCCAGCGGTCACTGCATGCGGCTGAGTTGACCCGCCTTATCCCATTTTAGTCGGGCAGCCTTTTCGCCCACGTCAAGAATTCCCGTTTATGAGCGCAGCGTAGCGTTTCTTATCCGTAAGCTCTTTTTTACACCCAGAATGCTGCGCTCCATTGCTCTTTGACAAACTCCAAATCGGAACTTTTGCGACTTGGTGAGCCACCAAGTCTGAGCACCATTGGTTTTTTTTTTTTTTTGGGGGGTGGGAAATCATCCTATGACTTCTTCCGCTCTAGGGTGGAGCGAAAGGGCGTGTCAGACTCTTACTGACTAAAACCCACCCCTGTTCCTCCCTGCCTTGAGTGCCCAGGGGCGAGGTAACTCTTTCTAATTTATCCTCCACCCCCGGGCAGGCATCGGCCGTGGCAGGCCCCGTCCTTTGCTGACAACTCTTTGAGGCGCGCGTGGAACACTACGCGCCGTCGACTCTCGGGCCTGGTGCTGATCGGACGGCGAGTTACCCACTACTCGCCGTCCGCAGGCCCGGGTCTACGGTGGCCGGAGATCGTCTTGCGGCGTCCGAACCCCCTGGCGTCTCCTGCGGCGGCTGCGGCTGGGGGCGCTAGGGCGACTCGGCTGTTGTCGAGTCTCCCTAACGTATGCCGCCTCCCTCTTCGCGAGCATTACTGCTTCGCAGAAGGAGGAGACGGCTTCCCATTCCCTCTCGCTCCGTACCATAGCCTGAACCAGGGCACGGCGCGAGAGGTCGCTGCCGCCTATCGCAGAGCACCATAGGTTAGGACAAATCAAATCAGTTTAAACGTAAAATTACGGTGTTACAAAATAGTTGAGTGAATCTGTGTGCTGCCAAAGTAAGTGACGCACAAATATTGGTAAAAAAATTAAATAAACTATTATTATGTTTCATTATAAATATTAAAGTTTTGTAAAGAAAAAATATAAATATTTCTAGTTTTTTTTTTACTTTCTTTCACAGACATTTGACATACCAACATCCATTGAAATCTCTGCATGATGCAGACAAACAGTTCGCTAGAGTCTTTGGAGCTTCACGCTCAACCTGCAAAATTTAACGTAAGTACTGTGAACCGATTTAGAAATGAGATGTGTCAGCGATTGAAAAGCAAGCTGTGAGAGATTTCGAGTCCATATAGATTGTGTATTTCAGATAGGTGGATGAGTAAAGTATTGTAACTTCAACATTTATTTATTTATTTATTACGACGTCAACATTTATTTATTTATTTATTAAAACTTCATCAACACAAATGTACAAAGGCGGACTTAATGCCTTAGGCAATCAACAACACAACACATTAACACAACAACAACAAAACAACAACAACACAATACAACATAACAACAACAACAACATAACAACAAACAACAACAACAACATTTCAACATTCTCTGCAACATTTCTTTTTAACCGAACTTCAAAAAGGAAGAGGTTAACAATTCGCCGGAAGATTTTTTTTTTTTATGTACCTATCTTCCCCGATTACTCAAAGACGCCTGGACCGATCCGAAACAGTACTTTTTTTGTTTAAAAGGGTATGCTTACCAAATAGTCCCATTTAAATTTAGTGAAGATCATAATAATAGTAATCATATATATATATATTATTTACTTTGGTCGCGAGGTTGTCGATAAGTGGGATGTGGACTCAGCGATCATTGTAACGATAGTCGTGTCAGCCAATGGCTTAATAGCCTCGAGCCTCGACCAACACCTCAGGAGGCTCTCGTTAGGGGGCTGGACCAAGGGTTTGATTCTGAAAGCTGTACTTCTGGACACGGCTCGCATTGTTAGGCGGTTTCTCTCTAGCTCTAGCTTGGACCCTGTTCCCGATTTTTTTTTTTTGGGGGATGGGAATCATCCAATGACTTCTTCCGCTCTAGGGTGGAGCGGAAGGGCGTGTCAGACTCTTACTTAAACCCACTTCTGTTCCTCCCTGCCCTGAATGCCCAGGGGCGGGGTAACTCTTTCGAATTCATCCTCAACCCCCGGGCAGGCATCGGCCATGACGGGCCCCGTCCTATTTGCTGACAATTCTTTGAGGCGCGCGTGGAACACTACGCGCCGTCGACTCTCGGGCCTGGTGCTGATCAGACGGTGAGTTACCCACTAGGTACTCGCCGTCTGCAGGCCCGGGTCTACGGTGGCCGGAGATCGTCTCGCGGTGCCGGAAGCACCCTGTTCCCGATACCGCTACTATTTTTCATATTTTTAAATGTTTTTTTTTTATTTTATATTTATTGAAATATTTAAAATATAATTTAATAGGTATGTATACAAATGAATAAACGAAATAATAATATTATTATTATGTTGCCATAATCGGGATTCATGTTGGAACTTACTTATATTGTAGAACTAAATTTACACATGAATGCAATAAAGAGATTTAAATCTATTTTTTTTTTAAATAAGTTTTTTTATAACTAACTATCGACCCACGCTGGCTTTTAATTTAATTTCCAGTGAATATTTCCAAATAAAAAGTTAAGTAAGTAAGTAAAGTAGGTAGTAGGTAAGTTTTCCTTAATGTGTGTATTTCTTTTTGGTGTACAATAAAGTATATAATAATAATAATAAATAAATAAACCTTTAACCTTAGGAACACAACCAAAACAAAATCTGCCAATTCGGTCGAGCCGTTTTTAAGTTACCCTCCACCGTACATGTGGCCATTGATTTGTATTTATATATATTATGTAGACTAGCTCCGGCTAGCGGCTTCGCTCGCGTGGAATTAGTACTTTATAAATTATACACATTATAAATTATAGCGATCTATCTCTGTGTCAAACTTCATCTAGATCCGTTCATCTGTTCGGGCGTAATTGAGTAACAAACAGCCATCATTATGTCGGACTAGCAGCGCCCCGCGGTTTCACCCGCATAGACCGGGATAAAAAGTTCATTCAAATCGGTCCAGCCGTTTGAGCGTGAAGAAGTAACAAACATACACACTCACAAACTTTCGCCTTTATAATATTAGTGTGATTACCAAAAGCTGTACTGTAACAAATGTTTGCCAACCTCATTAAGTACCTCTGTTATACCAGGCGTCATAGACCTGCGTTTCGTCTATGGCGTGTAGTGGTGCAGCACACCCTAGACATTATAATGTCTATGGTTGTCTTTGGTGTGACCAGTAATGTGATCAATAGTATTTTTGCTTGGATACTAGGCTTTTGTAAATTAATGTGCGTTTTTAATCTGTGCAAAATAAATAATTTTTCTTTCTTTCTTTCTATAGCGGAGAAACACACACAAAAGAAAATCGATTGTGTCTCGTCTCCCGGATGCCATGGGGCGTTGACGCATGTTGAAAGCCGTTTCATAAATTATGAAGAAAGTGTATTACGATATACCCAGTATTATATTATCTGTGACCCTAGGGTTATGGATCAGCACCATTTGGACTATACAAACTGTAGTCCCCTAAATGCCCAACACGCTGCAAAACTCGACTGCAGTAGCTTGTTTGGAACTTTTTTATTTATAGTAAATAAAATAACAAAACTCTTGAAATGTAATTTTGTAAAACAGTTTCTTGCATTTTATTCTCTAGTGACACACACATGATTTTTCGTCAGCAGAATTATTTACTTATGTGAGTTTAAAGTCGATGTTGCATTTATTATGAGGAGTTTTGTTTACAATCGTCATTTTCCGCATGCGGCAAATATGCTTAGGCATCAACAAAAACAATGTTTTGTAGGTCACTACAGAGGAATTTTGAATCAGCAGCAAGTCTTAAAGTCTGGCCTTGAGTAGTTATGCCACCGTAGACGTGGACGTGCGGACGGCTAGTAATGGGTAGCTCGCCGTCCGATCAGCACCAGGCCCGAGAGTCGACGGCGCGTATTGTTCCACGCACACCTCAAAGAGATGTATGTCAGCAATCACTGACGGGGCCCATCATGGCCGATGTCTGCATGCCAAAGGGTCGCGGATCAATTCGTAACAGAGTTTCCGCGGCCCCTGGGCACTCAGGCAAGGAAGGAACTGGGGTGGGTTTTAGTCAGTAATCGAGTCAGTTAAATAAATCGAGTCGGACACGCCCTCCCGCTCCACCCAGAGCGGTAGAAGTCATAGGATGATATCCCACAGCCATAAAAAAAAGTACACTCATATTCCATTTTTTTTGTATTCCTTGACAAAGTTTCTTTCCCTTTGTCTGCCTAAACGGCGCTAACGTGTCATCGGAAAAAAAAGTTTCTTTCCATTTGTCTGCCTAAACGGCGCTAACGTGTCATCGGAAAAAAAAGTTTTGTATTAGAAAATTTTAAGATGCCGCTAAATTATTCAGTAGCAGACCAGGACCTGCTATAGGGTTTCCCTTTTTGAGCCTGACAATATTACCAAGACATATGAGCATCTCTTTTTATTTAACAATGAGCCCGTTCTTAAATTCTCTCACGTCTGTTTGAAAGCGATGGCTCAGGATTACGATGGGACGAGAGAGCTCTGAAGATTTTTGTTTCTTACTATTGATAGGCACGCGTTAGACCACTATCTCATCTGATGGTAAGCGATGATGTGGTCGACGTTGGTGCACGCTTGCCTTTTTTTTGGGGCGTGGGAAATCATCCAATGTTATCTCCCTCTCTGGGTGGAGCGGGAGGGCGTGTCAGACTCTTACTGACTAAAACTCGCCCCTGTTCCTTCCCTGCCCTGAATGTCCAGGGGCGCGGTAACTCTGTTTCGAATTTATCCACAACCCCTGGGCACCCGGGCCTGCGCACGGCGAGCAGTGGGTAGCTCGCCGTCCGATCAACACCAGGCCCGTGAGTCGACGGCGTGTAGTGTTCCACGCGTGCCTCAAAAAGATGATTGTCAGCCACCACTGACGGGGCCATCGTGGCCGGCGCCTGCATGCTTAGGGGTAGCGGATAAATTCTTAAAATGAGATACCCCTCGGCACTCAGGCAGGGAAGGAACAGGGGTGGGTTTTAGTCAGTAAGAGTCTGACACGCCCTCCCGCTCCACCCAGAGCGGCAGATGTCATTGGATGATTTCCTAAGCCACAAAAAAAAAAAAAAAACCCGGGCAGGCATCGGCCATGACGGGCCCCGTCATGTTTTGCTGACAACTCTTTGAGGCGCGCGTGAAACACTACGCGCCGTCGACTCTCAGGCCTGGTGCTGATCGGACGGCGAGTTACCCACTACTCGCCGTCCGCAGGTCCAGAAGTAGCTTATTCACTCTTGAGTTAAATACCCCTGGGTTATTTCTTTCAGGAAACACAGACCCAGGCAGGGAATTCCAATTCTTCGACGATGCTTTTCACTCTTATCTAAAAAGCTGATGAGTTATGCCTAGTTGATAGCGACTACATAAGCTGACAGAGAAGAGTTCCATTTCTCCGTTTGGTTCCTTTCTTCCGTTCCAAAAGAAATTTTTGATTCTAGGATATACCAGTTTCCTCACGATGTATTCCTTCACTGTTTTGAGATAGGTTTGAAAGCGTCTGCCTAGGTTTGAACCTACGACCGAAATTTGGGCTGTTACCACTGGGGCACCACTGCTCAAGGTTCAAAATAATAATAATAATAATAATAATCATTTTATTTCAGAAAATTCCATAATTTGTTAGTAAACATTAACCTTAATAACTATGTTAGTATGTATACATGCAGGTTGGACAAATAATGGACGAGCGGGCAATCAAATTTCCCCGCAATGACACTCAGGAGACTGTTCGAGCTGCCCCGGACCCTCTGCAGCAGCGAGGCGGCGCGCTTACGTCTGATCGCTGCGAAGCCATCAGTGTGCGCATCAGCAAATATTCCCGAAGCACTGCAGAAGCGTGGCAGCCCCAACAGCATCCTGAATGCATTGTTGTATTGAACTCGAAGAGCATTGATGGCTTTCTGCGTACAACCCGTCCAGAGGCTGCACGTGTAAAAAGTCTGACAATATGCTTTAAAAAGCGTCACTTTCACTTCACACGTGCATCGAGCAAACCTACGGACAAGCATGTTGCATCGAACCGCCAATGCTCTTCGTTCCCTTTCTACATCTAGATCATCTTTGAGGCCCGCGGTGACAATATGGCCGAGATATTTAAATTGTTGAACACGATTCAAGACACTACCTGCCAGTCTAATAGGAGGAAAAGTTACTGAGGATTTTGCTCCAAAAATAAGAACCTCACTCTTTTTGGCATTGTAACTCAAACCGTGCTCCCCAACATACCTCTCACAAACATCCAATAGCTTTCTCAAGCCCGCGACTGACGGGCTCAATAGTGCCATATCATCGGCATAGCTGATATTATTGAACAGACTGATATTATTGTTCAGCTTGGGTAGCGCATGTCAACGCATTTTGGAGTTTCTGACAATTAGTTAACGTTGATAAATCAATCAACCTGCCAAGCCTTTTTCCCAACTATCTTGGAGTCGGCTTCCAGTCTAACCGGATGCAGCTGTATACCACTATTTTACATGGAGCCACTGCCTATCTGACCTTCACAACCCAGTTACTGGGTAATACGATACCCCTTGGTAAGACTGGTTGTCAGACTTTCGGGCTTCTGACGACCCGTAACGACTGTCAAAGATCCACGATTGACAGCCGCGACCAACGGTTTAACGTAGTTTCCGAGGCACGGAGGATATTTGGTATGTAAATATGGTCACCCATTCATGAACCAACCCCGGCAAGTGTAGTTTAACCTGATGGATCGACTCGTGCAGCGGTTATTACTTTAACACGAACAATTAGATAAGGTTGATAGTAGGTATTTAATTATCGTGCCCGTTTCCACGACTATCAATGTAATTACTATATTGATAGCAAAATAGTTACTAGCGATCATCAATATACTCGTATAACACGACCATATAGCTAACTGGGCCAGTAGAATATTTTATTCCAAGAATATTGCTACAGTATTTCAAGAAAAAAAAGTTAATAAGTTACTATGAAGGTTGTGATCACTTTATGTGTTTTTGCGTTTATTGCTTTGTCAGCTGGTAAGCCTCCGTCAAGAGGCTGTATCTATGTCATGGGAAGGTGTACGTTATTTAAAAAAAAAACACTTTTATAGCTATCTTTGTCTATAACTGCCCAGCTTTAGACAGTTTTTAATTTTTTAATTAAAACGCTATCACTTCCTTTTCTTCCATATTACTCCTCACACAATCCATCCATCTTTTCTTTGTCCGGCTCCCTCTCCATCCATCCACATTTATATTCATAATTCTCAACTACATGTGTTTCCTCCCTCCTCTTTACATGACCATATATGTCGTATATCTTTAAAAAAATTATGGATGGATTGTGTGAGGAGTGACATGAAAGAAAAGGGAGTTAGTGATAGCGTGACGGCTGACAAGACAGAATAGAAGAAAAAAACGTGTTGCGCCGACCCCAAGTAACATGTGATAAGGAGAAAAAATTTAATATTAAAAAAAAAGCCTTTGTCTCTATCTGGGCAGCTTTAGATACAACTAAAAAATTCTAAACAAGTTACTTTTCATGCAGCCTGATGCAGTTGGTGCCAGTTATTTTAGTTCAATCATACACTTCATGCCACCAACCGCATCAGACTGCTTGAAAAGTTGCTTGATTGGAATTTTGTTGTTGTTTTCGGGTTTTTTAAAATTTTATTTTTTTTATTTCCTACATTTTCGTCAGTTACAGTTTTGTTGTTGTGTGCGTAGTTGAATTTTTTACTGCATATATTTAATACTGCATATATTTAATATTGTCATATTATCTATTAGACTTCTAATTTAATATTATTATTGTTAAAAACTCGCGTTCAACCAGTATCTCACTTGATTGTAAGCGACCTAAAATACATTATTCCGTTGTTTTAGGTTACAAGGAATGCGAGAAGGGCACACACGCCTACACCACTGGCTGCGGTTACTTGACTCCTGAAGCAACTTGCGACAATCCTCACCCTGTAGAGGATAGAAGGGGTCAAATCTGCGACTACTCGGCCTGCTACTGTGACGCTCCGACGGTCAGGAATACCATCAGCGGAAGGTGTGTGAAGCTTGAAGAGTGTCCCAAGAAAGAAGATTAAAAACGTCAGGAAATTTTGAGGCTGATTCGATAGCAAATGTTGCTGAGATGCCATATGTCTGATCCAAATTATTTTTAATTAAAATGTGTTTGTGACACAATTTTTTTTTTTTTTTTTTTTGTTATACAATGTAGCGTTAGAAAAGATGATCTGGAAAGATGTTGGGGAGGTCTTGGTCCAGCAGTTTGACATTCTCAGACTCAAAGTACCTATTTTTCACTTTTGAAGTGTCAAGAAGCAAGTTTTTGGCTTTGGTGCACTTGGGGGCATGAAGTCTATGGTTGAACTAATATAACTGCCACCAACTACATGAGATTGCTTAAAAAATAGCTTGTTTGGAATTTTTAAGTCGTAAAGCTACACTATGTTATTAATTTAAATTCAAATATTCACATATCAAATTACGATGAAAATGAGTTTTATCTGCCTAGACTTTTCTAAATATTGGTTGGATTCCAGTCTAACCGAGTACGACTTAAGGCGCAATTATACGACTTTTAATGATTTTAAATTAAACATCACGTCTAAATGACTACTTTTATTTCTTTAGAATAAATTTGTATTACTCTAAACAATTTTCTTCGTAATTTGTAAGTAAAATATTTCAATTTATTAATTTATAACATAGTGTATTTAATTTGTAAAGTTCTGTGAAAAAAATTGAGAATCACGCAAAATCTATTGAGCGTATTTTTATGAAATCTTCACCATTTTAAAGACAATTTCATTATTTATCTCTTAGTGTACGTGTTTTAGTATAATACTTGCTGTTTTATGTATAATACATGAATTATGCTTGCAATTTGGGAAAACGCTCCTTGATGGGCGAGTCCTATTACTGGGTGACCGTACGATGCGCTGCGTGAACTCAACAGAACACGCAAGCTTTACCTTAATACCTGCCAATCTGACTTATTACCCCGAAAGATTGCAGTCTTCTTACTTTCCTTGATTTTCACTACATGTGAATCTTCGATTATATAATTTCACGGCTAGACACGGATCGATCATAAAATGTAGCGTTTTCTTGTAGACAAAATGTTTTGTTCATAATTCACCGTGAGTTTATATTCTCCCTACGTTTATTATAGACTTACCCCCAAAAACACTTAAGTAAATGTTTGTTTCTGGCGCCAAGCATTATTCTTAGGTCTTTACTGAAATTACCGTAATTTGAAACTGCGCAGACAGTTCAAACTGTGATAACTACGGACTGACTTGGAATTCCAAGCTCATTTTTTTCTTTGTGTTTTGGTTTTTCTGTTATTTTTGCCATGATGAAATCTCAAAGGAAAATGTTTTTTCATAATATGAGATCCAACATGAAAACAATTCGTTTCAAAAGGCACGCCATAACGGCTGCTCGGCGACAGGTGTACTGGTGGTCGCCGGAGCTTACGGCTCTGCGCCAAGCGTGCATAGCCGTACGACGCCGGTACACCAGGCACCGCAGGCTCCGTAACCGCTCGCCAGATACCGAAGCCATCGAGGCGGAGCTGTACGAGGAGTAAAGAGCGGCGAGGACCGCCCTCCGAGCTGAGATCAGGCGGGCCAAGAAATTGGCCCGCGAGGAGTCGCTGGGGACTCTGAACAGAGATCCTTGGGGGCGCCCATACAAAGTGGTGCGGGATAAACTCTGCCCATATGTGCCCCCGCTGACGCAGAGTCTCCGGCCTGAGCTCGTGGAGGGCGTGGTGAGCGCTCTGTTCCCTTCGCCAAGGGAACTTACTCCCCCGCCTAAGGCTCCGCCTCCTGCGGTGCCTGACGCGGACCAACCATGACCAACATGACGACGATGCTCCCGAGGTGACCTAGGTAGAGCTGAAAGCGGCGGTGCGCAGGCTAAATGCCAAAAGCACCGCCCCAGGACCCGATGGCTTTCATGGGAAAGTCTGGGTCCTGGGCTTGCAAGAAGCTCTCGGGCCTCGACTGAGAGGGGTCCTAAGCGCATGCATGGAGAGGGGCCAGTTTCCGCTTCGTTGGAAGACGGCGAAGCTGGTCCTGATCAACAAGCCGGGGCGCCCCGCGGACTCTCCGTCCGCTTACGAGCCCATTGTGCTGCTCGACGAGGTGGGCAAGCTCTTCGAAAGAGTAATTGCAGACTGCCTCGTCGGGCAGCTGGTGCGGGTGGGGCCGGATCTGGTGGAGAGCCAGTAGAGCTTCCGCAGGGGGCGCTCCACGGTGAACGCAATCATGCGCGTACGAGCTCTCACGACAGTGGCCCAGGGTAGGGTCATCTTGGCGGTGTCTCTGGACATCGCCAATGGCTTCAACACCCTGCCCTGGATTTGCATAGTGGAGGAACTCCGGTATCACCGGGCGCCGCCCTACCTCCGTCGCTTGGTCGAGTCATATTTGACGGACAGGGCCGTCATTTACCACGGTCACCAGGAGAATGGAACCGGCGAGAGATGTCGTGCGGTGTTCCACAGGGATCGGTCCTGGGACCGCCTCTGTGGAACATCGGGCACGACTGGGTGCTGCGCGCCGACCTCCCTAGCGGCGTCAGCGTAGTTTACTACTCTGACGACACGCTGGTCCTGGCGCAGGGGAGGTCGTACCAGGTGGTGGCCGACTTGATATCACGCGGGGTTGCGACAGTCGTTGAGAGGATCCGGCAACTGTAAAAGTCCGAGGCCATGTGTTTTAATGGTCCTCGGAACGCGCCACTGTCGGGTTCCCGGATAACTGTAGGAGGGGTTCACATCGGCAACGAGAGGACGATGAGGTACCTAGGTACACCTCATCGTCCTCTCGTCAGCTGGGTCTCGTCCTCGACAGCCAGTGGAACTTCGTCAAGCATTTACAACGTTTGGCTCCCAGACTGCAGCGGGCCAGTACTGCTTTGAAGCGGTTCCTGCCTAATCTGGCGGGTCCAAACGCCTCCTGCCGGAGGCTCTATGCGGGCATCGTGCGGTCCATGGCCCTTTACAGGGCACCGGTGTGGGCGTGTGTCCCTGAGGCGGCGACCAGCTTGCCGGTTGAACGCGTCCCAAAGGGTCATGGCCATTTGGCTCATCCGAGGATAGTCATCCGAGGAGGTCTCCAGTGAGGTGGCAAGCCTCCTTTCCGGACTGTCGCCATGGGATCTGGAGGCCTCGCGCTGCTCTGGGAGTGGCGCGAGGAGGCCAAACGAAGGGGTGAAACTCTGCTGCCGCGACACCTCGCGGCTCGGCAGACGGAGCTCCAGCATGATCTCATGACGACATGGAGACAGCAACTGTAGCAACCCAGCGCTGGGCACGCCACTATCGCGGCGATAATGCCCCTCTTTGAGGAGTGGCTGGAGAGGCGTCACGGCGTCCTCACCTTCCGCCTGACGCAGGTCTTCACCGGACACAGTTTTTTCGGGAGGTTCCTGCATCAGATTAGGCGGGAGGAAATGCCCGTGTGTTACCACTGCGTGAATCGCCCAGAGGACACGGTGGAGCACACAGTGGAGGTCTGCCCCGCTTGGGCGGAGCACCGCCGTGTCCTCGTGGATGCGATTGGACCTCTCGCGCCCAGCCCTAGTTCAGGCCATGGTACGGAGCGAGAGGGAATGGGAGGCAGTCTCCGTCTTCTGCGAAGCAGTAATGCTCGCGAAGGCGGAGGCGGGACGCGTGAGGGAAGCTCAACGGAGTGGCGCTCACGGCCCCGGCCGCTACCACTGCAGGATAGGTACTGGGCGTACTGGGCGTAGGACGTCGAGAGACGATCTCCGGCCACCGTAGACCCGGGCCTGCGGACGGCGAGCAGTGGGTAGCTCGACGTCCGATTAGCACCAGGCCCGTGAGTCGAAGGCGCGTAGTGTTCCACGCGCACATTAAAGAGATGTTGTCACCCACCACTCACGGGGCCCATCGCGGCCGGTGCCTGCATGCGGAGAGGTAGCGGATAAATTCTGAAAATGAGTTACTGCACCCCTGGGCACTCAGGTAGGGAAGGAACCGGGGTGGGTTTTAGTCAGTAAGAGTCTGGCACGCCGTCCCGCTCCACCCAGAGCGGGAGAAGTCATTGGATGATTACCAAACCAAAAAAAAAAAATGCAATAACGGCGGAGTATACCTATCGCTTCCTTCTCACATACGAATGAATTAAATATTATTAGTTTAGTAACATTCGTTCTGGAAGTATTATTTTAAAACCGCCCAGATAAGAACGGTTACTAGTGAAGTAATTTTTCTTAAACGGAAGCGATTGGAACAAAAATACACAGCTCATTCGTTAGCAGTTCTAGATCCGTATACGTATTTAATATTACATTATAGTGTAGATATTTATTGACCTTAACAACTATACTGGTAATCGTTTTTATTTGACAAAAGATAGGAATCATATAGATAGATACTATCTTTCAAATTATTGTAGGAGACAGATAGCTGTGTCGCTATCATATTTATTTTGTATAACAGCCAAGAATTTGGCTAAACAAATTGCTTCTATTGAGCAATGCAATGACATTTTTCATAATTCTGCCAATGTCTTGGCATCAAATTTTGACATTATTAATAATTTAAATTAGTAATTAAGACAACAGAGACAATCTCTAGCAATTATTTAAAGAATGGTGAAAACAATGTTTTAAAATCAACAAATAGTATCAACCTGGTGCACCAAAATATTTATGGTTGTATGGGCAAGGATTTAGAAATAGAATTATTCCTTAAATTTAACAATGTAGATATTCTTTGTATAACTGAACATTGGCTTAAAAGCCATCAGATTATGTTTAATTATAGTAATCACCAGGTTGGTAGTTCGTTCAGCAGAGTAAATGCTATACATGGTGGCTCATTAATTTTCATAAATAATATACTTAAGTTTAAAGACCGCAAGGATATTGTGAGCCTCTCTGTTGAACAGACAGTTGAAATTGCCTGTATTGAATTGGAGCAGTTTGTTATATTAAGTGTGTACAGACCACCTAAAGGATTGTATGATTGTTTTGAAAAAGTAATGGATGAAGTGTTGCAAAAAATTTGTAACTCTAGTAAGTCTGTCATCGTTTGTGGCGACTTCAACGTTAATTTGTTAGAAACTTCTAGCCTAAGCACTAAAATTATAAGTTTGTTTCAGTCATACAATCTTGTAAATCTATTTATGGAGCCTACTAGAATAACCCCCACTACTGCATCTTGCCTAGATAATATTTATGCAGATATTTTACCTACCCACAAAAAAATTATTAATTTATTAGACTCTGATCATAGTGGACTATTGATCACTATACCAAATATAAACAAATAAGTATAAACGAAAAAAAGATATCACTGTTAACCCAAAATCTAAAGGTCGCTTGGAAACATTTAAAACTAAACTCTCAAATAAAATCCCACTTCTGTCAACTAATGATGACCCTAATCAACATTATAATGATTTTTTCAAAATGTATTGCACGCAATTTGATACTACTTTTATTCCTAAGACGATTTCGGTAAATAGCAATACTTCCTTCAGTGACTGGGCCACCATTGGTATTAATAAAAGTAGAAAACGGCTGTATGAGCTGTATGAAGAACGGACTTATATTAACACTGTAGAATTTAATTTATATGTTAAGAATTATTCTAAATTATTTAAAAAAGTATGTTATTTGGCGAAATCTCGCTACTTAAGTTCAAAAATTAAAAATAGTAGTAATGTAATTAAAATGACTTGGGATATTATTAATAGCGAAACGGGAAGGTCTTGCAACCGAAGTAGTGATTACAGCCTTGCTATTGATGACAGTATCATTAAATCAGATTCGCAAGTCGCCACGGCATTTGAAAATTTCTTTGCAGAGATTCCCGTATCGACTACAAAATCTCTAAATTCATCACCAACTGCTGCAGAAATTTTACTTAAAGAAAACGTTCCGGTTTGTGAATCCCAATTTTATTTCCAATATGTCACTTGTAATGATGTAATCAAAACTTTTAATACTTTAAATGTTAAAAAGACTGCAGATCTATGGGGTAATTCTGTTGACGTTGCTAGGTCTATTATAGACATTGTAGCACCTACTTTAGCAGTAATTTTTAATAATTGTATAGATTGTGGTGAGTTTCCTGATCTAATGAAATATAGTAAAATTATACCATTGTTTAAATCGGGTAGTACATCAGACCCTACTAATTATAGACCTATATCAGTGCTACCTACTTTTAGTAAAATTTTTGAGAAAATTATTTTAGATCAAATTCAAAGATATTTTAATAAACACAAATTATTACACAACAAACAGTTTGGTTTCACAAAGGGTCGTTCAACAACTGATGCTGGTGTTGAACTTTTGGGACACATTTATAATGCATGGGAAGATAAATGCGATGCGTTGGGCATTTTTTGCGATTTGTCTAAGGCTTTCGATTGCGTTCTCCATGATACATTGATCAGGAAGCTGCACTACTACGGAGTCCGGGGCGCCTCTCTTGATCTTCTTACTTCATACTTGAGTAATAGGATTCAGAGAGTTGATGTGAACGGCAAAAGGTCTTCCGGGTCTGTAGTCAGAATGGGGGTTCCTCAAGGCTCAATTCTGGGTCCTTTTTTGTTTCTAATCTATATCAACGACTTGCCTTACCTCATAAAGGATAAACATGATATAGTGCTGTTTGCAGATGACACTTCACTTTTATTTAAACTCAAACGTCAGCAGGTGGTTGTTGATAATGTAAATAATGCTCTTTCAACTGTAGTTAACTGGTTTAATGTCAATAATCTTCTCCTTAACGAGAAAAAAACAAAATGCATAAAGTTCACATTACCCAATGTAATACAAGTGAACACTAGTGTGTCAATAAAGGGTGAAGAGTTGAAACCCGAGGATTCCACAGTGTTCTTAGGTTTAACTTTGGATGCGCAGCTTCAGTGGAGCCCCCATATAGATAAACTGTCCAAAAAACTTAGCTCTGCAGCATACGCCGTAAGGAAAATTCGTGGTTTAACTGATTTAGAGACAGCTCGTTTAGTATACTTTAGTTATTTTCATAGTGTGATGTCGTACGGCATTCTGTTGTGGGGAAATGCCGCCGATATTCAGACAATTTTTGTTTTACAGAAAAGGGCTATTCGTGCAATTTATAAATTAAGTCCCAGACACTCCCTCAGAGACAAATTTAAAGAGATTAATATTATGACTGTTCCCTCTCAATATATTTATGAGAATCTCATGTATGCACATAAAAATATTAATCTGTTTAAAAGATACAGTGATATCCATAGCATAAATACTAGGAACAAACACAAATTTATTGTACCAAAAACCAGGCTCAAGAAAAAAATAGGTGGTTCGTTTAGATGTCAATGTATACGTTTCTATAATAAACTTCCTAGCCAAATTCAAGAACTAAGCATAAATAAATTTAAATCATTTATTAAACGTAAGCTATGCCAGAAAGCTTTTTACACAATTAATGACTTTCTTGAGGACAAAAAGGCGTGGGATTGAGCTGCTTCAATGATATACATGAGCCATTGTTTTCATATGTACTACTTACTGATGAAAAATTTTTTATATATATATTTTTTTTTTTAATATTCGTTTTGACATGAATACTTGTATAGTATTGTATTATATTTTTTATTTTATTTTTTTATTGACATTTTATTATTATTATTATTATTTTTTTTTTTTTTGACTTGAATACTTTGTTAAGTATTATATTTATTTTTATTTTTTTGATTGACATATTATGATTACTATTTTGTTTGACACAAATATTTACTTTGTAAAGTATTATATTTTTTTTTTTTTTTTTTTTGATTACTTAATTATTGTAAATGTGAGGACTATGTGGGTTATTATTATTATTTTCTCCTCCTTTTTACAGTAATTTTCAACGTTGTCTGACAGTTTGAGTACTTTTGCGGCCTACCCAAATGTCTTTTCTTTGGTATTGTTCGTCATGTCATTGAGCTCCTTAGTGGTTTTTAAGTTGAGCTATTCGACTATTGACAAATGCTTGCACTGACTGGACAGGTCCACTCAAATATGTTTGGTTCTTTCTTCAAAAGACCACTACAGACACTAAGCTGCATGGTCCTCATATAGAATAATGTGAATGCGAGAACTATGTATGTCGTTATATTCATGTAGATTTTATGATTGTCTGGCAGTTTGAGTATTTTTTGCGGCCTACTCAAATGTCCTTACTTTGGTATTGTTCGTCGGTTCGTTGAGCACCTCAGAGTTCTGAGTTGAGCTTCGCGATGACTGACAAATGCTTGCACTGTCTGGACAGGTCCACTCGAATTCGTGTGTTGCTTTCTTCATAAAGCTCATCCCAGACATAAACGTACATGGTTCTCATATGATCTAACCAGTCCACATTGTATGGATTTGAACACTAAAAGAGACTTTGACCTCTGAGTTTGTTTCGGTGTTTCTTCTCAGGGTAGTCAGCTAGGAAACACCGGCCTCATCTAGCTTAAACTGACAAAAAACATTGACGTGTAAAAGTGTTCCTTGTAACCTATTTACTGAATAAACATCATTTATCATTTATCATTTATCATTATCATTGATACCCCAAGGCACCAGTACGGTCTGCAGAGAACCTGGGACGTTCTTTGAAGCTCGGGGACTCACGTCACTCAGTCGTTTTTTTTGCAATTTTTTGTGTAAACGTAAATCGTTTGTATTTTTTGTAACAAGGTTTTTTATAAATATATCGCTGTTTTTGTAATAATTTTGTATGAAATCTAAGAAAACTTGTTTTTTTTTTAAATATGAGTTTTACTTTGGAAGGAATGCATCTCAAACGATATCCATTTGCGCGTCCAAAATAGCAAACACAATAGATTTTTGTGTCGCGATCACGAGGTGATTGACTGTCTAACTATTGTGACGATTGTAGCCACAGCCTAATCTTAGCGGGTCTGTACCGGCCTTCAACTGGCTGGTAAGAGTATTGGAGAGCCGGTTAAATAGAGAGTGTCGGTATCACATTTGTTTTAGAGATGAGTTTGCTTGCCCGGCCGAAGTGAGCACTTATGTGATTTTCTTATAAAACCCAATATAATATTATTTAAAACGCCCTCAGCTCTTTTCCTTATCCGCCGGTAGCGAGTTATCCTTTCGTACAGTACTCTCGCAATAAGCAAGTGAGTACCTGAGTGCCCAGGGGTGCAGTAACTCATTTTCAGAATTTATCCGCTACCCCTCCGCATGCAGGCACCGGCCGCGATGGGCCCCGTCAGTGGTGGGTGACAACATCTCTTTAATGTGCGCGTGGAACACTACGCGCCTTCGACTCACGGGCCTGGTGCTAATCGGACGTCGAGCTACCCACTGCTCGCCGTCCGCAGGCCCGGGTCTACGGTGGCCGGAGATCGTCTCTCGACGTCCTACGCCCAGTACGCCCAGTACCTATCCTACGGTGGTAGCGGCCGGGGCCGTGAGCGCCACTCCGTTGAGCTTCCCTCACGCGTCCCGCCTCCGCCTTCGCGAGCATTACTGCTTCGCAGAAGACGGAGACTGCCTCCCATTCCCTCTCGCTCCGTACCATGGCCTGAACTAGGGCTGGGCGCGAGAGGTCCAATCGCATCCACGAGGACACGGCGGTGCTCCGCCCAAGCGGGGCAGACCTCCACTGTATGCTCCACCGTGTCCTCTAGGCGATTCACGCAGTGGTAACACACGGGCATTTCCTCCCGCCTAATCTGATGCAGGAACCTCCCGAAAAAACTGTGTCCGGTGAAGACCTGCGTCAGGCGGAAGTTGAGGACGCCGTGACGCCTCTCCAGCCACTCCTCAAAGAGGGGCATTATCGCCGCGATAGTGGCGTGCCCAGCGCTGGGTTGCTACAGTTGCTGTCTCCATGTCGTCATGAGATCATGCTGGAGCTCCGTCTGCCGAGCCGCGAGGTGTCGCGGCAGCAGAGTTTCACCCCTTCGTTTGGCCTCCTCGCGCCACTCCCAGAGCAGCGCGAGGCCTCCAGATCCTATGGCGACAGTCCGGAAAGGAGGCTTGCCACCTCACTGGAGACCTTGCGGTATCCTCGGATGAGCCAAATGGCCATGACCCTTTGGGACGCGTTCAACCGGCAAGCTGGTCGCCGCCTCAGGGACACACGCCCACACCGGTGCCCTGTAAAGGGCCATGGACCGCACGATGCCCGCATAGAGCCTCCGGCAGGAGGCGTTTGGACCCGTCAGATTAGGCAGGAGCCGCTTCAAAGCAGTACTGGCCCGCTGCAGTCTGGGAGCCAAACGTTGTAAATGCTTGACGAAGTTCCACTGGCTGTCGAGGACGAGACCCAGCTGACGAGAGGACGATGAGGTGTACCTAGGTACCTCATCGTCCTCTCGTTGCCGATGTGAACCCCTCCTACAGTTATCCGGGAACCCGACAGTGGCGCGTTCCGAGGACCATTAAAACACATGGCCTCGGACTTTTACAGTTGCCGGATCCTCTCAACGACTGTCGCAACCCCGCGTGATATCAAGTCGGCCACCACCTGGTACGACCTCCCCTGCGCCAGGACCAGCGTGTCGTCAGAGTAGTAAACTACGCTGACGCCGCTAGGGAGGTCGGCGCGCAGCACCCAGTCGTGCCCGATGTTCCACAGAGGCGGTCCCAGGACCGATCCCTGTGGAATACCGCACGACATCTCTCGCCGGTTCCATTCTCCTGGTGACCGTGGTAAATGACGGCCCTGTCCGTCAAATATGACTCGACCAAGCGACGGAGGTAGGGCGGGGCAAAAAAACTTTAATTTCGGAAGTCGTTTTTTTTTGTGTTTTGTTTCTTCGTTATTTCTCACCGACTTCTGAAATTAAAGTTATTTAGCAATTATTTGTGTATTTTCTTTTTTGGAAGTCGGTTGTACTTTTTGTAAAAAAAGAATATTATTCCATCATCATCATCATTTCAGCCGAAAGATGTTCTGCTGGACATCAGCTGGACATAGGCCTGTCTTAAGTGTGGCCATAACAAACGGCCATGTGCGTCTCCCGTCCATCGAATTCTTGCGACTCTCACCAGGGCATCGGTCCACTTTATGTAAGTGGCAGTGGGATATTGCTCGCAGAATAGATGATCGGTGATGAAGATGTTTCAGGTACGAAATTTAAAAAAGCGAGTCAATCTATCAATTCAAGGTCGCTCAGCGCGCTATGAAGTGGGCTATGTTAGGAGTTTCTTTGAAGGATAAAATCAGGAATGAAGTTGTCCGGAAAAGAATCGGAGTAACCGACGTAGCTTGCAGAATAAGCAAACTGAAGTGGCAGTGGGCTGGTCATGTTTGTCGAAGGACCGATGGCCGATGGAGCAGACGAGTCCTGGAGTGGAGACCGCGTATCGGCAAGCGTAGTGTGGGACGCCCCCCAGCTAGATGGACCGACGACCTTAAGAAGGTGGCTGGGATAGACTGGATGCGAAAGGCGGAGGACAGGGTGTTGTGGCGCAGCCTCTGAAAGGGCCTATGTCCAGCAGTGGACTGCGATAGGCTGAGTTGATTGATTGATTGAGTCAATCTGCCTAGCTTTTTCCCAACTATCTTGGGGTCGGCTTCCAGTCTAACCGGATGCAGTTGAATACCAGTATTTTACATGGAGCGACTGCCTATCTGACCTCCACAACCTAGTAACTGGGTTACTACCCAGTTACTTGGTATCGTATTCGATACCCCGTGGTAAGACTGGTTGTCAGACTTTCGGGCTTCTGTCGACCTGTAACGACTGTCAAAGATCCACGATTGTCAATCGTCCATATTTAATAAACAATAAAAAAAAGAGCCACGATTGACAGCCGGGGCCAACGGTTTAACGTGCTTTCCGAGGCACGGAGGAGTCTCGGTATAATAATAATAATAATAAATTTATTTGCAAAAGTACACAATTACAGGTGACAATTTAGAGTACAGTAGACGAGGGTACAGAATACATGGTCAATGACCCCCATGCTAGGCACGGAGGAGTCTCGGTATGTAATGACGATAACCCATACCCATGGATGACCCTATCATCTTTACTTACCGAGATCGGGGTTGGTCCACACCAACCTCGGCAAGCGTTGCCTTAACCTAATGGATCGACTCGTGCGCCTGTTATTACTTTAGCCACGAGCTCTTAGAGGGGCAAACCCACGGTGTTACACCCTTAGTCTACCACCCTTTTCTATTCGTAACTTTATTTTACGAACCACGTGCTTTGTCGGGCCACAAAAGGGATGATTGAAAAGCAATTGCATGCAGCTGAGATGAGAATGCTAAGTGTGTGTGTGTGTGGTTTTACGCGCATGGATAGAATTAGGAATAAGTATATAAGAGGAAGTCTGAAAATGGCACCACTGACTGAAAAGTAGTGTGGAAATCGGTTGTCGTGGTATGGGCATGTGATGCGGAGGAATGAAGAAAATGTCGTGAGGAAAGTCTTGTGTATGGATGTGGATGGCTGTAAGAGTAGGAGAAGGCCAAAGAAACGATGGATGGATTGTGTGAAAGAGGATATGGATAAATAATAATAATAAAATAAAAATATTGTGAATGGCATGCCACCGGCCCGGGGAATCAATCCGACACATTATTTCTGGTTGTTCTCGTCTAGCTAACGGAGACTATTTGCGTAGACACAACCTTGTAGCCAGGATTATCCACCAGCAACTTGCTCTTAAATACAATCTTGTGGACAATGGCAATATCACGTTGTATTGGGATCGATCTATCATTACTGATAGGACTATTGTTGCCAATAAGCCTGACATAGCGGTGATAGATCGACAAGAGCGTCGCACAATGATTGTTGATATAGCTGTCCCTCATGACGAGAACCTCGTGAAGGCTGAGAAAGATAAAAAAACAAAGTATCTTGATCTGGCTCGCGAGGTTGTCGACATGTGGGAGGTGGAGACAGCAGTCATTGTGCCGATAGTCGTAACGGCCAATGGCTTAATAGCCAAGAGCCTCGACAAACACCTAAGGAGGCTCTCGTTGGGCAGCTGGATCAACGGCTTGATCCAGAAGGCAGTACTCCTGGACACGGCGCGCATAGTTAGGAGGTTCCTCTCTCAGGAGCCCTGACCACCGGTACCTTAGACCCTATCCCGATACCGGTGGGATACAATTTTTTTATATTTTTAAATGTTTTTATATTTTGATATTTTAATATTTTAATATTTAAAAATGTAAATTGTATGTATATAAATAAACGAAATAATAATAATATTCCACAACTATCACACAACGCCATCTAGTCCCAAGCTAAGCAGAGCTTGTGTTATGGGTACTAGACAACTGATAAACATACTTATATATTTCTAAATACATACATATTATAGATAAATTACACCCAGACACAGAACAAATGATCGTGCTCATTACACAAACATTTGTCCTGGCGGAGAGGCCGTGTGTTCGATTCCCACGAATCGAACCCACGGCCTCTCGGCATAGCAGTCAGGGTCACTAACCACTAGACCAACAGGCCAGTCAAATAGGGAGTGACTACAGAGATGACGACTAATAGAGGAGTATGGAAGAAAAAGACATGTTGCGCCGACCCCAAATAAATTAGGATAACGGTAGGAGAATAATGAACTTTATTTTGCGAGATTTTTCCTTGCTTGCAACTAAGAGCCCCAATACTAATTTTTCGGCGATCACAATTTGTGCACCAATCGTAAATCTTCTAATCTAATTTTGTATTGAGCAGACCAGAGTGTTGTGAACTGACTTCAAAAAGGAGGAGGTTCTCAACTCTTCCTAAAAATTGCAAAATAACTTTGCAATATTTATGTACTTAATACTAGTATTCAATATCTTGAATTAGTGAAGAACACTGTTACAAAAAGTTCTAAGACAAATCGTTTTGTCCGTCAAAAAACTCAAATTAAAGAAAAAAAAACAAGATTTTATTCTTTTTCGATTTAAAACCGGCGAAATCAAAGAGATTTCGTCAGTCGTCACACAATACAGCCAGATGAATAGTCCCCAAATATTGTGATATTTGTGCCATCAAATACTCTTATATTAAACCTGGACTTGATCCATGACGTAGTGAATTCAGAAAAGTAAAACAATTTCTAGATATTTTTATCAATGATAGGTCGACTTCTAATGATTTTTAAATGAACATCACGTCTAAACGACTAGTTTTATTTCTTTGGAAAAAAATATATCTTACTTTAAACAATTTCCTTCTTAATTTGATACGTGAATATTTAAAATTATATTTTTATAACATAGTGTAATCAATTTATAAAGTTACTAGCTGCGCCCCGCGGTTTTACCCGCCTAGACCGGAATAAAAGGTAGCCTGTATGTTAATCCAGGCTATAAGCTATTAACATACCAAATTTCATCCAAATCAGTCCAGAGCGTGAAGAAGTAACAAACAAACACACTCACAAACTTTCACATTTATAATATTAGTAGGATGTCTAAAGCGGATAATAAAATGAGAATCGTGCAAAAACTATAAAGCATATTTTTATGAAACCTTCACCATTTTAATGAACATTTAATTATTTATATTTTAGTACACGTGTTGTTTTATGTGTAATAAATTAATAATGCGTCTAATTTCGGACAGCGCTCCTTGATGGGCGAGTCCCATTACTGGGTGGACATACGACACGTTACGTGAGCTCAGCACAGAACACGCAAGCTAACCACTCAAAGTCGTTGGCAGTTAATAGCGCCTAATCATCTTTGTCGGCTCGGTTGGCGCAGTGGTTGAGCGATTGGCTGCTGCGCTGCGTATCGCGGGTTCGATTCCCGAACAGATCAAATATGTACAGTCTACAGATAGTTTTTCCGCTTCTGGGTACAAAGCCCTCATGATACAGAAGTAATTCCTATTGTGGAGATAGGTTTATTACAAGCAAAATGACGACATTAATTAAAGCTTTTAAAATTATTGTCATTTGTAAATGAATTTAATGACATTTTTAATTTATTAGATTGACATTTGTAAATTGTTCTATCGACATTGTTAATTTAATATAAGTACATTAATTTTAAATTACTATTGACACTTTTAATTTAATATATTGACATTTATAAATAAATCTATTGACATTTTCAATTTAACTTATTGATTATCTTAATTTCAGTTCATTTTCAGTTATTTTTTTATGACATTTTTAAATAACAAATCTTTACATAACTCATTGTACTTAATTTAAGTTTATAATTTATTGTTTTGTGTCATAATGGCTCATAGTACCTAATTCAGAATATTTTTTGAATAGTACAGTCATAATAATAATAAGGGTAATGTAATTTGTATGCAAATCCTGACAAATGATAATAGCAATCTTGGTAGATGTATTGTGTTAAATAATTTTGCATGCCGTAAGGCAAAATTTATCGGGACTATCCTTAAAATTACCATCTTGTCTGTTTACCTACGTTATTGGCAAATAAATGATTTATGATTATGATTATCGTAAAATATAAACTTATCTTATTGTTCTATAAGTTAAAAAGATTCGTACGAAGTTGGCATACTGCTCTCCTTTCACTGTGCTCCTGACAACTGACAACCAGTCAGAAAATAATAAAGGTGAAAAAAGTAATTTCTCTTGACAATCTGATGTCTGTCGGGGCGTTTATTAAATACAGTATAAGTTAGTCGGAGATTCGTAAATATAGGAACGGAGGGAAGATTATTAATTCCTTCCTTAATAGAGTTTATGACAATGGATCCGAAGGCCGACGGCCAAACCCTCGCCTTAGGCACTAAATATAACTAATAATTTTGTTGTATATTATTGGGGCAAGTTTTAAGTATTATTGAAGGGTTTTGGGTCATGTGGGTGTGTTGTAGGTAAATCTATATACAGAGTGTAACGGAGATGGGTAGTCACATTTTATATACTGCTTGTGCCCATAAATTTACAACTCTCTTCAAGAACGTCATAATCAATTCCAAAAACAAAGGACTTTCTAAACCAAATTATCATCAGCTAAACTCCTTAAGCTCCCTAAACTGCTGCTGTGTCACACCTGTATTCAAGTCTGGAGACAAAAACTGTGTAAATAACTACAGACCCATTTCAGTGATAAATAACAGGCCTCTCAAAAATTTTAGAAAAAATAATTAACTGTAGATTAATAAAATATCTGGAAATTAACAGACTACTTTCAGATAGTCAATTTGGTTTTAGGCCCAAAATATCAACTAGCCAGGCAGTACACAAATTGACTAATTATATTACTAGCAATCTAGATAATGGTATGCACACTATTGGGATCTTTCTAGATCTGGCTAAGGCCTTCCACACAATATCTCGTTAATTACTTTTGCAGAAGCTTGAAACACTAGGAATAGGAGGAGCACAACTACTACTATTTTCTGATTATCTCAGCGAACGTAATCAATGTGTAGAAATTGATCAGTATATAAGTTCGGAACTGAAAAATAGTGGTTTTGGAATCCCACAAGGTAGTATGTTGAGCCCTACATTATTTTTAATATACATAAATGAACTGCGCAACCTGTTGCTCCAAAATGGTGACATAATATCGTATGCGTATGACACCGCTTTAGTGTTCTCAGTTAAATCAAAGGTTGAGGTATATAATGCTCAGAATGGTTTTAACATTGTGTCTAAATGGCTTCATAATAATCTCCTAACATTAAATGCAGATAAAACGAAATACATTTTATTTACAATGAGAAATACAATCATCGGCACGATTCTTGATCGCTGACCTTCACCTGCGCAAAAGTGAGTTATTGGGTCCATTTGGTGGTATGAAGTGAGGCGCGGGGGCGGCGCAAGTGCCATGATTGGCCCGTAGCGCATCGCGTCATAGCCGTCACTCGGGATTTGTTCTATACTCTTGTTGCACGTACCTCACGATGACGAGTACAATTCCGGCCAATTTAATTGACACCAATTTTTAAACTGCATCATTTTAATTAATCTGGTAAGATAGAACTGAAACATTTTATGTGATTTTTTATTAATTAGACCTTTGTAATTATAATAAAAGGTGGTATTTATCGAAAGCAAAGCGGGGAAAAAAATAATTAATGTCAGTTTGTAATTATAGCAAAACTATTTTTGATTCAATTATTTTATTTGTACTTGTACTTGTATCGAAATGTACTGTATATAAAGTTTTTATCTACACTAATATTATTACAGAGGAAAGATTTGATTGTTTGTTTGTTTGTATTCAATAGGCTCCAAATATACTGTACCGATTTCAAAAATTCTTTCACTAGTTGAAAGCTGCCTTGATCCTATGTGACATAGTATTCTTTTTAGGTCCAGGATGCCAAGGTAAAACACTGTTTTAAATAGACAAGCCAGAAAACTGATTTACCATGTAAACTGTTTTATGAAAAAGGAGATTGAAAAAGGAGTCAGAAATTTAAAAAAAGTTCAAAAAAGAACAGCGGAGGCTACGAACACATCTGTTTCTTTCAACCATAGAACCAGTAAGAAATTACGTAGGTACTCGTAACTTAGAAAAAATAAATAATAAACGGGTGTGCGTTTTATTTGTCATAAGTGTACGATGCGCAAAGCGATCCCCACTCTTCCGCCGAGCGCTCAAGAACCGTGCCGGTATCTGTACTAACATACGACTTACTAATCTAAACATTTACGTACATACTAGTAGTTCGTACGCTGACACTGCATATTCTTGCCCCACTTTAGCTGACCATTTAAAATATCTAGGTGTCACTATTATTGACTCCAATATAAATTTCCGTAAACATATCGAGTTAATAGTAAATATCGAGTTATTATTAACTCGATATGTTTACGGAAATTTAGATTGGAGTCGCTAATTAAATATGTATTTAAGAATTTACGGAACATAGCCGACTATAAATTAATTAAACAAGTTTATTTAGCTTTGTGTTAATCCATTCTTACCTATTGCATAACTTCATGGGGTGGTGCTGCAATAACAATTTTACTCCCTCTAGAGCGCGCTCAAAGAGCAATACTAAAAGTTGCTACCTTTCGCCCTTTTAGATTTCCTACGCATCAGCTCTACATTGCATGTAATGCACTAACAGTACGGCAATTATTTATTCTAAGCATAGTACTACACCAGCACACTGCACTTCCTTTTGATCCATTACCATCCGACAAGAGAAGGAAGGACTTGGTTTGCATAAAGCCTCAAACTAGACATGCATTTGTTAATCGATTTGGTTTGTTTTTAGGACCTTTTCTGTACAATAGGCTCAACAAGTTACTAGGAAGTTACTAATTAGTACATCCACCGTTATAAACTTACAACACCTTTTTCACCCCCTTAAGGGTTGAATTTCAACAAACTCTTTCTTAGTGGATACCTACTCTTCACAAAAAACATACCCTCTAAATTTCATGTCTCTAGGACCAGCGGATTAGGCTGAGCTTTGACATATCAGTCAGTCAGGACTTTGACCACGCATTTCCGTACAGCCTGTATCTGCTGCATAGTTTGGTTACGTTGGTCGCAATGGTCGTTAGTAAAGGTGAAATTACACGGTTCAATCAAATTGAATCACTTTGGTTGAATGGAGCAGAAATGAAAGGAATGCTGTTTACACGGTATCTGGAAAATGAACTGTTCAACACATATTCTTCGAAAGATGTCGTCGAATGAGGTCGTACGTTTAGGAGTTGCAATAATATGTGATCATTTAATAAAAGAATTATCGAAAAAGAAGCTAAGGAAACGCCGTCGTTGGTGGGTGCGATCATGGGTATTAAGAAGGCAAGCCTTAGGAGCGTCAAACCATCTATTGAGAGAATTGGCAGAAGAGGATCCAGATGCATACCTCAATCATCTTCGCATGAATGAAGCAAAATTTGATAGAGATATGAGTGTGGTTCTGGATTTGATCCCACAAAAATGTCTCTTCATTTCATCATTCTCCTGCCCTTATCCCAATTTATTTGGGGTCGGCGCAACATGTCTTTTTCTTCCATATTCCTCTATTAGTCGTCCTCTCTGTAGTCACCCCCTTTTTACCCATATCCTCTTTCACACAGTCCAACCATCGTTTCTTTGGCCTTCTCCTACTCTTATAGCCATCCACATCCATACACAAGACTTTCCTCACATTTTCTTCATTCCTCCGCATCACATGCCCATACCACGACAACCGATTTCCACACAATTTTTCAGTCAGCGGTGCCACTTTCAGACCTCCTCTTATATACTCATTCCTAATTCTATCCATGCGCGTAACACCACACATCGCTCTTAGCATTCTCATCTCAGCTACATGCAATTGCTTTCATTCATCCCTTTTGTGGCCCAACATTCTGACCCATACAAGACAGCAGGTCTGACCATTGTTTTATAAATCTTCCCCTTAAGTTTTAGGGGAATGCGGGAGTCACAGATAGTCCCGGTGACCTGCCGCCATTTCATCCACCCAGTGAAAAATGTCTCTTCATTTACTCTTTATAATTGGGTTGATGACTAAAATATCTAAATCTGTCCGTCAGTTATAATTATTACCAAAAAATATTGGACACGTATTATTTCTTTTGTCAAATTCAACAAAAAATACCGGCCAAGTGTCTTTGCACATATAGGGTTCCGTACCAAATGTATTATTGGCTATTTTACTGTTCAAATTTGAAGAATGTAGCTCTAACCGTATTTTACATGGAGCGACTGCCTATCTGACCTCCACAACCCAGTTACTGGGTAATACGATACCCCTTGGTTAGACTGGTTGTCCGAATTTCGTGCTTCTGACGACCCGTAACGACTGTCAAAGATCCACGATTGACAGTTTGACTGACACGATTACAATATGTTATTATAACATATTGTAATTAATTTTTAATCTTATGTCTAACGCGGATAAAAAATTGAGAATCACGCAAAAACTGTAAAGCGTATTTTTATAAAACTTTCGCCATTTTAAAGATCGTTTAGTTATTTATATTTTATTACACTAATAAATTAATAATATCTACGTCTAAATTCGAACAGCGCTTCTTGATGGGCGAGGAACAACGGCTTAACGTGCTTTCCGAGGCTCGGAGGAGTCGGAATGTAAATATGGTCACCCATCCATGGACCAACCCTGGAAAGCGTAGCTTAACCTGATGGATTGACCCGTGCGGCTGTTATTACTTTATTATTAAAGGCTGTTATAACATTATTCACTAACATGGCAATATTTAAAACTAAACATATCACAAAATATTGTACTTATTACAAAAACCGGACTAGTGCATGTCGGACTTCGCACAATTAGGGTTCCGTACAAAAATATTGGTGTTTGATAGTAAAGTATACGTAATAATATTATCACCAAATTTCAAGTTCATAGGTATGGGAAGTTAAAAAATTCTTCGGATCCAAATTTTGTGACAGACGACGGACAGACAGACGGATAGACGGACACGTGAGTGACAACAGTGTGACGTAAGGAGCCTACGTGGGATGAAAAAATGACAGCACGTATAATGACAACACGTATATTTTTTTAGGGGGCCGAGTCACCCGCGTCCGTAGGAGTATACCCATTGAGTCCCTACACGTGGTCCCCGGGTGGTGCTAATCAGGTGACACAAACTGGTGGTAGGTTTCGACCGATGGCTTGCGACCAACCACTGGGCAAAGACGTACCGCCAAGCGGCCTGGTCGTGTTCCGGTACGATGCTCAGTGTAGCCAATCCAGAGGAGTTGGGTCGAAATAGTTGTTCCATTGCAGGCAGACCAACCGGGCTCGCGCTGATATGAATGTATCGGGAGACTAGTCGCGGAGGGTAGCGGGATCCGAGGCACGGTGCGCCGCTGGCCGACCGCAGTTAGTTGGGGGCCCAAGTAGTGTACTAGCCACACACGAAAGGCTGCCCCGCCAACTGACGAAAAATCCCGGAATGCACCATCGTGCTGGTTGGCGACCAGACGAGAGGGCCCGATGGACATTCCCGGGGGGGCTCGGGCGTCCCCGCAGTCTCCAGACTAGTCCCCCAATGATACCGTCCTGTCAGTGCGTACCTGAAGGTAGCCAGCATGGAACCTCATTTCACTTCCTTCTCCTCTCTTTCCTTCACTCTTCACAATCATGAACAAAGGAAATATAAAGAAAAAAGCTGTACAGCGGCAGCACTCCCTCTCACACAAAGTGCACCTATCTAACATTCGAGGTCTGCACTCAAATCTCGCCGCAGTCCACCACCACCTAGAGACTGAGAAACCAGCTCTCTTATTCCTTTCGGAGACGCAGATCGGATGTCCGTCTGACGTGGCGTACCTATCTTACCCAGGGTTTACCCTGGAGCACAATTTTAAGCCACGCGCTGGTATATGCATGTACGCCCGGGACGACATCTGTTATCGGCGTCTCCGTAACCTTGAGGACTCCAGGTTCTAAACTCTTTGGGTCCTAGTGGACACAGGCCTAGATAAAATTGTCTACGCCTGTGTCTACCGTTTGCACAGCGGTGATCTGGAGACAACTGGGCTCACACAACACCTGAGTAAAGCGGCGGATGTGGCTCAGCAACGGTACCCTTCTGCCCAATTGGTGTTACTGGGGGACTTCAACGCCCACCATCAGGAGTGGCTCTTCCCATACCAGTGCACAGACCATGCTGGACAAGAGACGTATAAGCTAGCGCTAGCGTTAAATCTCACCCAGCTGGTCCAGGGGTCAACGAGGGTGCCGGATGTTGATTCGCACACAGCCAATTGCTTGGACCTTCTGCTGACAACAGATCCAGACCGTTACTCAGTGTCGATTTCTTCACCATTAGGTACTTCCGACCGCTGTCTGGTGAAATCTGTATCCGTCTACTCCCCGCCCGATCCTAGCCCTAGAGGCACCAGGCGGGTTTGGCGATACAGGTCAGCAGATTGGGATGGCATGCGATCTTTCTTCGCATGTTATCCTTGGCGGCCCACTTGCTTTTCTTCGACTGATGTTTCGTCGTGCGCGGACGCCGTGACGGATGTGTTGCGGCGGGGAATGGAGTACTACATTCCATTCTCTGACGTAACAATGTCTGGCGGGGCTCGACCATGGTTTGGTGCCGAGTGCAATCGCGCTGATGCGCTTAAACACGCGGCCTACCTGGCATGGGTCGACACTCGGACGCGTAAAGCGAGTGACGAGAGTCAGAAGAAGAGAGCCTTCAACAGGGCTGCCAAGTTCTGCAAGAAGGTGTTGCGGAAGGCTCGGTTTGACCACATTGGCCGAATTGGGAACAAACTTGCTTCTTACCCAGCTGGTAGTAAGGCGTTTTGGTCCCGGGCTAAGTCAGTTGAATCGAACTTCTGCCGCCCCTCACTACCTCCACTGCTGAAACCCGACGGGTCGCTGGCCCACTCCGCTGAGGAGAAAGCAAGCTTGTTTGCCTCTCTGTTTGCGGAATCTTCGCGTCTAGATCCTGGTGGCGCGAGGCCCCCTGGTACTCTTGGTGGATGCGAGTCGATTATGTCAGACATTCGCATTCATCAGAAGGATGTCTGGAGGGTACTGCGTAACCTCGACGTGAACAAGGCTAGTGGTCCCGACGGGATACCGGCAATTGTACTGAGGACTTGTGCGCCTGAGTTGTCTTCGATCTTGACACGCCTATATCGCCTTTCGTTTGAGACTGCAAAAGTGCCGATGGCTTGGAAGCAAGCTAACGTGCAACCCGTACCCAAGAAGGGTAGTCGAGCTGACCCAGCAAATTATAGGCCCATCTCGGTAATTTCCGTTCTCTGTAAGAGTATGGAACGTATACTGAATGGTAAGCTCCTAGCATACCTAGAAGCTAACGATATCCTAAGTGACCGACAATACGGCTTCCGCCGAAATCGGTCAGCAGGAGATCTTCTAGCGTATGCCATTCACATCTGGAGTGAGGCCATCGACAAACAAGGGGAAGCCCTTGCGGTCTCCCTTGATATCTCGAAGGCCTTCGACCGGGTCTGGCACGACAGCTTAATTGGCAAGCTTCCTTCCTTCGGTCTGCCCGCTGGATTGTGTGATTGGATAGCAGATTTCCTGAGGGATCGGTCTATCCGAGTAGTCATAGATGGCTGCTCGTCCGGACTGCTGGCTATTAATGCCGGTGTTCCTCAGGGGTCGGTGCTCTCGGCAACATTGTTTTTGCTGCATATTAACGATCTGCTAAAACCCGGTACCTTTGGGTATGCAGACGACAGCACTGTTGCCGAGAGATACGTGCCAGACGCACGAGTTAGTGAGTCTCAGGTCCGGTCTCTCCGAGAGGCTATGGTTGGGCGCTTGAACTTGTCCTTGCAGGCTGTCTCAGAATGGGGCGATGCCAATCTGGTTAAGTTCAATGCTGCTAAGACCCAGGCGTGTCTTTTTTCTGCTAAAAGGAGCCAATTTCACCCGGCTCCATCTTTCCGAGGTGTAACCGTGCCGATAACCGACCGACTTGATCTTCTTGGTGTTACTTTAACATCTACCCTCAATTTTGGTCCCTTCATAGAGGCTAAGGCTCAAGTGGCTGCCAAAAAGTTGGGGGTCCTCGCAAGGGTGAGACGATACTTCACGCCGGAACAGCTGCTCCAACTCTATCAAGCGCAAGTCCGATCGTGTATGGAGTACTGCTCTCATCTTTGGGATGGATCTGCAAGTTACCAGCTTGATGCCCTTGAGTCAATTGAGAAACGAGCCAAGAGGATCATCGGCAATGATAGACTCGTTGAGTCAAAACTCCAAAGTCTTGAACATAGACGCCGAGTTGCTAGCCTGTCGGTTTTCTATCGATTACATTTTGGGGAGTGTGCGACGGAATTGCATGATTTGATTCCGCCAAGCCCGTTTCATCTAAGGACCACAAGACGTACGGCGAAGTGCCACCGGTTCATGGTGGACATCCCATCCATACGCACAAAGCGTTTTGAGAAAACATTCATTGCACGTACAGCTAGAGAGTGGAATTCTCTACCGGAGTCTGTGTTTCCTGTAAGATACAACCTGGGAGTCTTTAAATCAAGAGTGAATAGTTTACTTCTAGGCAAGCGTGCTCCATCTTCGACCACATCATCGCTTACCATCAGGTGAGATAGTGGTCAAACGCGAGCCTATCAAACATAAAAAAAAAAAAAAACACGTACATCGGTCAACGTTAAAAATATATATTAAATAGAGAAAGGGCGTGGGAAGGTTCATAGTCACAAAATTCGTATTCCCTGGGAGATAGCACGGTACTACCCTGGCTAAACCTTGTGGCGGGTGACTCGGGGAAGCCACGTTGCGTTTGCCCCGGAGGTGTTGGCCGGCAGGTGGTAGCGCCGGCTCGTAGGGTCGACAGGAGCCAGGATGGGTCGGCCGGCAGGTGGTCTAGCCGGCTCGGAGACGGCCTGCAGAGGCCACGCGGGTAAATAAGCACCCGGCGTGGAGCGAGCCGCCGTGATAGGTGGCCTAGTGGTGACAGCACGAGGCACTGCGGCAGGATGGCCGCGATGGAGGACGATGTAGGTGCGTGCTCAGAGCGTAGGGCTCCAAGTATTCCCCCTCCATCTTCATGGTACGAGTTTGGGAATCCGGATCTGGGAATCTGGATCTAGGAAACCGGATCTGGGACCCTGGAAATAATGTCCAGCGTGTCAATGATGGCTGATGAGCTTCTCCGCTGATTTTGACACCAAAGCATGAGCATAGCGGCTGTACGTGCGCTAATAAGTGTGGTTGTGAAAATCAGACGGAGTTTACAAAGGTGAGGTGAAAAAGCACGATGACAAGCACATTCGAGCGCAGCAGCAGTGCACACGTCAGGATGCGCATAGCAAAGGCCTCGTAAAGTTAACCACGTGGAAGGCGTGATTACAATAATGCGACAGTTCTTTTGTAGGTTATAAACCTTGATTTTGCAATGCTAAGAAAAGAAATAGGAAAGACATGTTCTGGAAAGAATTTATACACAAAATTAGGAACACAGAATGCACAAAGCTAACCGTATGCTGTCCAGCACTCACCCAAATTACAGGGGTTGATATCACGTGATTAAGTTGGCAAATATTTGCCAATGCAAATTGCAACTGCTAGGATTTGGCGATCGGTTCACGGCTCAAGGGTGTTCGACAGAACAAGTGAGTGTGAGTCCACCGCCAGCAGTTGGATTATAAATGAAAGAAGGAATCCACGTTGTCTTGGAGGCTATTTATATCTACGCCGTCATTGACAGATGTCAACGAATCCAAAGACAATAGTGTTGTCAGCAAACTAATATTGTTTATTTGTGCAGGAGGTGATCATTCGTCGTGTTGAGGATGTGATGATGAAAAGACTTGATGATGGATACTTTGGTTTTAATTATCGTTCTACAATTTTGACTTATAATATAGACGTACTCGTTCGCCGTTAGTTTTTGGATTGAACCGTTGAACCGTTTTTTAAATTAAATCGGGTTGGGGCCCACGGTGCGTCCCCTCCCGCGCGCGCGCGGCTACGTCGTCCTCGCCTGTGATGTTGTCGCTGGCTTTGTCCGCTAGATGGCGCTGGTTGTCCGTAAACATGCCCCCGGCCTTGGAAGCTCCTGGTTCCAAAGAAGCAGATGTCATTGTGTTGTCGTCGTCAGGAAGCGGGAGTGGGCATATCTTTGAGAAGGAGCGCTTGATTGTGCCCGTCGCCGTTCTTATGCTTGCAACGCGAGCTATGTCATCTTTCCCCGGAAATGTCTGTAGAACTCGGCCTAGACGCCACTTAAGAGGAGGCAGGTTGTCTTCCTTCACGAGCACAAGTGTGTCTGGAACAATAGTGTCTCTGCTGGTCTGCCATTTCGTTCTTTTCTGGAGTTCAGAAACATATTCCTTGGACCATCTACTCCAAAAGTTCTGGCGCATCTGCTCAACACGGTCGTAGCGACGGAGACGCTGCGGAGCCGTTGCGGTAAAATCTTGACTGACGGGTGCGTTGAGTGGTCGGCCAATCAGGAAATGAGCAGGTGTTAGCGGAAGAAGGTCGGAGGCATCTGATGACAAAGGAAACATGGGTCGGGAGTTGAGGACAGCCTCGATTTGTGCCAATACAGTACTTAATTCCTCGTAAGTCAAGTGTGCATTACCTACGACACGAATTAAATGAAATTTACAGGACTTGATACCTGCCTCCCACAAACCACCAAAATGAGGCGAATAAGGCGGAATAAATGTAAATTTAATTAAGTTATTAGCAGTATAATCACGAATATCACTCTCTTTATCTACTAAAAATTTTGCAAATTCTTTTAGCGCCCCTACAAATGTTGTACCGTTGTCTGAGTAGATTTGCAAAGGTTTACCTCGTCTGGAAATGAAGCGCTTTAGTGCTAACAAGTATGCTTCAGTTGTGAGGTTAGTAACCAGCTCTAGGTGTACAGCACGCGTTGCAAAACACACAAACAAACAGATATAGCATTTTATTAACTTTGCCCCCCTTCCTGAACGGTTCAACATAAACAATGGTCCTCCGTAGTCGACGCCGCAATACATGAAAGGGTACCCGGGTTGCAATCTTTCGGGTGGTAAATTACCCATCTGAATATTTAGAGGTTTAGCTTTCATGCGAACACATTTTACACAGGTATGCACTACATGTTTAGCCAAGTTCCGCCCTCTAAGTGGCCACCAAGTTTCTCTTATAGTTGCTAGTAACAATTGGGGCCCCGCGTGTAATAATTCCTTGTGTTTATACTCAAATAAAAGACGGGTGAATCTATGTCGTCCGCATAACAACACAGGATGCTTTTTGTCATATGGAAATGATTCGGAGTTTTCTAATCTACCTCCTACTCGGATTATATTGTGCTCATCTAAAATTATGTTCAAATTAGAAATATTACGAGGGAATTTTGAAGGTTGTTTTTTTATTAAACTTTCATAAATTATTGGAAAAGATGCTTGTTGTGCGATACGCGTTAAAATTATTGTTGAAGTATTCAATTCATCAACCGACAGATTATCTACGAGGCGCTGTGATTTTATTTTATGTCGGCTATTATTCGTAAAGCGTAGAATATAGGCCATAACTCGTATCATACGGTTGAAATTAGAAAAGTTTTCGAAATGAAAGAACATTGGTTTTGTTTGATTCACTAATGCGGATTTTGTGGGTTTTAATTCTGGTAATTCATCATAGTTAATATTATAATTGTTATTGTGCTTACCATCCATTCCCTGAACGTGTAAGAATGGCGGTCCTTTCCACCACAGATCAGCTGATGTTAACATATCCAATTGCAAGCCGCGCGATAGCAAATCAGCTGGGTTCTGTTTACCACTAACATGAAACCACGCTTTATCACCCGTTAGTTCGTTAACTTCTACTACACGGTTTTGTACGAACGGTTTCAGCTGGTTCGGTGGCATCTTAAGCCATCCTAACACTACGGTAGAATCTGACCAGAAATACACATTATTAAACGTCAATCGTAACGAACCAATTATCTTTTTGTAAAGTCTAGCACCTACTACCGCACCGCATAATTCTAAGCGCGGAATGGAAACCGGTTTTACCGGTGCCACTTTACTCTTCGCACATAACAAACGCGCTGTTACAATTGTATCTGTATAACTACGTAAATACGCACATGCACCGTACGCGTCTTGTGACGCATCACAAAAAATGTGTAGTTCAACTGTGTGCGCGTTATCTCCTATTACGTAACGAGGTATGCGTAAATGTTGTAAACAATTTAATTGACGGATGAAATTCTGCCAATCTAATAAAATCGGCTTAGGCACTGAGTCATCCCATCCTATCTTAGCTAACCATAATCTCTGAAGTATGATTTTTGCAATCACTATCACAGGGGTGAGTAGACCTAAAGGATCATATATTTGAGCTATAGTGGAAAGAATACTGCGCTTACTAGCATCGGTAATGTTGTGTTCACAATGAGTAGTAAAATGCAATTCATCTGAAATGTTAAACCATCCCAATCCTAAAGTTTTTGTGTGACACGATTCTCCTAGCGATAATTCTTTAAAACTAGACTCAATTTGGGTTGGGGAAGGCGTTGCATTAAAGATCCACTTCCTCAGCGGAAAACAAGCCGATTCTAGGACTTTAGAGACACTACTACATATCTCTAATAATTTTTGATAATCTTGATTTCCCGTAATTAAATCGTCGACATAAAAATCGTCACTAATGATTTGCGCTATGACGTCATCATCGCATTCCATTGCGAGTTGCTTAAGGCACCGTATACTCAAATAAGGCGCGGATGCCGTCCCGTAGGTGACGGTATTTAGCTGATATATGCCAAGGGGATCAGACGGCTTCTCCCTCCAAAGAATTAATTGTAATCGTCTTTGATCTGATTGCACTAATATCTGGCGATACATCTTTTCGATGTCGGCACATGCGACAAATTTAAATTGCCGAAAACGTAGTAGAATAGCAAATATGTCATTCTGTAAGGTCGGACCGATAAGCTGTATGTCATTTAAAGACTTCCCGGACGCGGACTTGGCACTTGCATCGAACACGACCCTAAGTTTTGTAGTCGAACTATGTTCTCTGTAGACCCCGTGATGTGGTAAGAAATAGTACGGCGGCGAAAATTCAGTTATACGGCTCATGTGTCCTAGACTTAAATATTCTTTCATAAAATTGCAATACATCTGTTTATAACTAGGCGTGCTCCGGTTCAACTTACGTTCGAGTGCTAAAAACCTGCTTTCGGCCATCGTAAATGTGTCGCGCAGCTCGTCAGCTGATTCTTTTAAAGGAATGCGCACGGAAAAGCGACCTTTATCGTCACGTAAAGTGGTGTCTTTAAATAAATTTTCGCATGCGAGTTCTTCTTTTGTGAAATTTGGTTTATTACAAATAATTTCTTCAAGTTCCCAAAAACATTTAAGTTCCACATCTAATGCTTGCGTGAAATTATATTGCGTTCGAGTGGTTTTTAAATTAATTTGGTTTTGAACTGAACCTGAGATAATCCAACCAAGCTTTGTGTTCTGCAAATAAGGACCTTTAGGCAAACGTATTAGACCCTCAGTTAGCAGATCCCAAAACTTGTCGGCACCTATTAATAGATTAATTTCATCACTCGAATGAAAGTCAGGATCAGCCAGCTGTATGTTGTTGGGAATTTCTATATTATGATTAATGCCCAGTGATGGCAATTGTGCGGTGATTTGATACAAAACTAAGCAATTAATGTGTGTATTGTATGAGCTTGTTTTGGATCGTATATTTACATTACATAATTGTGTGGATTGTGTCACGGTGTTCCCTACACCGATGACTTGAATAGTGGACTGTATCGTTGGAATGTTAAGGGTTTTGCAAAGTTTTTCGGAAATAAAACAGTGCTGGCTTCCGTTATCCAGAAGAACGCGGGTAGTGTGATAATTATTTTTGGAATCCGCAATCTCTACTAGTGCAGTCGATAATAATACTTGATCATTAAAATAGCGCGTATCAATATTATTGACTTTGTTAGGCGTGTGAGACGTGTGAGATGCAGTGATTCCGTTAGTGGACTTTGGAACCACTATTTGTGCTGTGTGTGAAACAGTAGACGATTCGTTAGCGTCAACGAACTCACTGTGTATTAATGAATTATGCTTTTTGTTGCAGTGCCTGCACGGCCCAAACCAACAATCAGTTATTGCGTGGCCGTCACGTAAACAGTTACGGCAAAGATTCTTGTCTTCGATAAACTTCAACTTATCTTTGGGTGATAAAATAAGAAACTCATCGCACGCATACAGAGGATGATTAGAGCTGCACATAGTGCACTTATATCGCGGCGACTTTGTGTGATTAGCCGACTTCTTGCCATGTTTTTGAGTCGAAACATGACTATGTGTTTTTATTGACGGCGAACTTTTCGTGTGATTGTTCTGAGTACTTTCTATTTGTTTACCATGAGAAGGTTTTACCGTTTCTAAAAAATCTGCGCGATCCTTAAGAAAGTTCATTAAGTCAGACAACGACGTTTTTTTATTGGGAGACGTATTTGTGAGGGTACCTTTGAAAAGTTCCCATTCGCGCTCGGTCGACGAGTCTAATTTTGTTACGATAATATAAATAATTAACGTATCCCATGTGTCAGTGGGTTCGTCTAACGTTTTTAATGCGCGAAGATTACGCCAAATAGTATCCATTAGTTTACGTACTTGAGAAGCTGACTCTTTATTTATTGCCTGAACAGTAAATAACGCTTTAACGTGATTATGAATAAGCAAACGACTGTTGTTGTATCTATTTTCCAATAAATCCCAAGCAACGATGTAATTTTGTGCGGAAAATTCCAAAGCTTTAATAACCTGTAGTGCATTACCTGATAGAACGGATCGCAAATAGTGAAATTTCTGAATATTATCGAGAGTATTACTATTATGCACGAGTGATAAAAATGTATCTCGGAACTCAAGCCATTGATCATAAGAACCGTCGAAGTTCGGTAAAGTAATTGTAGGTAGTTTGATACCTTGTGTGTGTGTTTTACAATTACTGTTATCGCTTTGAACTATCGAATTATCTTTAAGAATACACTTAGACTTGGCCACAATAGCATAATATTGATTTTCAAAGCACTCCCTTTCTTGCAACTCTTTATCTATCTGACTACCTGCAACGTACGAGTCTATTTCATCTTGGGTGCTACAAAACTGATCAAACAACTGTTCCACCTTTTGCAAGCGCTCTTTTAATTCGGTTTTCTGAATTTCCGTTGGATTGGAACCGTCTAATGATTGAACGAATTTTGAAAACAACGTAAATTTGCCTTTCAAAGAACCGCGTTTTTTCACTAAATCACGAATAATATCATCAATACTTTCTGTGTCTGCAAGCGAATGCCTCTTTTTCGTCATTGTGGTGGTTGCGAGAAACAAAATCAAGTACTTACGGTTTTATTACACCGATGTATGCTCTGACCGCGACGTAGGTAGATGCACACTTACTACGAACACTGGAATTTAGACAAATAAGAGAATATTAGCACAAACTCAGCACGGAATCGGGAAGGAAAATCTTGAATGACCTGACCATTAACTGCAGATGGTGAATCTTCTCTCGAATCTTCTCTCCGTTGCTCGAATTTCGTAGAAGTTGTAGGTCCGCTTCACTCCAGCTCGCTTTGATTTTTCCGGCTCGTAGGATCAAATTATGTGCAGGAGGTGATCATTCGTCGTGTTGAGGATGTGATGATGAAAAGACTTGATGATGGATACTTTGGTTTTAATTATCGTTCTACAATTTTGACTTATAATATAGACGTACTCGTTCGCCGTTAGTTTTTGGATTGAACCGTTGAACCGTTTTTTAAATTAAATCGGGTTGGGGCCCACGGTGCGTCCCCTCCCGCGCGCGCGCGGCTACGTCGTCCTCGCCTGTGATGTTGTCGCTGGCTTTGTCCGCTAGATGGCGCTGGTTGTCCGTAAACATTATTGCTTTCCAATACTGTTAAAGTGGCTTTTGGTCTGTGTGGTTTTTTCCTTATGTTTATTTTTAATTAAGATTGTAACGCCACTACGTTACAACAGTAGGGCTTCATTCTGACCCTTCGGGTACGGAGCCCGAAAAACTAGGCATCGATTATGTTTTGAGGATAGGTTACAAATATGAACAAGTGTTAGTTCGATACACGGGTTAAACTGTCAAAGTACGTATGCAAGTATCCGCATAACACATTTAACGGTCAAAGGTGTATTTTTGGGTAATATAACTTCAAACCATTTCCTAGAAATAGAAATAATAATAATTAATACTCGTTTAGATGAATATTATAAAAATGTCGTTAAAAAAATTCTAACATGAGTAAACTATTTTTGTGTAAACCAAACAATTTTAAAATAGGAAATATTAAATACTCGTAACTGTTCCAGTATTCGTCATGTACTTATGTAATAATATTATATAGTTAAACGTTCCCTGAAAAATATTCGTTTAAATATCGAAAACCCCATTCAAATCAGATCAGTGGTTTTTGAGAAAATTGTGGAGATACTCGTTTAAACACTGATCTGTAGTCGACATGGGTCGAATACAGATAAATTTTTTTTGGTTTATTTTAAGTAGGTTAGAAAAAATTGTAGTTAAAAATATTGCAGCACTTTCCAAAGTATTTAGCCATCTATCACCAATTGAATTCTAGAAAAGTATTTTTTTATAAGTAGGTTAAAAAAAAATAAACACACGCTTTATTTCAAATTCTTTGTATTATTTTCAGCAAACCTTTTCATTTAATACCCATTATGGAAATGCATAACAATGAACTAGTCCGCTATCTTTGGGAGGTCCGCCATATTTGATTTACAATGACGTCAGTTAGCTCACCATGCATTGTCATCTATCCTTGATAACTGTGCGAAGTTTCAATTTAATCAGACGTTTTGAAGTGGCTAAAAATCACGTTTAAAGATTCCATTACGTAGACACATAACAAGCTAATAATGGATACGCTCATAACCGGTATCCCTACCCTACCATGGTTTCAAGAAACGTCTATCGGTTGCTCTTCATTGATTCCATTTCGCCGTCACGAGTAATTAATAATTTTCCCTCTCTTGACTCGGCAAATTTTCTCAACTACTACCATATACTACCCTGTACTCATTTCAAAGAGATGTAGGTAACTAATTATTGGAGAAGTATCTGTGTTATTGAAACTGATAATTATTTTGATTGGTAAAAGTATGTGTCTCCGGATTGTAAACACCGTTAATTAGGGTTCCGTAGTCCTAACAAGGGCAATGTAACCATACCATGACTGTAACATGACCTTACCATGACCGTAACATGACCGTGCCTTGAACATTCCATGACCAAGCAAAAAATATTTTTTGTATTGAAAAGTATGAGACTATACCCACTAGACCGTTCCGTCACCGAACAACACCGTCCCATGCCGTGCATGGAACGTATCGGCACCGACACAGGAACATGTATGTGAACCTGGCGTGAACAGGTGGCGAAACAGTAAGCATATGGGTAATAACCGCGTATGATGACCGTTATGCACTGGTATGATACATTGTTAATTCGGACACAATGTGACATCCACCAACTCGCATTGGGACCGCGTGGTGGATTACGACCCACACCCTCTCACAGAGAAGAGGCCTGTGCCCCAGCAGTGGGGATAATAAGAGGCTGATGATGATGACGTTCTAGTTGGTGGTCTGCAGAAGAAAGTGGCCAAACCCAAATATTGATAAGCATCCGAAACATTTATCTTCCACATTTATTATATTATTAGGATAATAATAATCTATTATTTTACCCAAATTTTTGAACCAATGAGCAAATGACAAAATAATTTTATCTGGAACCAAGATTCCTTCTTTTCTAATACAAATACACAGTTATAATAAAACTCATCTTCAAAATTATACTCAAGGTGGTATTTTTGAGTTTTTACTGCTTTTAGCGAACTCCAAGATTACACAGTTCTATTTTGGTTTCCACTTTATTGAAGGCGCTATTAAATGCCAACGGCCTTGAATGGTGAAGAACTGATGTGTGACGTGCGTGCGTGTGTGGTGTGTGTGTGTGCTCACAGAACAGGGGCCCAAATCTGTAAAATAACTAACTTGTCAATAGTGTGTCGGTAGTGTGTCAGTGGTGTCTCAATAGAATAGTCATTGATTGACATTTGGTATTCTACAAATTATTTATGGTCATTGACTTGCCACTGTAGTGCCATTGGAACGCCATAATAAGGCTATTGTAATAATTGGTAGTCTGGTCTACTTTAATACGTCAATAGCATTTGGAAGTTTTTGCAGAATATTAAATTTGCAACAGTGGCAAAATAATGTCTGTTGTGTGTCGATAGAGTGTCGATGACGTGTTGCTTAACTCAAAGTTACAGAATTGGGCCCCGGGTGGATTTCGGAGTGGCGACCGCGTACCGGCAGACGCAACGTTGGAAGGCCTAACAAGGTGGACCGATGACCTGGTAAAGGTCGCGGGTAGCCGATATTTGCGAGACGCACAGGACCGATCGTTGTGGTGACCCTTGGGGCAGGCCTATGTCCAGCAGTGGACGTGTTTCGGCTGAGATGATGTGTGACGTTACATTAATTTTTAAGATATTCTTAAATGCTGTATTTTAGAAACTTTGTTTGCAATCATTCTTCCTAGCTTTTTTCCAACTATGATGGGGTCAGTTCCCAGTCTAACTGGACACAGCTGAACACTTATTTTACATGGAGCTATACCCAATCAGGTTTCCACAACCCAGTAACTGAGTAACACGATACCCCTTGGAAAGACTGGTGGTTGGTGAAACTCTAAACTATCTTACCAAAAAATATATTAAACACCGACTATAGTAAATGATCAATTGATCACCAAATCTTATGAAGGGGATGTAGACATAGGGTGCCGCTAGAAGCATTCATTTATATTCAGCATGGTTGAGCCTTGGACCCCTAAAATCACCTGTTTCTGAACTAATTAGTCTTAGGGCACCCAAACACGGGCACTGGACAAGTCAGATTCGAAGGGCACGACGCTAAGCGAGCGAACATAGCCCCCATCATTCCCTTCTTGTTTTGGTCCTTTAAACCCTTTAGATAGAAATAGGAGCCCCGCAGCGGAGCTCCGCCAACTTATCTTATTTACGACCCATTTAATGATCGTTTACTATTTTAAGTAGTACCTACATAGTTTTTTTTAACACATTACTTTAGCTGGTGGCAAGTTAAACAGAAGCCATTTTTATTTATGGAGCATGATCCCTTGGGATGATTTTACATTATCACGCAGGCAAAGCCACTGCCAGAACATAGTGTTACATAAAGTTGTTCCTTCCCGAAAGTTTCCATAAAAGTATCAAATGTTGAGCCTCTGTGGTGTGATGTCACGTACATCAGCACATCACGTATAGCACATAGTTTAAGTTAAGATAGTCAAGCTGTGCTCACAGTTTTATTAGCATTATATCAAGTACATACTATGTATATATACGTTACTAATTAAAGGAGGAACATCAGTTGACTCATGGAGAAGTACGCATCATGTCGTTTACTTAACCCTCCTTCCCCTCACATCGCATGGCGACCCTGCCAGTCGGCTGGACAGCGTTCTAGTTGCCCAACCGGGGGCTAGTCGGAATCACTTTGGTCGGCTTCAGTCAGCTTCACGTTACGTCGAGTCGCAGGCCATGGGGAGCTCGTCATCTAAGGAAGAAGTTATTATCGCCCAGGCGGCAGCGAGTGGTTCGAATACCGCAACAGTTGCACAGAAGCAGCTATCGACTATCAGCGCGGTGCTGTTGTTCATCGCTGTGTGTTTGACGGTTGTCATCGTTGGCGTGGCAGTCCGGTTGTATAGAAGATGTCACCATAGTTGGATCGAAGAGAAGATCAACCAGCGGGAGGTTCGGAAAACTGTGCATATGGCCTGACCAGGAGCGGACGAAGCGACGGGGAGGAGTAAGTGATCGCAATGTGAACTTGAGTGTTGTGACGGACGCTTGTATTCGTCTATCAGTTTAGAGACGTTAATTTTATTTTAAATGGAAGTGGAGTGTAGTCGCTATTTATACAGCTCTATGTTGGAAGAGGCTGTTCGTAGAAATAAGTTGTAGGCGGCACGCTGTAGGAAATGGGCACGCGCAGCAAAGAGCAGCTATTGGACATACGTAAAAAATGAGAGCGTATGGCGTAGCAGTGGAATGCGCGGTCGTAGCAATAATGCACATCGTGGACGGCAGACTCAGCAAGGTCGGCAGTGCGTAGCGTGTTTTGAACATACACGGGGCGATGCTGACTCAGGCGCAGTGTCGATGTCACGGAGTAGCGAAGGCGGACAATTGAATGAGACTCAGTTTTTTCGATGCTAAGCATATTTTAGCTTGCAATAGTATTAACTGTGTTAATTTACTAACGAATAATGTAGATACGGAATGGTTAGTTGATACGGGTGCGTCGATATCAGCCATAAAGAGCAGTTTCTTGAAGAACGATGCTTTGTGATGTAAGGTAGTTAAGGAAGGTCTAGTGATTAACGGTGTAGGAGGTAGTTTACGAGCTATAGGTTATATGTATTTAAAGTAAATAAAATTAACGTCTCTAAACTGATAGACGACTACAAGCGCCTGTCACAACACTCAAGTTCACATTGCGATCACTTACTCCTCCCCGTCGCTTCGTCCGCTCCTGGTCAGGCCATCTGCACAGTTTTCCGAACCTCCCGCTGGTTGATCTTCTCTTCGATCCAACTATGGTGACATCCTCTATACAACCGGACTGCCACGCCAACGATGACAACCGTCAAACACACAGCGATGTATAACAGCACCACGCTGATAGTCGATAGCTGCTCCTGTGCAACTTTTGCGGTATTCGAACCACTCGCTGCCTCCTGGGCTAATAATAACTTCTTCCTTAGGTGACGTGCTACCCATGGCCTGCGACTCGACGTAACGTGAAGCTGACTGAAGCCGACCAAAGTGATTCTGACTAGCCCCCGGTTGGGCAACTAGAACGCTGTCCAGCCGACTGGCAGGGTCGCCATGCGATGTGAGGGGAAGGAGGGTTAAGTAAACGACATGATGCGTACTTCTCCATGAGTCAACTGATGTTCCTCCTTTAATTAGTAATGTATATATACATAGTATGTACGTGATATAATGCTAATAAAACTGTGAGCACAGCTTATCTATCTTAACTTAAACTATGTGCTATACGTGATGTGCTGATGTACGTGACATCACACCACAGAGGCTCAACATTTGATACTTAGATAGATACTTTCGGGTAGGAACAACTTTATGTAACACTAGCTTCTGGCAGTGGCTTCGCCTGCGTGATAATGGAAAATCATCCCAAGGGATCATGCTCCTTAAACAAAAAGGGCTTCTGTTTAACTTGCCACCAGCTAAAGTGAAGTGTAAAAAAAACCATGTAGGTACCTACTACTTTTTGTTTTTTTTGTGGGGTGGGAAATCATGCAATGACTTCTCCCGCTCTCGGTGGAGCGGGAGGGCGTGTCAGACTTACTGACTAAAACCCACCCATGTTCCTTCCCTCCCTGAGTGCCCAGGGGTGCGGTAACTCATTTTAAGAATTTATCCGCTACCCCTAGGCATGCAGGCACCGGCCACGATGGGCCCCGTCAGTGGTGGCTGACTACATCTCTTTGAGGCGCGCGTGGAACACTACGCGCCGTCGACTCACGATGTAGGTACTACTTAAAATAGTAAACGATCATCAAAATGGATCGTAAATAAGATAAGTTGATGGAGCACTGGTGCGGTGCTCCAATTTCTATCTGTAGGTTTTAAAGGAACATAACAAGAACGGAATGATGGGGGCTATGTTTGCTCGCTTAGCCCCCGTCGTGCCCTTCGAATCTAACTTGTCCAGTGCCCGTGTTTGGGTGCCCTAAGACTAATTAATTCAGAAAAAGGTGATTTTGGGGGTCCAGGGTTCAACCATGCCGAATATAATTGAATGCTTCCAGCAGCGGCACCCTATGTCTGCATCCCCTTCATAAGATTTGGTGATCAATTGATAATTTACTATAGTCGGTGTTTAGTTTATTTTTTGGTAAGATAGTTTAGACTTTCTCAATCTTCAAGTCTTTCCAAGGGGTATCGTGTTACTCAGTTAGTGGGTTGTGGAAATCAGATTGGGTGTAGTTCCATATAAAATAAGTGTTCAGTTGTGTCTAGTTATACTGGGAACTGACCCCATCATAATTGGGAAAAAGCTAGGGAGAATGATTGCAAACAAGGTTTCTAAAATACAGCTTTTCAGAATATCTTGAAAGTAACGTAACGTCACACATCATCTCAGCCGAAAGACGTCCACTGCTGGACATAGGCCTCCCCAAGTGTCGAGGCCACAACGATCGGTCCTGTGCGTCTCGCATATATCGGCTACCCGCGACCCTTACTAGGTCATCGGTCCACGTTGTTAGGCCTTCCAACGTTGCGTGCCGGTACGCGGTCGCCATTCCAAAAGTCCACCTGGGGTCCAATTCTGTAACTTTGAGTTAAGCAACAAGCCATCGACACTCTATCGACACACAACAGACATTATTTTGGCACTGTTGCAAATTTGATATTCTGCAAAAACATCCAAATGCTATTGAGTCAATGGCATTTGATTGGTTTTGCATAGTATTGACGTATTATAGTAGACCAGACTACCAATTATTACAATAGCCTTATTATGGCGTTCCAATGGCACTACAGTGACAAGTCAATGACCATAAATAATTTGTAGAATACCAAATGTCAATCAATGACTATTCTATTGAGACACCACTGACACACTACCGATACACTATTGACAAGTTAGTTATTTTACAGATTTGGGCCCCTGTTCTGTGAGCACACACACACACCACACACGCACGCACGTCACACATCAGTTCTTAACCACTCAAGGCCGTTGGCATTTAATAGCGCCTTCAATAAAGTGGAAACCAAAATAGAACTGCGTAATCTTGGGGTTCGCTAAAAGCTGTTAAATTCGCAAAGAAAAACAATGTTTTAAACTTCATTATCTAAACTTTGTTCGTAACTTCTTATGACGAACGTTAAGCAGTAAAAACTCAAAAATACCACCTTGAGTATAATTTTGAAGATGGGATGTAACATAACTGTGTATTTGTATTACAAAAGAAGGAATCTTGGTTCCAGATAAAATTATTTTGTCATTTGCTCATTGGTGCAAAAGTTGTGGTAAAATTGTAGAATATTATTATCCTACTAATATAAATGTGGAAGATAAGTGCTTTGGATGCTTATCAATATTTGGGTTTGGCCACTTCCTTCTGCTGACCACCACCACTAGAACGTCATCATCATCAGCCTTTAATTATCCCCACTGCTGGGACACAGGCCTCTTCTCTGTGAGAGGGTGTGGGCCGTAATCCAACACGCGGGCTCAATGCGAGTCGGTGGATGTCACATGTCTTTAAATTTTTGGTTCTAGGACATGCCGGTTTCCTCACGATGTTTACATTCATCGTTTTGAAAGCACTTATGAAATAACTTACACAAAGTAAAGCGCCTGTCTGGGTTTGAACTCATGACCTACAACTTCTAAGTCGTGGCTGTTACCACTAGGCCATCTCTGCTATCAAAATGTATTTACTTAAATTGTATCTCAAAAAAAGTAGGCAGTCAATTCGTTGATGTTTTCCTCATTCTCTTCACAAAACACGGAAGCAAATAAAAACTACGTCATACAGTGTCTAGCTAATTCACATACAAATCCACTTTACCGAAGTGGTGTTTAAAAATAATTCTAAGTATACCACTTTAACAGAAGTTAAACTGCAGATTCCGGGGTTCGATTCCTAAATCAGACAAGGTAATGGTGAGTTTATTCACCAGGACTTAACAATAGCATGAGAGAGCAGCCCGGAGGAGCTCGTGGCTAAAGTAATAACAGCCGCACGGGTCGATCCATCAGGTTAAGCTACATGCTTCCCGGGGTTGGTCCATGGATGGGTAACCATCTTTACATACCGAGACTCCTCCGTGCCTCGGAAAGCACGTTCCCGGTTGTCAATCGTGGATCTTTGACAGTCGTTACGGGTCGTCAAAAGTCCGAAAGTCTGACAACCAGTCTTACCAAGGGGTATCGTATTACCCAATAACTGGTTTGTGGAGGTCAGATAGGCAGTCGCTCCATGTAAAATACTGGTATTCAGCTGTATCCGGTTAGACTGGAAGCCGACCCCAATATAGTTGGGAAAAGGCTAGGCAGGCTGGCATATGAGAGCAGCCCGGTGTCTGGATTTGTGCATTAAATAAAACGCAGTAGTTTAAAAAACCTTTCTTTATCTGTACTAATATTATAAAGCTGAAGAGTTTGTTTGTTTGTTTGTTTGACGCGCTAATCTCGGGAACTACTGGATCGAATTGAAAAATTCTTTTTGTGTTGAATAGTCCATTTATCGAGGAAGGCTATAGGCTATATAACACCACGCTTTGACCAATAGGAGCGGAGCATCAATGAAAAATGTGGCAAAAACGGGGGAAAAAATATTCCTTTTGAGAGTTTCCGTTGCGTGCGCTACGTAAACGGTTAAAGTTACGCAAATAATATTTGTAACTTAATTGTTCCCCTTTAAAAGTTCTAAAAAAAAGTCCACGAGAGCATATGTGGTAGTACCTGTAGTTAAAAATAAAACTGGCGATATAGCCATAAGAATAACTATAGGCCTATATCATTGGCGACAATTATCTCGAAGATATTTGACGGTCTGCTTAACACGCAATTAATTAAATATATAAGACCACATGACAACCAATTCGGTTTTAGGCCCGGATTGTCTACGGATAGTGCTATTTTGTGTCTTAAGCAGACTGTCAAATATTATACGGATCGGAAAACGTCCGTATACGCTGGTTTTCTCGACCTCTCGAGGGCTTTTGACCTGGTTTCATATGAAATACTTTGGAAAAAGTTAGATGATGCTAAACTACCAAGAGAACTTATTAATATCATCAAGTTCTGGTATGGAAACCAGGTCAATAGTGTCAGATGGGCAGGGGTCAGATCTGACGCGTATGGGTTGGAGTGCGGAGTGAGACAAGGAGGGTTGACGTCGCCATTGCTCTTCAACCTGTATGTGAATGAGCTGATTGAGGAGCTCAGCAGCACCAGGGTAGGTTGCTATATAGATGGAGTGTGCTTAAATAATATAAGCTATACGGACGACATGGTGCTGCTGAGTGCGTCGCCCTGTGGCCTCAGCAAGCTGTTGCGGATTTGCGAAAGATATGCATTACAACATGGACTTGTGTATAATGTGAAAAAGAGTGAAGTTATGGTCTTTGAGGCCGGCAGCAGTAGTGTACCTATTGAGATGCCGACCATTAAACTGAACGATGTTCCTCTACAGAGAGTAAAGCAATTTAAGTATCTAGGGCACAATCTGACTGCCGACCTCAGGGATGATAATGACATTGAACGGGAGCGAAGGGCGCTGTCTGTACGTGCTAACATGATAGCTCGCAGGTTTGCACGCTGTTCGAGTGAAGTCAAAATCGCATTATTCCGTGCATATTGTACTTCATTCAACGCGTGTAGCCTGTGGGCTCATTTTACACTAAAGGCATACAGCGCCCTCCGAGTCCAATATAATAATGCGTTTAGGGTGCTGATGGGGTTGCCGCGTTACTGTAGTGCTTCAGGGATGTTTGCTGAAGCCCGCGTAGATTGCTTTTATACAGTAATGCGTAAGAGATGCGCATCCCTGGTACGCAGGGTGCGGGGTGGCACCAACAGCATCCTAAAAATGATCTCTGGCCGACTGGATTGCGCGATCGTTAACCGGTGCTGCAAGATTTCTGCTGGACTTGCAGCATAGTAACGATGTGCCATATTTGTGTTGGGTTAATTTCATTGATTGTATATAATTTAGTTTACTAACATAGATATAAGTCAAAATGTTACTAATACTATGAGTTGTGTTGCTCGAATAAATAATTTAATTATTATTATTATTATATGTCCATCTTGGTTAACTCACTATAATCTTTTTTTATGGTAATCAAATTCCTTCTAAAATAATGCATTACTTGCGAAGCTGTTTTTATAAACATGACATTAATCCTTATCCAAATAAATACGTTATTCATCATAAATATTTAATTTTGAACAAAATTGCCCTTGACATCATTTGATTTCAACGAATATCTTAGGAGATATCATAGTGTTAATCAAGTACCACACGCACATTCATGATGTGCAAGGCGGGCGCGGGTGAAACCGCGGGCACAGATAGTCTTAACATAACCATGGAAAAACTGGCATGATTAGTGTTATGACGTAAACAACGTGTTTCCTAATGTAGACTAAATGTCCAAGCAAATAGGGTCCAGTTCTTGGCATTTAGTTACCTACATAATATTTACGCAGTTTTGTAGTTTGGGCAGCATTCGTTATGCAGCTTCCAAAGTGTGGAATAACCTGCCACCACCTATTAGAGCAATCAACACGATAGGTACATTCAGAAGACGCTTACGGCAGTATCTAGTTGATGCACAACGGAAGCTGGATATGATAGCGCTAAATGTCTCTATTATGTGATAACTTATCCAACTGTAACGTGTGACTGTAGGATAAGAGTAAATGTCTGCAGTTACACAGTTGATAGGAATTGCTCATGCGCTCGGCTTGCACAGATTGCTTATGTTCTCGACACGAAAGAAGCTGTAGTTGGTGTCCACATGCCATCGTTCTGTTTTCACACATTTATGGTTTTTTACACGCTATTTATAAATTACACATATTCGTTTTTCACACACTATTATGACACTATATTGTATTATTATTATTGCAAAAAACGTAAGAAAATTTGAATTTCGCGGGCTACCCTGGAGCATCCACCTTAAGCAGTCAGTGACGTCGCGCACGCACTGTCGTACGGACGCGTGAGACCAACCATGGCCTCTAAATTGTTAAAATGTTCGAGTTGCAATATAGTCATCAACGAGGTTCTAGCATTTGTTAGTAATAAAATCGATGTTATGAACGAGGAGAGCATTAGTCACATCTATGTGAGTGCATTTTCTGACGAGGACATTCATAGTGCTAAAAATCTTCTATGCGAATCATTACCTACAGAGAAGCGTAAGAAGGCAAGGAAGAGAGACGGGAAGAAGCCCCGTGAAATTGATGATATCATCTGCATGCTGAAGGAGTCCGACCCTGAGGTCCTGCCGGTGTTTGTGGCCCGTGATCTGCAAAAGTTGCCGCCGGTGCTTTTCGATCATGTTGGCGTCACTCGCATTTTAAAGGATTTGGTGCGTATGCAGCAGGAGATGAATAAGATCAAAGAGTTGTATGTCACTAAGGAAAACCTAGATGCTGTTAAGTCTGATCTTGAAAACCTAAAAAAGGCATCTTTAGTGAACAACTTTGGAAGTACCGCCAGTAATGTGAACATCAAGCGGGGTGGTTTTTTGCTGGATAGTCACGACGACTACTGCAGCGGTCCTCGGGGACTTGCATACATGGACGCAGATCATGAAATTCCATGCAGAAAACCTAGTGAGGTCCGCTCGGACTCCAGTTATCGGGATATCGGTCAATCATTTTCCAAAAATGAAGGTGGGCGAAAAATTTGCGGTGAGATTCATGTACTTAATGAGAGCGGTATTCGCCTTACGGCGGCTAGTGACGAGCCCGAGTCGGTGACTCACGCGCAATCAGCTGCGATCGACGTACCCAGCGAGATGAGACACACGGCGGCTCCGAATGTAAACAGTGATGTATTCGGCAAAAACAAATCGTTGGCCGATGTTGTACGTGTTGGCGAGTGGAAAATACCAAAAGTAGACACAGAATGGACCGTAGTACAGAGGAGACGTCTAAGGAATCGTTTTGTTGCAAACAGAGGGAAGGCAGTTTTGTGCCCGAACGCGAACTTCAAAGCTGCGGATATAAAAATTCCCATTTACATTTATAATGTTGCGAAGAACGTGCCCGTGTGTGACATTTTAAGTTATATTGCGGGTAAAACTGATGTTACGGTACACATAGAAAAGATGTCTATGAAATTACCAAAACAGTATGATGCCAAAGTATTGGTACCAAGGCAAAATTTGGATATGTTTCTCAATGCTGATTTTTGGCCAGAAGGCGTCGCGTATCGTCGCTTTGTGAACTTCAAGACAAAATCTAATGGAACAAGTGGATAGTATGCCAATTAAACTTATTAGTTTCAATTGTAAGAATGTTATTAGATCGGCAGATTGCATACGGAAGTTGTGCAAGACAACCGACATAATCGCACTTCAAGAAACTTGGTTGTTGCCGCATGACGTACCTTTTCTCGGTACTATCGATGACGGGTTTGCGTTTACGGGCACATCAGCTGTGGATACGACAGCAGGGGTGTTAAGTGTATATATCAATGGTGTTAAGTCTTCCGGGCTACCAGTTCATTTAGGTGTGCCTCAAGGCTCGATATTGGGACCATTCTTGTTTTTGGTGTATATTAATGATTTACCATATTTTTTAAAGGGTATCTGTGACGTAGTACTGTTTGCAGATGATACCTCTCTTATCTTTAAAGTAGATAGGAATAGAAATGATTTTGATAACGTAGATAGCGCTCTCTCAATGGTTACGGATTGGTTTACGACAAATAACTTGGTTCTTAATGCTAAGAAAACTAAATGTATAAAGTTTGCCTTACCTAATGTTATAAATCTAGGACCTAATGTCATCTTAAATAAAGAAGTGCTTGAAACTGTGGACTCGGCAGTTTTTTTGGGTATAACTGTTGATTCCAAACTTCAATGGGGCGCACATATATCAGGCCTATCAGGAAGGCTCAGTTCTGCCGCCTACGCCGTCAGAAAAGTTAGACAATATACTGACGTTGACACAGCACGGTTAGTCTATTTCAGTTATTTCCATAGTGTTATGTCTTATGGTATTCTTTTGTGGGGTAAAGCTGCGGACATACAAAATATATTTGTTTTACAAAAACGTGCTGTACGAGCAATCTATAGGTTAAGGTCAAGAGTTTCTTTACGAGAAATTTTCAAAGAGATTGGAATTCTCACGGTGGCATCTCAATTCATTTTTGCAAACATATTATACATTAGACAAAATATACATTTGTACAAAAAGACCAGTGATATCCACAATTTTAACACCAGAAATAAGTATAAACTTCATGTTCCTTCCCACCGTGTTCGTAGGGTTCATGGTTCGTTTGAGGGTCTCGGTATCGAATTTTACAATAAGCTACCCCGTTCTTTTCTTGACTTGCCTTTTAATGCATTTAAAACTAAAATTAAATCTAGTCTCTGTTCGAAAGCATACTATTCCATCAACGACTACTTAGAAGATAATAATAGTTGGTCGCTGTGTTGAACGCAAGACAATGTTACACTTGATGTTCTTTCTCCATATTTAGCTTATGGTTATAACAGATTATATGAGTTCATAATATAATAATTGTCTACCAAATTTAGTGTGATGGCCCTAGTTCATCACTTGTGGCTTCGAATCACAGCCCTTTGATAGTTTCAATCTTTGTTCTTGTAAGCAGGCACACCAGTTATGTATGGAGGCTTCTTTAATTTGGTTTAGTGTTTATGCTTGAGTTGGTTTTTAATGGCATGATTGAGTGTGCTAGCTGGCAAGTGGCGGATTATTTTATTTAATTTTATGATTATATTTTAGACGGCATATATTTATTTTTCTGTTTTACATAATGTTAAGATTGTTGCTTAGAATTATATAGATTCAAGTTCTTAAAACTTAACAGACAGATGTGTTGCTGGGGAGTTTGTTGGCCACTTCTTCTTCACAGCTAAAACACTAGGAAGTGGTGACGGGCGGGCGTTTTTTGGGGGACTGTCTTTATGTAGAACTTTGACGTTCAAAAAGTGCTGGTTCTCAGCCTAGTTTGAATAAATGACTTTTGATTTTGATTTTGATTTTGGTGGTGTAGCCTTGCTCTGGAGGAAATCTGCGTTCCCGTGCGTAGCAGTAATACCGTGTGATAATGTGCATATTGCAGCCATTAAAGTAGTGCTCAGTGATAGGTCAATTGTGGTCGTATCGGTGTACATGCCCACCGCGAGTGCCGACAATTTAATTGAATTTACCAATAAATTGTCTTAGTGAAGTAAATGCGTTGATTGAAAATAGTGCCGTGGAGTCTCTATTTGTACTTGGGGACTTTAATGCACACCCAGGTGAGTTGTTTTCAAGTGAACTAATTAACTTTTGTACCGAACAATCGTGGTTGTGCGTAGATATGGTCTTGCTGCCTCTAGACACTTATACGTTTGTGAGTGAGGCACATGGCTGTCTGCGCTGGCTCGATCACTGTGTGACGACCAATGCGGCGAGACGCTCAGTACGTAAAGTGTCCGTTTTACATTATGCTTACTGGTCTGATCACTGTCCCTTGGTGGTTGAGTGTGACTTAAAATTGATAAGGCCGAAAATTATTGTGACTGAAAGTGATAACGTATATAATAAAGTAATTTGGGGAGAAAGAAACAGTGAACAGATCGAAAAGTTTTTTGAAAGTTGTCACTCGCAACTGAGAAATATTAATTTTCCTGCAGAATTTACACACTGCGCTGATCACTGTTGTTGTAATGAGGATCACAAGCGCATTTAAAGCAAATGTATAGCGATATTGTGCGAATACTTAGTAAGGCGGCGGCAGACAGCTATGTTGGTCCTGTGTTCAGGAAACATAAAAATATGCCAGGGTGGAACAAACACGTCAGCGGTGCTAACAGAGAGGCTCGATTATGTTATCAAAACTGGCTATTAAGTGGGAAACAAAAAAGTGGACCTATTTACGATAGCATGTGCCAAACGAGGCGACTTTTTAAATCTCGGGTAAAATTTTGTCAAGATAATGAAAAACAAATCAAGTTAGATATAATTGCACAGCATCATTCGAATAAACAGTTTGGTAATTTCTGGAAAAAGACAAATAAATAGAACCCGAAACCGAGTCTACCTGTGAGCGTTGCGGGCGTGCATGCACCTCGTGATATAGCCAACCTATTTCAGCAACATTTTAGGGTGGAATCTCTTCCGGTAGGCTCGACTGACCTGACACGCGGTGCTGGGACCATGGCAGGGGACGTTGCTGTTCGGTTTTGTGCCAGGGAGGTTGCCTCCGTAATACATAAAATGGTGCGGGGTAAGTCCCCTGGTCATGATGGTCTCAGCATTGACCCAGCATTTAAAGTATGCTGGTTCCCATTTGTCTCGAGTGCTTGCTATGTTTTTCAGCTTATGTGTGAGTCATTATTACCTTCCGGAGGAACTTACGCATACCGTGGTTGTTCCGGTTGTAAAAAACAGGACTGGGGATGTCTCAGACCTGGCAAACTACAGACCAATCTCGCTGGCTACTGTGATAGCAAAAGTGCTGGACAGTCTGCTTGACAAACACCTGGATAGGCATATAGAGCTTCATGATGCTCAATTTGGATTTAGATCTGGCCTTTCGACCGAGAGTGCCATAATGTGCCTCAAGCAGACTGTGCAGTACTATACAGCCAGGAGTACGCCGGTCTATGCCTGTTACCTGGACCTGTCCAGGGCATTCGACTTGGTATCATATAATGTACTGTGGCAGAAGATGAAAAATGAAACAGATGTGCCACGTGATGTTATTGCAATGTTGAGATATTGGTACTCGAGTCAAAGGAATGTTGTGAGGTGGGCGGGCTCACACTCGGACGTGTATGGGTTGGAGTGCGGGGTGAGGCAGGGGGGATTAACCTCTCCTCGTCTCTCTAACTTATACATGAACGAGCTGATCGGCGAGCTCAGCAGAACAAACATAGGGTGCCATATAGATGGTAAGTGCGTCAATAATATTAACTACGCGGACGACATGGTGCTGTTGAGCCCGTCAATCAGTGCCATGCGTAGACTACTTAGTATTTGTGAAAAGTATGCACGAGCCCATGGACTCAGATATAATGTGAGGAAGAGTGAAGTGATGGTGTTTAAGGCTGGTAATAAATCTGTCGCAAATGTTCCTCCTTTGTATCTTTGTGGTGCCAGCTTAAACAGAGTGTCTAATTTTAAGTATCTGGGTCACTGGGTCTCAGAGGATATATGTGACAACCTTGATTTGGAGAGGGAGCGCAGGGCGCTGTCTGTGCGCTGTAACATGCTGGCCCGCAGCTTTGCACGGTGTACCGAGCAAGTCAAAGTGACATTATTTAAGGCCTTCTGTCAATCGTTTTACACCTGCAGCCTGTGGACTAAGTACACGCAGCGGACATATAGTGCTCTGCGAGTACAATATAATAACGCGTTCAGGGTGCTGTTCGGGCTGCCGCGCCATTGCAGCGCTTCAGAAATGTTTGTGATGAAAAGCGTGGATGGTTTTCATGCTATCATGCGGAAGCGCTGTGCGTCCCTTATGAGGCGCATGCGGGCCAGCTCGAACAGCCTTCTGAGTGTGTTCGTGGACCGCTGGGACTCCCCGATGTGGCGGCACTGGATGAGACTTCACACTGAGGGTGGTCGCGTCCAAGGCCTGGCATAAACTGGCATTCCTGTGCGGTGCCACTTTGTGATTTCTGTGTCTTTTTATTGTATGTACTAACAATAGCTTATAAGGTTTTTTGTGTTACTAACAGTATATAGACTACGTCCGAAATAAAATGTCTTATTATTATGTCGTTTATTGCGGCCAATGAACTGCGGCATTTAATACCTACACCTTTATATATATTCTAATTTTATTTTATATTATTCTAATTTATAATAATTTATACCAGCATGTTAACGTACATAAATCAAGTTTATATTTAGAAGACTGTCTGTGTCAGATATTCGAGAGTAAATTATTGGTATAAAAGAGAGGACATTAATTCCCTCTGTATAGTTGAATATGACAATAGGAAAAAGGTTTGTGAGGTCATGAACCCAAGCTGGGAGCCTGGGGCCTACCAGACTCGTAAATATGACAAGTAGGATAATGGCAAGGATCTTATTTTGAGAAAAGAAGTTCTTTACGAGGACATAAATTAATCTGTCTATAATTAATTTATTAAAACTGCAATAAATGTGTAAAGGCGGACTTAATGCCTTAGACATTCTCTTCCAGTCAACCAATGGTAGTGGCGAGATAACATCGCAAGTCTGTGTATAAAAAACACTGGCCAAGTGCGTGTCGGATTTCGTACATTTAGGGTTCCGTACCAAATCTTGGTATTTGTTAGTAAAATGTACGTAATAACAATAATATTCTCACCAAATTGCAAGTTCATAAATTGAAATGGAACTGTAAAATTTCGGAACAAAATTTTGTGACAGACGGCGGACAGACAGACAGATAGACGGACAGATGGACAGACGGATACGTGAGTGACAGCAATAGGGCTCCTATAAGACCATTCGGGTACGGAACCCTTAACACAGTATAATATTAAGAAAAAAATGGGTACCTACGAAAGTAGGTATACAATACGTCAACGGATAGTTGCAGATAATATCATAAGATTGTAATGTTACTTGCAAGAGGGTAGCGGATAAATTCGTAACAGAGTAACCACTCCCCTGGGCACTCAGGCAGGGAAAGAACAGGGGTGGGTTTTAGTCAGTAAGAGTCTGACACGCCCTCCCGCTCCACCCAGAGCGGGAAAAGTCATTGGATGATTTCCAAACCCACATAAAAAAAAATGGGTGTGTGCTCAGGGGTCTATGGATCAACTACACCAAAAGGTCGCTAGATGTCCTGCGCATCCAGTATAACAATATTTTTAGAATGCTCTTGGGACTGTCCCGGTTTTGTAGTGTGTCAGAGATGTTTACACAGAGTCGTACCGACAGCTTACACGTAATTGTGCGGAAGAAAATAGCGTCTCTGGTAGCTAGAACCCGGGCCAGTGGCAACAGCATTCTGAAAATAGTGGCCGAGAGTGTGTTTTCCCCTTTTCTGATGCATTTTATGGAGAGATGACCGAGTAAGAAACTTCGTAAGTTCATTTTGCTTGCTAAACGCTTCTTAAACTCAAATTGTCTATACTTTTTTGTATGTACTAACACTAGATATAAGGTATGTAACTAACACTATGGATTTCGTTAGCCGATTGTTGAAATAAATAAATAAAAAACTACTGCACACGAAGTGACGGCATCGTAATGAAAGTAAAGAGAATTTGTCGCATAGTGTCGTAAAGCATTTTAAAAGAATATAAGCTTCCTTAGATCGTTTTGTTAATACAGTCCATACTTTTCTTATCAAAATCTTATGGACCTATTTATTTTACAATTACAACAAAAAAACTAAAGTATGTTTCACAAACGTAGTTTAATAAAAACAGTTATGACATCTCAGCAACATTCGTTATCGAGTCAAACTCAAGAAGTCGTAACATTTTTATCTTCCTTCTTGGGACACTCCTGAAGCTTCACACACTTTCCGCTGACGGAATCCCTGACGGTCGGAGCGTTACAGTGGCAGGCGGAGTAGTCGCAGACGTCACCCTCTTCAGCTACAGGCTGAGGGTTGTCACAGGTCGCTTCAGGAGTCAAGGGACCACAGCCAGTGTCGTAGGAACGTGTACCCGGCTCGCAAAACGCGGAACCTGTTGCAATGGAAAAATGTGTTTGAGAATATGGACGGCTTATTTAGAGTTGCTATGACAAAATCTAGGGAAAACTGGTGAACAAAAAACTTAATTTTGTTTACAGTCCTTCTGAATTTGGTTTTAAACAAACGATAAATAATATGATGTCTTCCTTCACCGATGTCAGTGATGTGCAAAATAAACTTTGAAATGAATACTATTAATACTGAATTAGTGACCCGCCCTGGCTTTGACAGGCGTGTAGCTACATATATCACGTTACAAAACGAACTAAAAACTACAAATGCAACATCGCGCAAGTAGAGTTTGCCGCGTGATTTCAACATAGCCGCGCGATGGCCGTTTTGCGTGGATGTGACGCCTGTTTTCCCCAGCTTTTTGTTCTTTGTTGTGTTTCTCTGTGTTTTGCGTCATGTTTACCGTAAATAAACGTTTTTTCTTTCTTTCTTTTTCTTATCAGTCCGTAATCAACCATCGGGCATTTGCCCGGATCAGATATAACACCCGTCTGGTCTGAGGATCCTCCCTTTTTAATGGAGGATTGTGGGAATTTACACGCTGTTACGCATGCCTCCAAAGGTGTTAATTAACAGTTGTAAACTATATCACATACCTTCCACGTCTATCACTCTTTATTTTAGTTAAAGCCCTATCCGTAGCGTGGTTTATAAGAAGTTAGTGGCGAAACAGTTAGAGGCAGACAGCAGCTTTATTTTAGACTAATACTAACTTCTGCCATTGGCTTCGTCCGCATGTTAAAAGTAGCCTTTTTTTTGTGGGGTGGGAAATCGTCCAATGACATCTCCCGCTTTGGGTGGAGCAGGAAGGCGTGTCAGACTCTGCCTGACTAAAACCCATCCCTGTTCCTTCCATGCGTGAGTGCCCAGGGGTGCGGTAACTCATGTTTAGAATATAACCGCTACCCCTAGGCATATGTTAAAAGTAGGAAACAGGTCCACTCTATGTATGTTTCCTTGCTCTCATAGTGTGACAGGATGGTAATCCGATACGACCGGGGAGAGACCAGGCGGAGAACCAACGGCTACATATACTTTCCGAAGTACAGGAGTGGTGAAGTGGTGGTGTGGTGGGTGGTGGTGTGGTGTGGTGGGTGGTGGTGTGGTGTGGTGTGGTGGTGGTGGTGAGTGGTGGTGGCTATTCTATTCTATACTGCGGGCTGCTACAGACTAATTTCTAATGGAAAAACCCAATAGCATTTTTTGTCCAACCCGGGAATCGAACCCAGAACCTTACGCTACCAACACCACGATACCAACGAGGTAAAGACTATAAAGAACTTATACACTTATAAATGAAACATGATGAAAGAAGTATTTTGAAACACTCACATCTCCCCTCGATGTAAATACAATCCTGAGGTTTAGCAGACGACAAAGCAACTGCGACTAGGACCACAACACACAGGGCTATTAAAACCTTCATAATAACTTATTTACTTTTAATTGCTCACCAAAGACGAGCTATTATCGTGAGCTATTATATTACACTGACCTAGAGACAGAATAGGTCGCCTTATATAGCTCGGATAACTGGTCCTTAACAAAAAATTATATCTACATGAAAACCGGTAGGATAAACATTCGTACCTTTAAGATAAGATGGAATGACGGTATAGTTATTTTCAGATGGTTGCATACCTATTTGGAGTTTTTAGCGGAAGTATTTCGAGTGAAGTTTGCAATTTGATTCTTATTGCATATTGCGATGTGAGAAAGGGGAGTTCTTGGCTAAAGTAATAACAGCCGCACAGGTCGATCCATCAGGTAAAGCTACGCTTGCCGGCGTTGGTCCGTGGACAGGTGACCATCTTTACATACCGAGGCTCCTCCGTGCCTCAGAAAGCACGTTAAGGTGAAAGCGCCAGGGTAGCCCGCGAAATTCAAATTTTCTTACGTTTTTTGCAATTTGCAGGTCAGTGTCAGGTTGTATCTAAGTCAAAATTTGTTTCGCGGGCGTAGTTAGTATGTATTTATAGAATTATAATCATTTAAATCATCAATACATCTCTCTCAGTTAGAATTGATGCCAAATGTTATGATTTCATGAAATACTTCCATTTGGAATCAATTTTATCAAATCTAATACATACTTGCTACGGCCGCGAATCAAATTTTCACCAAAATATAACCTGACACTGACTTACAAATTGCAAAAAACGTAATAAAATTTGAATTTCGCTGGCTACCCTGGAGCATTCACCTTAAGCCGTTGTTCCCGGCTGTCAATCGTGGATCTTTGACAGTCGTTACGGGTCGTCAGAAGCCCGAAAGTCTGACATCCAGTTTTACCAAGGGTTATCGTATTACCTAGTAACTGGGTTGTGAAGGTCAGATAGGCAGTCGCTCCATGTAAAATACTGGTATTTAGCTGCATCTGGTTAGACTGGAAGCCGAACCCAAGATAGTTGGGAAAAAGGCTACTAGGCAGATTGATTGGATATTGCGGTGTAATTTTTTTGTGTCTCAAGTGTCTTCGTAACTGGACAATATGTGGAATCATTGAAACAGGCACGATCTCGGTAAAATGAAGCTGAAAATTGTATTGTAGTACTGACTACCTCAGCGAAGCTTACCGAGAAGGCTTTTTCTTTGACGTTACACATTTGTTGCCACATACTGCAAAAACATCAGAATGCGTTACATTAACATTCTAATGAAAAAAAAAAGACTCTGATCACGATCTCTCTGTATCTAAAAACTAAATACTTTCTAATCATGGCACCGGCTAGACGCACCACGGGATCACGGTCACTACAAAAACAATCAGCGCATCTCACACTCTCACGCGGAAATTCTATCACTTTTAGCCGTATGACACTCTTTGGCATACTTAGAAACCTAGCTGTTCCTCACTTTTTATACCTCATACGACATCCCTATTTAAATTCATTATTTTTGGCTAAACATTAAAAAAAAAAAAAAAGGGGGTAAGTAAGTACTTTTAAATTATTCTAAGTGGGAAAGGATCAGACCATAAAGTGTCATACGTCCTGTAAAGCGTATAGGACGGTTAGCACTGAAGCCGGTACTTGCGGATGTAGGTACTTCCCGTCGACCTTAAGGTGCTGCAATGTACTATACCGCACGAAACACTACGGACATAGACTTTTTACCTCAAAGCGATCGTGCCAAGATCTCTAGATTACTTAAACCTCAAACGTCTAGGACCTTTTATCAGAATGGCAATGTAGGTTCGATGGCTTGTCACCTCGCCTTTCTCTCAATGTTCTTCACATAAGATCCTATGGGAGTGTACTCTTTAGCAAACTGAACTGTGGGATAGTATTCAGCCTACGTCTGGAGTTGTCTATTACACTTTTGGAAACTAGAACAAATTTCCGTGCGTTCAAGCGTCTTTACTAGTGGAATCAAATGTAACAGCTCACAATTTAGGACCCATTAATATTAGTGTTTTAATCAGTGGTGCTTGGCAACTGGGCTTTCCCCAGTTATAAATATCCCTTTGTGCTTAATGGCCTAGCTTGGTTCTGTCTCCTGTTTGTTTAGGAATTTATGTTTTTCTTAGTGCTCCGCTGCTTTTTTCTAATTAATTTCGTTGCTGGACCCAATACAGTTTAATAGTCCGGGACTCATCAAGCTTCATTGCCTCGGTGTTTTTTTTGGTAGTAGCCACTGTTGGTTCTGGCATATAGGAGTAACAGTGGTTGGTTTGGGAATAGTGTGGCGGGCTTGCCCTAAATAAAAATAATAAAATAGCTCGCCGACCGATAAGGACCAGGGCCTGCAGTCTCGACATTGATTGCGATCGCTATGTTAGCTACCGATTGCTAAATTACCAGTCGTTAAAAACTCCCTCATTTGTCGGAAAAAAATTGAGATCTTATCCTGAAACACTATTTTACATGAAAACTTATAATTTATTTAAACTCTTAGGATCCGCGGACAAACCCGAGTTGTCGAATTAAAGCCCGACGACAATCCGGGTTGTCAGCCGGTTTTTTTTTTCACTTATTAATTTTTTTTTTTCAAACTCACAGGTGAGTTTCGGAGCCTAAGAGATTTTAATAAATATATTTACCGCTTGTAACAATTCAATACACTTGTAGAAATATAAAAGGACATAAAAGTTTGCCTCCTTGCAACAATATTTTTTTAGCGACCGATCGTAACCTAACGTAACCTAACGATTGGTCGCTACGTCGGAAAAATAATTGATTTTCTAGTTATAGGCAACAGAGACGGCGTAAATTTTAACTTGCAAGCACTATTTTTCATGAAAACATTTTTTTTTTTTTAATTTTACTATTAACTATACCGCTTGTAACAATTAATGATCACGTAACGACCGATCTTTAGGACGTAGCGATCGCTATCAATGTCGAGACTGCAGGCCCTGGGCCGTATCGACGGCGCGTTGTGTCGCTGTGTAAAGAGATGTCAGCAGTAATTGACGAGGTTCGCTAGGACCGGTTCCCTGTCAGGTATGCGGCAGTATTTTAAAGTCACCGCGGCCCTGGACCGCAAACACGGGTAAGGTTCGGTCATTAAGAATCTGACACGTCATAGCGCTCGACCCAGAGCGAGAGAAGTTATTTAAAGATTTCCCACCCAAAAAAAATGCCGTAGTCTTCATCTTTCTGATTGACCGACTTAAAGTAAATGGTTTACTTGAAACTAGCAGTTCACCCGCGACTTCGTCCGAGTGGATTTCATAAATGTATAGCCTATGACACTCAAAAATAACGTGGCTTTCTATTGGTAAAAGAATTTTTAGAATCGGTTCAATAGATCCAGAGATTACCCCCTACAATCTCTCAAACGCACAAACTTTACCTCTTTAGAATATTAGTATTTATATATAAATAGTTCGAGTTTGAGAATGTCCAACTGCTGGGTCAGGGTCTTCCCCACATCTTTCTAGATCCTCTTTCTTGCGACACATTTAAATTAATAACAAACAAACTACAATCCGTATCACAAACGCAGTTTAATAAAAACAGCTTTAGATCAAAAATATGGTATCTCACACACACTGGCACATTCGTTATCGAGTCCAACTCAAAGGACGTGATATTTTTATTCTTCTTTTTCTTTCTTGGGACACTCGTGAGGCTTCACACACTTTCCGCTGACGGTATCCCTGACGGTCGGAGCATTGCAGTAGCAGGCGGTGAAGTCACAGACCTCACCCTCATCAGCTACAGGATTAGGGTTGTCACAGGTCGCTTCAGGTGTCACGGGATCGCAGCCAGTGGTGTAGGAATGTGTTCCCTCCTCGCAATACTCGGTACCTGTTACAACAGAAAAATGTGTATGTGAATAGGCTTTTAAGTCTTGAGGTCCTGACTGCCTGCCTAGCCTTTTTCCAACTATCTTGGGTCGGCTTCCAGTCTAACCGGATGCAGCTGAATACCAGTATTTTACATGGAGCGACTGCCTATCTGCCCCACAACCCAGTTACTGGGTAATACGATATCCCTTGGTAAGACTGGTTGTTAGACTTTCGGGCTTCTGACGACCCGTAACGACTGTCAAAGATGCACGATTGACAGCCGGGACCAACGGCTTAACGTGCTTTCCGAGGTACGGAGGAGTCTCGGTATGTAAAGATGGTCACCCATCCACAGACCAACCCCGGCAAGCGAAGCTTATCCTGATGGATCGACCCGTGCGGCTGTTATTACTAGGCCACGAGCTCCTTCTGTTTGTGAATAGTGTAAGGCTAGGTTATTTAGAGTTGCTAGGACAAAATTCAGGGAACACAGGCGAAAACAAAAACTTAAATACCGTATTTTACGCGACCCTGGAATCGAACCCAAGATCTCACGTTCTAGAGTCGCACTTGCGACCACAAAACCAACGAGGTAGAGACTATTTAGACTCTAAATCTAAGACTCTTAATTTATGAACTTAAAGCTGAAACACAAATGAAATATGTAAAATGTACGGTTTATTATTTAGCGCCGCGCCGACTCAAATTTAGTTTATGTAAAATTTGATAGTTTATAAGCTCAATAATTAAGACCTCAAGAGGAGCTCGTGGCTAAAGTAATAACAGCCGCATGGGTCGATCCATCAGGTTAAGCTACGCTTGCCGGGGTTGGTCCATGGATGGGTGACCATCTTTACATACCGAGACTCCTCCATGCCTCGAGAAGCACGTTAAGCCGTTGGTCCCGACTGTAAATCGTGGATCTTTGACAGTCGTTACGGGGCATCAGGAGCCCGAAAGTCTGACAACCAGTCTTACCAATGGGGTATCGTGTCACCCAGTAACTAGGTTGTGGAGGTCAGATAGGCAGGCTGGAAGCCGACCCTAAGATAGTTGGGAACAGGCTAGGCAGGCAGTCAAGACCTCAAGACTTACAAGGTTTATTTATAATTTGCTTTTTTTGGTTATTTTTCGTCGATTAAATTTTTAGTTCAAGTTTTTATTTTATTTTATGTTTTTACATGGCTTGCATCATCTTTTTATCCAACGAAAAAAAAAGGAGGAGGTTCTCAATTCGATACATATATATATATTTTATATCAAACTTCTAAAAGTTACAACGTTATTTTAAGGTTTTATGATCAAAGACCATAAGCATGACAAGACATAAACAAAAGAGTATATATTCACAAATACGTGTCAAACGCATGGTAGTGCGTGTAATGTATTTTTATTAATTTGTTTTTTTTTTCATAATTAACTTTCTGCACTCCTTCTCCATATACACTTTAACTGCGCCCAATTACGTACTCCTCTGTCCGCTTATTTTTCGTAAAATAAAACCCGGCCAAGTGCGTGTCAGGCCACGGGCAAAGTAGGGTTCCATCAGGGATCCGTTTTTTTTTTTTTTTTTTGGGGGGTGGGAAATCATCTAATGACTCTTTCCGCTCTGGGGTGGAGCGGAAGGGCGTGTGGGTGGGGCGCTCTTACTGACTAAAACCCACCCCTGTTCCTCCCTGCCCTACGCGCCCGGGGGCGAGGTAACTCTTTCGAATTTATCCACCACCCCCGGGCAGTCCTCCACCCCCGGGCAGAGACCGTACTTCACCTAAGTAATTGTTTTTTACCACTTTGTCAGCGTGATTAATATGTTTATCCATACCAAGCTTCCTAGTACTAAGAGTCTTTGAGCTAAGCTGCGGACGGACGGACAGACGGGCATAGAGAAACTTTCTACCGTTTTAGGGTTCCGGGTTTCAAGGAACTCCTCCTTGAAACTCTAACAAAGTAGAAAGTTTTGCTTAACGTATTACTAATAGATATTGAAACACTCACATTGCCCCTCAATGTAGATACACTCCCGCGAAAATGTTTGAGGTTTACCGGACGACAAAGCAACTAATGCCACAAGACACAGGGCTATTGAAACCTTCATAATAATTTATTTACTTTTAACTGCTCACCAAACACGAGCTATATCCGTGAGCTACTTAATTGCACTGACCTAGAGACGATATAGGTCGTCTTATATCGCCGATGACCGCTCAGAAGTATGTTAGCAACAAAAAATAATTACATGAAAACTGATAAGCATGCCTTATTCATAGAAATCGTTAACCGGTACGATTAGTTTAAATACTGACTGCAAATTTTAAACTCTAAATAGCTCTTGGCTCAAGTAGTAACAGCCGTACGGGTCGATCCATCAGGTTAAGCTACTCTTGCCGGGATTAATCCATGGATGGTGACCATCTTCACATACAGAGACTCCTCCATGCCTTGGGAAGCACGTTAAGCCGTTGGTCCCGGCTGTCAATCGTGGATCTTTGACAGTCGTTACGGGTTGCATCAAAGGCAGACACCTCCACCAGTTCTTCCCATCGGTTCGCGAACGGCTGGATAGGACATGGCTGGAGGTGGATCACTGTGTTGCCCAATTTCTCACAGGTCATGGCAACTTTAAGAGTAAATTATTTTCCTTCAAGCTTGTTGCCTCACCTTTATGTCAATGTTCTACACCTGATTGCGAATACGAACAATCCGCACACCATATGCTATGGAAGTGTACTCTTTGGCAAACTGAACGCAATATTATGTTGGATAGTATTCAGCCTACGTCTGGAGTTGTCTGTTACACGGACCTTGTGGAAACTAGAACGAATTTCCGTGCGTTCAAGCGTTTTTACCATACCTGCTTTTTGGGGACCGAGTCACCCGCGTCCGTAGGAGTATACCCATTGAGTCCCTACACGTGGTCCCCGGGTGGTGCTAATCAGGTGACACAAACTGGTGGTAGGTTTCGACCGATGGCTTGCGACCACCCACTGGGCAAAGACGTACCGCCAAGCGGCCTGGCCGTGTTCCGGTACGATGCTCAGTGTAGCCAATCCAGAGGAGTTGGGTCGAAATAGTTGTTCCATTGCAGGCAGACCAACCGGGCTCGCGCTGATATGAATGTATCGGGAGACAAGTCGCGGAGGGTAGCGGGATCCGAGGTACGGTGCACCGCTGGCCGACCGCAGTTAGTTGGGGGCCCAAGTAGTGTACTAGCCATACACGAAAGGCTGCCCCGCCAACTGACGAAAAATCCCGGAATGCACCATCGTGCTGGTTGGCGACCAGACGAGAGGGCCCGATGTACATTCCCAGGGGGGCTCGGGCGTCCCCGCAGTCTCCAGACTAGTCCCCCAATGATGCCGTCCTGTCAGTGCGTGCCTGAAGGTAGCCAGCATGGAACCTAATTTCACTTCCTTCTCCTCTCCTTCCTTCACTCTTTCAATCATGAACAAAGGAAATAAAAAGAAAAAAGCTGTACAGCGGCAGCACTCCCTCTCACACAAAGTGCACCTATCGAACATTCGAGGTCTGCACTCAAATCTCGCCGCAGTCCACCACCACCTAGAGACTGAGAAACCAGCTCTCTTATTCCTTTCGGAGACGCAGATCGGATGTCCGTCTGACGTGGCGTACCTATCTTACCCAGGGTTTACCCTGGAGCACAATTTTAAGCCACGCGCTGGTATATGCATGTACGCCCGGGACGACATCTGCTATCGGCGTCTCCGTAACCTTGAGGACTCCAGGTTCTCAACTCTTTGGGTCCTAGTGGACACAGGCCTAGATAAAATTGTCTACGCCTGTGTCTACCGTTCGCACAGCGGTGATCTGGAGGCAACTGGGCTCACACAACACCTGAGTAAAGCGGCGGATGTGGCTCAGCAACGGTACCCTTCTGCCCAATTGGTGTTACTGGGGGACTTCAACGCCCACCATCAGGAGTGGCTCTTCCCATACCAGTACACAGACCATGCTGGACAAGAGACGTATAAGCTAGCGCTAGCGTTAAATCTTACCCAGCTGGTCCAGGGGGCAACGAGGGTGCCGGATGTTGATTCGCACACAGCCAATTGCTTGGACCTTCTGCTGACAACAGATCCAGACCGTTACTCAGTGTCGATTTCTTCACCATTAGGTACTTCCGACCACTGTCTGGTGAAATCTGTATCCGTCTACTCCCCGCCCGATCCTAGCCCTAGAGGCACCGGGCGGGTTTGGCGATACAGGTCAGCAGATTGGGATGGCATGCGATCTTTCTTCGCATGTTATCCTTGGCGGCCCACTTGCTTTTCTTCGACTGATGTTTCGTTGTGCGCGGACGCCGTGACGGATGTGTTGCGGCGGGGAATGGAGTACTACATTCCATTCTCTGACGTAACAATGTCTGGCGGGGCTCGACCATGGTTTGGTGCCGAGTGCAATCGCGCTGATGCGCTTAAACACGCGGCCTACCTGGCATGGGTCGACGCTCGGACGCGTAAAACGAGTGACGTGAGTCAGAAGAAGAGAGCCTTCAACAGGGCTGCCAAGTTCTGCAAGAAGGTGTTGCGGAAGGCTCGGTTTGACCACATTGGCCGAATTGGGAACAAACTTGCTTCTTACCCAGCTGGTAGTAAGGCGTTTTGGTCCCTGGCTAAGTCGGTTGAATCGAACTTCTGCCGCCCCTCATTACCTCCACTGCTGAAACCCGACGGGTCGCTGGCCCACTCCGCTGAGGAGAAAGCAGGCTTGTTTGCCTCTCTGTTTGCGGAATCTTCGCGTCTAGATCCTGGTGGCGCGAGGCCCCCTGGTACTCTTGGTGGATGCGAGTCGATTATGTCAGACATTCGCATTCATCAGAAGGATGTCCGAAGGGTACTGCGTAACCTGGACGTGAACAAGGCTAGTGGCCCCGACGGGATACCGGCAATTGTATTGAGGACTTGTGCGCCTGAGTTGTCTCCGATCTTGACGCGCCTATATCGCCTTTCGTTGGAGACTGGAAAAGTGCCGATGGCTTGGAAGCAAGCTAACGTGCAACCCGTACCCAAGAAGGGTAGTCGAGCTGACCCAGCAAATTATAGGCCCATCTCGGTAACTTCCGTACTCTGTAAGAGTATGGAACGTATACTGAATGGTAAGCTCCTGGCATACCTAGAAGCTAGCGATATCCTAAGTGACCGACAATATGGCTTCCGTCGAAATCGGTCAACGGGAGATCTTCTAGCGTATGCCATTCACATCTGGAGTGAGGCCATCGACAAACAAGGGGAAGCCCTTGCGGTCTCCCTTGATATCTCGAAGGCCTTCGACCGGGTCTGGCACGACAGTCTAATTGGCAAGCTTCCTTCCTTCGGTCTGCCCGCTGCTTTGTGTGATTGGATTGCAGATTTCCTGAGGGATCGGTCTATCCGAGTAGTCATAGATGGCTGCTCGTCCGGACTGCTGGCTATTAATGCCGGTGTTCCTCAGGGGTCGGTGCTCTCGGCAACATTGTTTTTGCTGCATATTAACGATCTGCTTAAACCCGGTACCTTTGGGTATGCAGACGACAGCACTGTTGCCGAGAGATACGTGCCTGACGCACGAGTTAGTGGGTCTCAGGTCCGGTCTCTCCGCGAGGCTATGGTTGGGCGCTTGAACTTGTCCTTGCAGGCTGTCTCAGAATGGGGCGATGCCAATCTGGTTAAGTTCAATGCTTCTAAAACCCAGGCGTGTCTTTTTTCTGCTAAAAGGAGCCAATTTCACCCGGCTCCAACTTTCCGAGGTGTAACCGTACCGATAACCGATCAACTTGATCTTCTTGGTGTTACTTTAACATCTACCCTCAATTTTGGTCCCTTCATAGAGGCAAAGGCTCAAGTGGCTGCCAAAAAGTTGGGGATCAGCTGCTCCAACTCTATCAAGCGCAAGTCCGATCGTGTATGGAGTACTGCTCTCATCTTTGGGACGGATCGGCCAAATACCAGCTTGATGCCCTTGAGTCAATTGAGAAACGAGCCAAGAGGATCATCGGCAATGATAGACTCGTTGAGTCGAAACTCCAAAGTCTTGAACATAGACGCCGAGTTGCTAGCCTGTCGGTTTTCTATCGATTACATTTTGGGGAGTGTGCTACGGAATTGCATGATTTGATTCCGCCAAGCCCGTTTCATCAAAGGACCACAAGACGTACCGGCGAAGTGCCACCGGTTCATGGTAGACATCCCATCCATACGCACAAAGCGTTTTGAGAAAACATTCATTGTGCGTACAGCTAGAGAGTGGAATTCCCTACCGGAGTCTGTGTTTCCTGATAGCTATAACCTGGGAGTCTTTAAGTCAAGAGTGAATAGGTTACTTCTAGGTAAGCGTGCTCCATCTTCGACCACATCATCGCTTGCCATCAGGTGAGATAGTGGTCAAACGCGAACCTATCAAACATAAAAAAAAAAAAAAAAAAAACCTATTATTGGAATCAAGCGTAACAGCTTACAATTTTAGGACCCATTAATATTAGTGTTTTTAACCAGTGGTGCTTGGCAACTGGGCTTACCCCAGTTGTAAATACCCCCCTTGTGCCTAATGGCCTAGCTTTGTTCTGTCTCCCGCTTGATTAGGAGGGAAGTGGAAATTATGTTTTTCTTACTGCTCCGCTGTTTTTTCTGATTAATTTCGTTGCGGAACCCAAGACAGTTTAATCGTGTCTCTGGGACTCGTCGACCTTCAATGCCTCGGCGTTTTTTCTGGTGGTTCCACTGTTGATTCTGGCTTACAAAAGTTACAGTGGTGTGGGAATAGTGTAGCGGGCTTGTCCCAATTAAAAAAAAGTCACTCCATGTAATATACTGGTATTCAGCTGCATCCGGTTAGACTGGAAGCCGACCCCAAGACAGTTGGGAAAAGGCTTTGCAAATTGAATGTTAGAGGTCGGTGCACGTACACACTCGTGCGGCCGTGCGCTCGCCAGCTGACAGTGTACATCCGTACCAAACTGGAAAATAAGTGGAAACTGGCTATCATTGAGGGAAGGAAACACAGGTATTCTTATGTGGTTAGAACTCCAGACACTCTAAAATGTAGGGAAAAGATGTGCGAAGTTCAAATGACCAGTTACGTTACATGTTTCTAGCAAGTAAGATCAGGGTTTTATCCTTCATTAAACTTGCACAGGCGTTGGACTGGCGGCTCTAAATTTTACTGACTTTTACGACTGTTTCAAGTAATCTCTGTATTTTTTAATTTTTATTTACATAGTTCTCATATACTATATATCGGGGCCCGTCCGTGGATGGGTGACCATCTTTACATACCGAGACTCCTCTGTGCCTCGGCACGCATGTTAAGCCGTTGGTCCCGGCTGTCAAACGCGGATCTTTAACAGTCGTTACGAGTCGTCAGAAGCCCGAAAGTCTGACATCCAGTCTTACCAAGGGGTATCGTATTACCCAGTAACTGGGTTGTGGCAGATAGGCAGTCGCTCTATGTAAAATACTGGTATTTAACTGCATCCGGTTAGACTGGAAGCCGACCCCAAGATAGTTGGGAAAAAGGCTAGGCAGATGATGATGAGTTCTCATATACTAGAAGCAAAAATATGTAACCAGGATTTTTGTAATATATAACAATCATAATACGGTAGTTTTTCGCACATTCTTCTTCATAGAGATTCGCTTTGCAATGTGCAATTGGACGAAGTTATGCAAAAACGTACCAACCCACAGCCAGCTCAAATTGAGACAATGAAAATTTACTTCTCTGGTGGTTTTCTTTTTTGTTAACAGGGCTGTGTGATGTATTTCATTAAGAGGTGTGTAAAAACGATTTTTATCATTGTCTTGGTTTTCATATATTTATATAATAAATTGTACTTCTCCTATAACTTTATTGTCTTGAGTTCTTTAAAATCGTCATCGAATGATGTCCGCATAAAATCGATCGATATCTGATATATCGATATTTGATCCTTTTTAACAATATTTCTATTGTGTGAAGCCAGTTGACTTTACTCTCATCTAATTTTTTTTTCTGGTCACTACATTTGTTTCCAAATTTTCTGTCTCACAAAAATCTGTCTTTGTTTTGTGTTGTTTTCTTTTCTTAGCTGTTTTAAAAACGTCCATGTATTCTTCTGCTATACAACATGTAACAAAAACCCTGTCCGATCCAATATAGTTCCTGGTTTAACATACGTACTAGAATAAAAAGCAAATGTTAAAGATTTTTTATTTTTATAAAATATGCGAAATTTAATTCTAAATATGGGAAATTTTCTTATGTTGTTAACAGTCCACCGGCCTGGCCCGGGTGTCCAGGCCCACGAAATGCGCTGACATCCGCATTATGGGCCTGGACGACTCCGTAACGGAGGGTGAGGTGGTGGCCGCTGTTGCCAGGACTGAAGGGTGCCCTGCTGAGCAGGTGAGGGCGGGCACCATCCATCCTGACACTGCGGGGCTGCAAACCATTACGGTGAGCTGCCCCGTGTCAGCGGCCCGAGCCATCACCGCGGGGGGCCGGAGACTTTTGGTGGGCTGGGTTTCAGCGCAGGTTAAGCTGCTGGAACCCTGGCCTCTGAGGTGTTTCCGCTGCCATGTGGGCGACCATGTGGCGGCTAAGTGCACCTTGGAGGTGGACCGCAGTGACCACTGCTTCCGTTGTGGTCAGCCCGGTCACAAGGCCGGCTCGTGTAACGCCGCGCCGCACTGCATCGTATGTGCGGCAGCAGGCAAGCCGGCCGATCACCGGGCTGGGAGCAATCACTGCGCTCCACCCGCCAAGGCCAGGGGTAGGGCCAAGCCCTCCGCCACCGCCGTCACCGCCGCGGCAGCCGCCGCCACTGCTTCCGCCGCTGCCGCCCCCATAGCTGTCGTCGCCGCCACAACCACCGCGGCGGCGGGACCCTCACAGGGGGCTCAGGAGGAGGCTGTAATGGAATGCCAATAACGGCCCCATTACGCCTCCTCCAGACGAATATCAACCACTGCGCCACTGCTCAGGACCTGTTGTTCCAGAGCATGGCAGTGCCGGTCCGACAGATCCCGAATGGTCCGCGTTGGTCGCTGAAGCAGCTGGACCGGGAGCTACTCCTGGAAGCCTCGATCGTGCAGGCCTGGGTGACATCACCGGACAGGCCTGCCGACATAAACAACGAGGCAGAGTGGTTCCAGGAGGCCATGTCCGAGATTTGTGACGTGGCAATGCCCCGGGTCCGGCCTTGTGCTCGGCGCCGGATGTACTGGTGGTCGGCGGCACTTACGGCTTTACGCCAAGGGTGTATTGCCGCGCGACGACGGTACACCAGGTACCGCAGGCGGCTCCGTAACCGCACGCCGGAAACGGAAGCCGTCGAGGCGGAGCTATACGAGGGGTACAGAGCTGCGAGGACCGCCCTCCGAGCGGAGATCTTGCGGGCCAAGAGATCGGAACGCGAGGAGTCGCTGGAGACTCTGAACAGAGATCCGTGGGGGCGCCCGTACAAAGCGGTGCGGGAGAAACTCCGCCCATGTGCCCCCCCGCTGACGCAGAGTCTCCGGCCGCAGCTCGTGGAGGGCGTGGTGAGCGCTCTGTTCCCCTCGCGAGGGGAACATACCCCTCCGCCTATGGCTCCGCCTCCTGCGGTACCTGACGCGGACCAACCCGACGACGACGATGCTCCCGAGGTGACTGAGGTAGAGCTGAGAGCGGCGGTGCGTAGGCTGAACGCCAAAAGCACCGCCCCAGGACCCGATGGCTTTCATGGGAAAGCCTGGGTCCTGGCCTTGCAAGGGCCTCGACTCAGAGGGCTTTTAAGCGCATGCTTGGAGAGGGGCCAGTTTCCACGTCGGTGGAAGACGGGGAAGCTGGTCATGATCAAGAAGGTGGGGTGCCCTGCGGACTCTCCGTCCGCTTACCGGCCTATAGCGACATCTATGACGCCGCACACGAACTAAAAATAGCAAGAATTCTACATCGCGCAAGCAGAGTTCTCCGCGCGATTTGAACATATACAACAGTCCGAAATCAACCATTGGGCAGTTGCCCGGACCAGACACAACACCCGTCTGGTCGGAGGATCCTCCCTTTTCAATGGAGGTTGTGGAACTTTACACCCTGTTCCGCATACCTCCACACTGGTGACCCTCGAGCATGAACGTCAGCGCAGCCTTCGTGCAGCTACTTCAGCGTGACGTCATCATCATCGCTTCCTTCAAGCTCTTGAGCAACGAGTCATACAGCCAGCCAGTACCAACGGCTTCTACGGGTATCCTGACCACCAGCATGCAGCGGATGCGCATTCCTGGTCAGCATCCTCAGCCTCTTTCATCACCATCAACCTCATCAGCGATCTTGGCGCAGCGAACAGCACCTTCGGCCGGTCGAAGAACCTCTCCTGGTCGACGCCAGCAGTCAAGCCACTACGTCGCACAGCACCGCTCCGACCCACTGGAGCCCGCAGCAATACTCCGACTCACTGGAGCCTGCAGCATCATCCCGACTCACTGGGACATCATCACCCCGACTCACTGGGGGCATCATCCCGACTCACTGGGATAGCAACACCCCGACTCACTGCCCATCACCGCAGACAGTTCCGACTCACCGTGAACTATGCGGCTCTTCCGGTTCCGACTCACTGGAACCAACCTTCCACTGGCCCGGCAAGCATCACAAGATGTATGGACGACTCATCAAGAACCATCGATCTCCGATCTCCGGAGGGGAGTGATGTAGCGACATCTATGACGCCGCACACGAACTAAAAATAGCAAGAATTCTACATCGCGCAAGCAGAGTTCTCCGCGCGATTTGAACATATACAACAGTCCGAAATCAACCATTGGGCAGTTGCCCGGACCAGACACAACACCCGTCTGGTCGGAGGATCCTCCCTTTTCAATGGAGGTTGTGGAACTTTACACCCTGTTCCGCATACCTCCACATTCCTCCCATTGTGCTGCTCGACGAGGTGGGCAAGCTCTTTGAAAGAGTAATTGCAGACCGCCTCGTCGGGCAGATGGTGCGGGTGGGGCCGGATCTGGCGGAGAGCCAGTACGGCTTCCGCAGGGGACGCTCCACGGTGGACGCCATCATGCGCGTACGAGCCCTCACGACGGGGGATGCAGTGGCCCGGGGTAGGGTCAACTTGGCGGTGTCTCTGGACATCTCCAATGCCTTCAACACCCTGCACTGGAGTTGCATAGTGGAGGCACTCCGGTATCACCGGGTGCCGCCCTACCTCCGGCGCGTAGTCGAGGCGTATTTGACGGACAGAGCCGTCATCTACCCCGGTCATCAGGGAGAATGGAACCTGCGAGAGATGTCGTGCGGTGTTCCACAGGGATCGGTCCTGGGGCCGCCTTTGTGGAACATCGGATACGACTGGGTGCTGCGCTGCGACCTCCCCATTGGCGTCAGCGTAGTGTGTTACGCTGACGACACGCTAGTCTTAGCGCAGGGGTGGTCGCACGAGGCGGCGGCCGACCGTATGACACGCGGGGTTGCGACAGTCATAGAGAGGATCCGGCAACTGGCACTCGAGGTGGCATTGCACAAGTCCGAGGCCATGTGCTTTCATGGTTATCGGAACGAGCCACCGGCGGGTTCTCAGATCACGGTAGGAGGGGTTCGCATCGGCGTCGAGGGTACGATGAAGTACCTGGGACTCGTCCTCGACAGCCGGTGGAACTTCGTCGAGCATTTTCGACGTTTGGCTCCCAGATTGGACAGGGCCGGGGCCGCCTTGAAGCGGCTCCTACCCAATCTGAAGGGGCCAAATGCCTCCTGCCGGAGGCTCTACGCGGAGATCGTGCGGTCCATGGCCCTCTACGGGGCACCGGTGTGGGCGCGTTCGTTGAGGCAGCGATCAACGCGCCAGATGAACGCGTCCCAGAGGGTCATGGCGATCCGCATCATCCGGGGTTACCGCACGGTCTCCCGTGAGGCTGCGAGCCTCCTTGCCGGACTGTCACCGTGGGATCTGGAGGCAAAAATCCTCGCGCACCTCAATGAGTGGCGCGAGGAGGAAAAACGCCGGGGCGAAACTCCGCTGCCGCGACAACTCACGGCTCGGCGGACAGAGATCCGGCAGGATCTCATGATGACATGAAGAGAGCGACTGTCGCAACCCAGCGCTGGGCACGCCACCATCGAGGCGGTAGTGACCCTCTTTGACGAGTGGCTGGAGAGGCGCCATGGCGCCCTCACCTTCCGCCTGACGCAGGGCCTCACCGGACATGGCTGTTTCGGGAGGTACCTGTGTCGGATCAAGGCGGAGGTGACCCCTGCGTTTTTCCACTGCGAGGATCGCCCAGAGGACACGGTGGAGCATACGGTGGAGGTTTGCCCCGCCTGGGCAGAACACCGCCGTGTCCTCGTGGATGCGATAGGCGGCAGCGACCTCTCGCGCCGTGCCCTGGTTCAGGCCATGGTACGGAGCGAGAGGGAATGGGGCGCCGTCTCCTCCTTCTGCGAAGCAGTAATGCTCGCGAAGAGGGAGGCGGCACACGTTAGGGAGACTCAACAGAGGCAGAGTCGCCCTAGCGCCCTCAGCAGCAGCCGCCGCAGGAGACGCCAGGGGCTGCGAGACGATCTCCGGCCACCGTAGACCCCGGCCTGCGGACGGCGAGTAGTGGGTAACTCGCCGTCCGATCAGCACCAGGCCCGAGAGTCGACGGCGCGTAGTGTTCCACGCGCGCCTCAAATAGTTGTCAGCAAAGGATGGGGCCTGCCACGGCCAGTGCCTGCCCGAGGGTTGAGGATAAATTCGAAAGAGTTACCTCGTCCCCGGGCACGTAGGGCAGAGAGGAACAGGGGTGGGTTTTAGTCAGTAAGAGTCTGACACGCCCTTCCGCTCCACCCTAGAGCGGAAGAAGTCATAAGATGATTTCCCACCCCCAAAAAAAAAAAAAAAAAAACCAACGGCCGGCGTAATCTTTTAATTTTTACCTTTACGTATATGTGTCCGCAGTACGATACCGAGTAATACCCTTCAGGATCGGACAGGATTTTTGTTATATGCTGTATAAATACGTTTGATATTTTTCAGAGCGGTTTCAATTTTCGAAAAGTCTGCTTGATATCGAAATAATATAGTGTTTCATGTCTTCAACTTAAGTAATTTACTTTCCACGTATTTCTTAAGACATGATCCGACTTCTTGTGCGCCCCTACCCTCTTCTCCCTCCACCCACACGTAACAGTGGACAACATTATCGGAGACTGAATGGATACAATGGATACCGTTACGTTAAGCTACAATTGCCGTTAGTAAAAAACAACTTTCGTAGGTATCAAAAAAAAAAAAACTATCCGCGGTAAAGGTATTTGTTTTTCAAGCTCAAACGATAAACATTCGATGGTATTAGAATTTTTATTTTATATTAATAACTAAAGAGAACTAAAATATGAGGAGCTCGTGGCTAAAGTAATAACAGCCGCACGGGTCGATCCATCAGGTTAAGCTACGTTTGCCGGGGTTGATGGATGGGTGACTATCTTTACATACTGAAACTCTTCCGTGCCTCGGAAAGCATGTTAAGCTGTTAGTTCCGGCTGTCAATCGTGGCTTTTTGACAGTCGTTACGGGTCGCCAGAAGCCCGAAAGTCTGACAACCAGTCTTACCAAAGTGTATTGTGTTAACCAGTAACTGGGTTGTGGAGGTCAGATAGGCAGTCGTTCCGTGTAAAATATTCAGCTACATCCGGTTAGACTGGAAGCCAACCCCAAGATAGTTGGAAAAAGGCTAGGTAGATTAATAACTAAAATATAAATTAAGCTTAACCAGAATGTTCCATATCCCTTCATCTATTGTATTGGATCGTTTTAGAAAAACTAACGTTAATTTATCTAAAACGTTCCAGTAGTATTGAAACGTTATAGTAATTTACTAAGACATCGTGCAATGGTTACAAATGGAATTTTTTAGTATTGCTGCTATCTGTACGATTTAATTATTCACGTGTAAAATCAAAATACCTATTATCTTCGCAAATTAGCAGTCAACTGGTGACTTAAAGTAAAAACAATATACCTAGTAAATTTCATGTCTGGATTTGTGAATAAAATCTACGCGGGACACTTATGTTTAAATTCAAAAAATTCAAAAAGTAGTCTAAATTATATATTTTGATATTGATTAATATAGAATAATTTTTTAGATAACTCAAAAATGTTACAACACAATTTAATTGCTATATTAATGAAACAAAAACAATTTTCAAAATACTAAAACGTTTCACACGTATTTTTAACCGACTTCCAAAAGGAGGAGGTTCTCAATTCGTCTGTATGTTTTTTTTTTTTTTTTTGTATGTATGTTACGCGATTTCTCCGTCAGTTGTGAACCAATTTTCAAAATTCTTCTTTTATCTGAAAGAAAATACTCCCGAAGTAGTCCCATATAAATTTTATCGATATTGCTTCAGCGCTTTTTAAGAAACTGAACAAAAACGGAAAATACGTGTACCTCGATGACGTTTTGGTGTTCTCAAAATGTTTAAATTCCACGTTCCATTATATTGGGGTTTTTAGTTCTGAGGTATAACAACTAAAAAGTGAAAAATTATAAACTTTTTTACAAAAAAAACAACCGACTTCCAAAAAAAAAATACACTAAAAATTAATAAATAACTTTAATTTCGGAAGTCGGTGTTTGTATTTTACTTCTTCGTTATTTGACACCGACTTCCGAAATTATAGTTATTTATTAATTTTTAGTGTATTTTTTTTTGGAAGTCGGTTGTTTTTTTTTGTAAAAAAGTTTTTTGTTTCTTTAAAACGTTCAAAAACCAATGAGACACTTTTGCAATTAACATTCCATGAAAACATTTTCGCAAAAACGTTTCAAGGATACTTTCGCAAAGACTATTTAAACCAAACGAAAATTAAGAAATGAAAAAATTCAGGCACATAATGGATAGATGAATTAACAATAATCCGCCGGCAATTTATTTTATCGCGATATTATAATTATAATTAGTTAACAGTTTTTTTCTGCTTGAACATGAACATTGCAAGTTTGGTAAGTGATAATTGTTAAACTATAAATCTGAGATTTTTTTCAATAATATTATGTTTAAATTGCTTTTATTGTTAAAGTGTCCGAAGTGCGCGTAGCTTGCGCAAGCCACAGTACCCGTTTTCGGTCGAATTTTAACCCCTCTGGGAAAGTTATAAATATTGGTCCTGCGTCGCTGTCATCTGGAATGAAATGACGCGTTGGATGGCAAAGCTAATTCTTTGGGCAAAGAACGAGCCAGCTCACGTGGTCACGAAAAGTGTCGATCAGTCAGACACGCGCACTCGGACTCTATGACCCGAACGTTTCGACCCCAAACGGGTCAAAACTGTAATTCCCAATAAGATATAGTAAGGTACAATATTTTGTGCCGCTTGAGGGCCTAGGCAGCTGCAGCAGCAACGCCGGCACAGCCCCCCGTACTTGGAACATAAGATGGCGCAAGGGTGTCGACACAGGTTGCTTCCCACATTCGGTGTGGCCTACCCACGGCACCAACATCATGCCATCTGGTCTCTTCCCGGCTTCACGACAAGCGACTTGGTTCCAATACGCCAGGTACGCAGGCGGTGATAAGAGCTCGACGAACAATATAGTTTATACTGGCGTGCCTGCTAAAGTAATAACAGCCGCACAGGTCGATCCCTCAGGTTAAGCTACGCTTGCCGGGGTTGGTCCATGGATGGGTGACCATCTTTACATACCGAGACTCCTCCGTGCCTCGGAAAGCACGTTAAGCCGTTGGTCCCGGCTATCAATCGTGGACCTTTGACAGTCGCTGCGGGTCGTCAGAAACCCGAAAGTCTGACAACCAGTCTTACCAAGGGGTATCGTATTACCCAGTTACTGGGTTGTGGAGGTCAGATAGGTAGTCGCTCTATGTAAAATACTGGTATTCAGCTGCATCCGGTTAGAGTGGAAGCCGACCCCAAGATAGTTGGGAAAAGGCTAGGCAGGCAGACCTGGCGTGCCCTGCTATGCGGCCTGCATTCCTGCAGCAGGACAGGCCATGGTGCCCGAGGCTGTCGACAGCTTCACCGCAGTGTCACCGATGTGGAGCAATACAAGGTGGGCCTAAACAAAGACAGGTTGCGAGCCGAAACGATGCGTCATCCATCATAGGGCCTATGGTGGATGACGGGAGTGCCTGAAGCCACAAGCCCGACTGCCATTCCCCCACAGCCAGCAAACGTGCATGCTCAGCAGTACTCGATGTCGTGGTAATCAGGTTATTACGTATAATACACATCCCACCGTCTCTGGGAAGACAGGTTGTCGGGTAAATCCGTATTGGGACAAGTCATTTTCCAAGCGTTCAACGCTTTCGTCAAAAACGGTACCTCAACATTAACCGGTGAGAAAGATAATTAAGTTAATTTAGGGTTCCGTACCATTTGGGGGCAATCAATGTTTTGGTATTTGTCAGTAAAAATAATAAACATGATCACCAAATTTTAAGTTCATAGTTCACTGGGAAGTTAAAAAATTCTTCTGAACAAATTTTGTTGACCCTTTGTGTACGGAACCCTAATAAAATAAAATAAAAATGGTCAAGTGAGAGTTGTACTCGCACACGAAGGCAAAATTTCAAAGGTGTACCTATTACGGATCACGAAATACAGCCCGTTGACAGACAGACGGACAGCGGAAGCGTAGTAAAAGTGTCCCGTTAGTTACCCTTCCGGTTCGGAACCCAAAAAAATACGTGTCCAATAGTTTGTGGTAATTTTAGTACTAGAAATAATAATTATGTGGTAGACCTGTTTAAAGTTTAGGTGTTATAAATCACATCCAAAAAACTAACTTGTTTACGATCAAGGCCGGTTAGAGTCAGACGTTTGTTTATTTTGATCACATTTTATCATGTAGGTGTCTACGTGATTAAGTACCTACTTAGCTGTTGTTAGTTCTTATGCATAATCTTATTCTAAGTGACCCCTTCGATAAACTTCAACAATAATAATATTTGAAATGAAATACATAATATTTTTGGAACGAAGTTCCTTATCGCGCGTTGTGAAAGGGGGCTAGACGGAAAAAATTCTTACGAAAAGTTGTCACGACACTAATGAGGCTGTCCATCCAAAAAGATTGTGTTGGAAAAACAATCTAATAAAAACTTCTTGTATGTTTGGTGGGTAGGTACAAAGTTTGCAAGCAGATCAAGCATTATCTAACCAATTTCGTGTGTTAAATCTAGCGGAGCTTGGAACAAAGCTGAGCTGAGCTGAGCTGAGCTGAGCTGAGCTGAGCTGAGCTGAGCTGAGCTGAGCTAAGCTGAGCTGAGCTGAGCTGAGCTGAGCTGCGATGAGATGAGATGAGATGAGATGAGATGATGAAGTATAACTTCTTACGTGCGTGCGTGTGTGCGTAGTTAATAATAAAAAAAATATTATTAATTAAAAAAAATAAAATTATATTACAATTCCTTCACTAATTAATCGAAAGGAACTTCGTTCCATCCGGGTGTCCCTTGACACCTCTCAAGTTTTTTGTTATTTAGGTTTATTTTTACTGATATGTGAATTAGTGTATACATATTTATAAATAGATAGTATTTTAGTCCTGAGAGTGGTTTAATTGACATACTATATGAATATCTACTCTGAGCAAGGCAGACTAGGCATGACTGGGAGCTATAGGTACATTGGATTCCGCCATCAACAGCATAGAATAGTTTAGCCATTGTTATTTTTCATTGCTTTTCCACATTTTTTTTTTAATTTTGGTCTATACACACGTTCCGTGAATGGCAGATTACCAGCGAAGCGTTATTTATTGTTTTTAAATATCGTAGCATAATAATATTATGCTGAATTTGGCGCCTTTTTGGCCTCGCATAGTTAATTTTAACGCGTGTTTTCGACTCGTAACTCGGTATGGTGCGCTGGCGCCGGTCGAGCGCCGCGCATGCGCGCCGCACACGCCGCGTGCTGCTGTCCCCCGCGCTCCCAGGACAGTCGCGTCTTCCGCGGCTCTCGCTTGTGCCCGCCAAAACTTGTGCAATACATCCATATACTTAATATATTGAAGTAATATAACAAATTTTGTGCATCCATCTTTAAAAAACTGTTCTTCGTGTCGCAACGAATATAGTATTTTACTGAGTACTAACCCACGCCAACCATTACATAAATGTAGGTATTGTTAGTTATTTTGTGAGGCGTAAATAAATATCTTTTCTTTCTTTCCTATAAATTTTATTATTATGTTTTTTATATGAAACTCGACCTTAATCAGGATGGAATTTTCTACTGAACACGCTGATTTTATATGAAGATGCGTCAATACACACCAAAAATAAGAATTGGTGTGTACCTATTGTGGTACCTTTAGAGATTTATAATTCTTACGTCAATTGATTCGTTTTAATCTTGTGAGTGCTACTGAAGACATGACAGTAATCTAAATACAACATGGCGACAATCAGAAGTACTCGTAATATTGTTAAAAAGAGAAAATGAAAGTCGACGAACTATATTAAGTGGAGCATCAAAATTAAGGGTTCGAGCAAGCGATTTCAAAAATATAATTGACTAAAATGTAGAAAAAAAAATTATTAGGTATTTTCAAAAAACCCTACTCTAAAAATCAACTAAAAAGTTCCAAACAAGTCATTTTCAAGCAGTCTGATGCAGTTGGTGGCAGTTATTTTAGTTCAATTATTGATTTCATGCCACCAACTGCATCAGATTGTTTGAAAAGTAACTTGTTTGGAATTTTTTAGTTGTTTTTTACAGTTGGGTTTTTTCATAAATACGGCCCAATGTACCTACACAAACCTTCCTCGTTTTAGCTCTTTACTAGTGAAAACTGTATTAAAATCCATTGCGTGGTTTTCGAGGAATTAGCGGATAAACAAACAAACGCGGAAAGCGACTCTGTTTTATACTATTACTAGCTGACCCGACATACGTTGTCCTGTCTTAGCTATGAACTGTCAATCGTGCGAAGTTTAAACAGTCGTTAAGTTTTCAGAAATTTTCTAATTTTCCGCGCAAATTTCTTAATTTTTAACCTTCTCCTGACAATAACAAACACAAGAAAAAAGAATTAGCGAAATCGGTCCAACCGTTCATGTGTAATGGCGTGGAAATAGGGATTCATTTATATATAAATATATATATATAAAGATTATAAGAACGCTAGTCCAACGCGACCCGATTTGGCGTCTTGACAGATACACAGTTTTGTTTTCAAGTGTTTGTTTTGATTAGCCGATACTATTAAACTAAACACTTCTAACAGCTGAGACTCGGTCTGTGATAAGTATATGGACTAAACATTATTAAAAAAACTAACCAACACGACTACACTTAAAGTGTTCTCAGAATAGAAGTGTAAACATACCCATTATTTTGTTTGGAACACGGCATTTTTTATGGCGTCATGCTATTGTTATGATTCTTCTAAGAGATGATGAATGTTTAATAGGTTTATATTAAAATATATATATATATATATATATTAAACAAGCTTTTATATCGGCTATGTCAACTAAATCATCATTCTCCTGCCCTTATCCCAATTTATTTGGGGTCGGCGCAACATGTCTTTTTCTTCCATACTCCTCTATTAGTCGTCATCTCTGTAGTCACCCCCTTTTTACCCATATCCTCTTTCACACACTCCAACCATCGTTTCTTTGGCCTTCCCCTACTCTTATAGCCATCCACATCCATACACAAGACTTTCCTCACGACATTTTCTTCATTCCTCCGCATCACATGCCCATACCACGACAACCGATTTCCACACAATTTTTCAGTCAACGGTGCCACTTTCAGACTTCCTCTTATATACTCATTCCTAATTCTATCCATGCGCGTAACACCACACATTGCTCTTAGCATTCTTATCTCAGCTACATGCAATTGCTTTTCATTCATCCCTTTTGTGGCCCAACATTCTGAACTATACAAGACAGCAGGTCTGACCATTGTTTTATAAATCTTCCCCTCGGGAGTCACAGATAGTCCCGGTGACCTGCCGCCATTTCATCCATCCAGTGTTAATTCTGTGCTTAACAGTCCGATCTATTTCGCCATCGCTTTGCACGAGTGAACCGAGATACCGAAAATCGGAGCAGACAGGGAGAAGCGCGCCATCTAGCACTACAGCTTCAACAGGCTATGTCAATTAAATGTGTTCACAAATTTTCGAGTCCATGCTGTTGAGCATTCAAGAGTTCTTTTATCAGGAGCTAATCCTGAACGTCAATTCAGGTCATGCTAATCATAAAAAGCCGGCCAAGTGTGTGTCGGACTTCACACATTTAGGGACAGTACCAAATGTATTTTTGTCTATTTGTATGTCTTTTTTTTTTTTTTGGGGGGTGGGAAATCATCCTATGACTTCTGCCGCTCTCGGGTGGAGCGGAAGGGCGTGTCAGACTCTTACTGACTAAAACCCACCCCTGTTCCTCCCTGCCCTGAGTGCCCAGGGGCGAGGTAACTCTTTCAAATTTATCCTCAACCCCCGGGCAGGCATTGGCCGTGGCAGGCCCCGTCCGTTTGCTGACAACTCTTTGAGGCGCGCGTGGAACACTACGCGCCGTCGACTCTCGGGCCTGGTGCTGATCGGACGGCGAGTTACCCACTACTCGCCGTCCGCAGGCCCGGGTTATTTGTATGGCTTTGGGTCAACAATATGCTTATACAGTGAAAATTTGAAGACTGTGGCTCCAACCGTTTGGCGGTAAAACCTATGTGACAGACGACGGACAGACAGACGAACAGACGGACAGATGGACAAGTGAGTGACAGCAACAACGGAGCCCTATTGCTGCCACTCACGTGTCTTTCAACCCTTCGGGTATAGAACCCTAAAAATGCATTGTCATCAAAACTAAAGGTTTGTGCAAAATTTCAGCTCAATCGGATACCAACAAATGGTTGAAAAATGGTTTGCAAATTTTGACGGACAACTTACAAACATACGAACAGTGCATAATAACTTATTTACTTTTAACTGCTCACCAAAGACGAGCTATTATCGTGAGCTATTATATTACACTAACCTAGAGACAGAATAGGTTGCCTTTTATAGCTCGTATGACCGGTCAGAAGTCTCTAAACAAAAAATAATATCTACATGAGAATCGGTAAGATAAACATTCGTACCAACCTAAATGATAAGATAGATTGACGGTACAGTTATTTTCAGACATTTGCAGAAGTCTATATTTTTACAATCTTTAGTTACAAATTAGTAACCCATTTTTCAAACATTTTCTGCTGTTTGATTAAGCTGAAACTTGCAATTACTTATTAAATTAAGTGTCCGTTCAATGCAGTAATATAGTACTTAGAAGCTGGTCTGATGATGGAGCTGGAGGCCATAGGATCTTGTCAACCAAACAAGATGGTACCATCGTATTTGGTCTCATTGCATATGTTATGACAGTAACTAGGACTAGGACTAGACTAGGTGATGCCTAAAGTCTGATGATGGGCCGAAAGGTGTCCTGTGTCCATGTCCATGTCCATCGCGTTTGGACTCATTTGATGTGTATTGAAAAGTTATTTTACACTTGGTAGTACTCATAGGGTCTGATGATGGAGTCGGAAGGTGGCCAAAGGATCTGCGATCTCTCTTTTTTTAGAAATTTTAAAGGGGAACAATTCCGTTATGCATAATTTTTGCGAAACTTTAACTGTTTACGCAGCGCACGCAATGTCAGCTTTTCCCTTTTTTGCCATATTTTTCATTAATGCTCCGCTCCTATTGGTTGCAGCGTGGTGTTATATAGCTTATAGCCTTCCTCATTAAATGGACTATTCAACACAAAAATATTTTTTCAATTCGATCCAGTAGTTCCTGAGATTCAACCAACCAAACAAACAAACTCTTCAGCCTTATAATATTAAGTATTGATTCACAATGTAAGTAGGTGGTAATCGTACCTGTTACCACGTGTTTCAATGTAATTACTAAAATGAGTGCAAAATAAGTAGCGATCATCAATATATAACACGACTGTATAGCTAGCTGTGACAGTATAATATTATAGTCCAAGAATATTGGTCGTGTTTTTCAAGAAAAAAAGATACTAAGTTACTATGAAGGTTGTGTTCGCGTTATGTGTTTTTGCATTTATTGCTTGGTCAGCTGGTAAACCTCAGTCGAGAGGCTGTATCTATGCTATGAGATGTAAGTTACTTGAATAAAACTTTTACAGTTATCTTTGTCTCCATCTGCCTAGCTTTACGACTAAAAAGTTCGAAACAAGTTATTTTTAAGCAGGCTTCAGTCAGTTTGCGGCAGTTATTTTAGTTAAATCATAGACTTTATTGGCACCAACTACATCAGGCTGCTTGAAAAGTAACTTGTTTGGATTTTTTTAGTCGGGTTTTTTGAAAATGTATTTTTTTTATTGCCTACATTTTAGTGTTATATTTCTGAAATTGTGTCCTTTACCCTTTTATTTTACTCAACTCATCATCAACAAAAGTACAGCCCTTCTCCAGGTGAGTGGGTGTGGGCCGTAATCCAACACGCGGGGCCAATGCGGGTTGGTAGATGTCACAAGTCTTCGAATTTTTGTTTCTAGGACATGCCGGTTTCCTCACGATGTTTTCCTTCATAAAAACATCCCCATTTGACTATGTTAAGAAAAACGACCTCACTTACCTTATGGCGGGTGGCCTTGTGTCTACAGGACGAGCCATAGAAATATACATCTATACATACATACTCTCGAAAAAACTTTTTAACAAAAAAAACAACCGACTTCCAATTTACTTTTTAGTTGTTTATACCCCAGAACTGAAAACTCCAATAACATGGAATTTGGAATTTAAACATACTTGTAATTTGAGAAAACCAAAACGTCATCTATGTTTACGAATTTTTCGTTTTTGTTTAGTTTTTCAAAAAGTAATTAAGCAATTTCGATAAAATTTACACTACTATGGGAGTATTTTCTTTCGAAAAAAAAAAGAATTTTGAAAATCGGTCTACAACTAACAGATAAATCGGTGGACATACATAAAAAAAATCACAGTCGACCATAGAACCTCCTTCTTTTTCGAAGTTGGTTAAAAATATTACCCTTCTGCTGGGTCAGTTTAATAAGGAGTAACCTGCCTTAAATATAAAGTTATAATTGAAATACAGCGTAACGTCGCAATTAACTAATTAGGTTTAATATTTTTATAAATGCAAAACTCACGTTTGACCAGTATCTCACCTGATCTAGAACACCATTTTCCATTGTTTCAGGTTACAAGGAATGCGAGGAGGGCACACACGCCTACACCACTGGCTGCGGTTACTTGACTCCTGAAGCAACTTGCGACAATCCTCACCCTGTAGAGGATAGAAGGGGTCAAATTTGCGACTACTCGGCCTGCCACTGTGACCCTCCGACCGTCAGGGATTCCGGCAGCGGGAAGTGTGTGAAGCTTGAGGAGTGTCCCAAGAAAGAAGAATAAAAACGTCACGACTTTTTGAGGCTGATGATATATAAAATTCAAATCCTATAATTTTATCTATCAGACAGAATATTCTTGATAGTAAACTCTTTTTGAAGGTCTTTTGAGATTATTATTATTGTTAGAGTAAGGTGTATTGGCGCAATTTTTCTTAGTATTTGCTTTATTGAACTCTTGGCATTAAAATAATCTAATTATTACATACTAACCATGCATGGTTATTATGAAAACCATTAATTAAGAGATAAACCTGACACCTCTTAATTAAAAAAATGAATGATAATTAGAATAAACTAATCAGCGCATTTTGAAGACGAGTATGTTGATCTAATTATGCTCTGAACAGATTTTTAAATTAATTCATTATTGCGCTTAGTATAAGCGCACAAACATAACTCGAAATGATGTTGGGCACGAAAGAGATGTATTTAACGCTTGATTTACCTAACATATTCCACGTAAATGAACTTAAAAAAAATAACTAGCTATTACCTCCATTATGGTTATCTCTGTGCAATAATAATAATTCATGTTAATTCATTATTTTGTTTAAAAAAAAAACATAATTATCAAAGTTGCGCTAATAATGCGCCGCGAGTGAATTTTGCAAGACTGCAGCCTTAATGCTAGGACGGATTGGGAACTAATGCACCTCATTCGGTGGGGCGGTACCTCAGGCGTACAGCCGAGTCACAATTAACCTCTCATTTCTACTTTTTATATATTTTATTATAGAATAAAATGCTATAATAAAAGGAGGGTACATTAATTTCCCATCCATTGAAATATTTTCATGTGTGTACCTACCCATAACGACTGTCAAGCTATTAAGGATTTTATCCAGGAGGGATAATTCAATCTCAACATTCTCATATGGATGGTGATGGTGTTGTGTATGCAAGGTACTACCATACTTTTTCAGCCCCCTTGTTTAATTATATGGTTAGAGGGTTGATATTCAAAATACAATTCACACTATCTAACTTGGGGTAGTACTTGCATGATAAAATGTGTTATCTATTGTTATCACAAACGGCGAGGCCCGGCGAGGTTAGTTGTGTTGTTTGAACATATGGTGCTTTCCAAGGAATTTTATCAAAGGAATGTTAACACAGGTTGCTTTTCTTTATTTATTATGAGTGACTGTGGGCAGGCGCTTATTTCTTACCAAAATAACCACAATCTGCGAACATATTTTCCTTATTTACCTATCCTTAGATGAGGAGCTCGTGGCTACAGTAATAACAGCCGCACGTGTCGATCCATTAGGTTAAGCTACGCTTGCCAGGGTTGGTTCATGGATGGGTGACCATCTTTACGTATCGAGACTCCTCTGTGTCTCGGAAAGTATGTTAAGCCGTTGGTCCCGGCTGTCAATCATGGATCCTTTTTCTTTTTTCTTCATCTCGGTGTAAGAATGCGATTGGCGAAGAAGCAGTAGCTGCAGAACTAAATAACACTGATTGGTCTGAAGTACTAAACATTGGTATTAATGAACTGAATCATTTTTTTATTTATTTATTTATTTAACTGTAATCAAGTAGAACTAATAAAGTAAGAGATTTATTGTCAATCGCCCAGCGGATGTCAACAATAACTTTCAGAAGTGCTGTAGGTGCACTGTGCTGCAATAGCAAGCAAGAAAACCAGAGCTCAAGAAAAAGTTTTGACACTTAGGTCCAGAGAGACAGGAGGAAGAGAAAAGTGCCTATTAAGAGCACTCAGGTCGACATCCTTACAGGTGTTAGTAGGAGATTTGCCGATACCGACTGACTTCAGGAATTTCCAAACATGAGAGGACTTGCGATCTACAAGAGATTCGTGGAAATAGCGTCTCTTAGCATCTCGACACAGACGATTGCATTTGCTACGCAGAGCGTTGAACTGAACAAGATTTTGTTCCGTGGGTCTACGCCTGTACCTACTCTTTGCCTTGTCCTTACAGATAATAGCACTTTTTATTTCAGAAGTCATCCACGGAGCAGGATTATGTTTAATTTTTATCCGCCGACACGGAGCATGTTCATACAGACTCAGCAGTTTGCAATTGAAGTTGTTCACTTTATCGTCGACACTAGCGCTTTCGCTAACAGAGGTCCAGTCGATATCACCTGCATCACGCGTCAACGCCTCCAGATCTAAACCATTATAATTACGAAGATACCAGAAGCGGGGTTTACGTTTGGGACGGCAGATACGATATGAAAGATAGATAAGGTCATGATAAGAGAAGGTCGCAGTGAGCTGCCCAAGCTCAGCCACATGGTGAGGCGAAGATACGATCATTAAGTCCAGAAGAGAAGGCGTACAGTTTAGAAAGTCAAAGGTCGCAGAAAGCAGTAAAATTTTAAGATTAAAAGAAGATAAGAGAGAACGGAGTTTGAGTGAACATGAGTCATCTTTAAGCAAACATGTATTAAAATCACCCATTAAAATAACATGCTCGTACGATGGTTGATGGTTATTTAGAGATGATTATAACGAGTTAAAGTAGTCGATGTGTAGATTAGAGGAGTAGAATACCGCAAGCAAAATTTTGGAGTGATGTACGGTAATCTCCAGGACAAGAACGAGTAATTGTTATGAAAAGTACATGGAGGATGGGGTTCTGGAAGTTCCAATAAAGAGGGAGAGACGCTGTTGCAATCCGCTACCGCATTTGATCTGGCAGTAGCCAACACTTGGATCCAGAAGAAAGATGAGCACATACAAAAGTGGTAACCGCAAGACCCAAATTGACTATTTTCTAGTTAGGCGCAACCACATTAGGCACGTCAAAGACTGCAAAGTGCTGCCAGGAGAAGACTTGGTCTCACAGCACAGGCTCCTAGTTATGGTACTAGCGATAAAAATACAGTGTGCAAAGAGCGTCCACCTCCTAAAATAAAATGGCATATGCTAGAGAAGAATTTAGCGGGCGAGTAGTAGACAGAATGATAGAAATGGGAGACGTGAATGACCGATGTGTAAATCAAAGCTGGAATGAGATAGCTGGGTGTATTAGGAATACAGTGAAGGATATTTTGGGAGAGACAAAAGGAAGGGGCACAATAGAGAGGGATACATGATGGTGGTCTACAGAAGTACAGGAAGTAGAAGAAAAAAGAAGAAATTCAAGGAATGGCAGAGTGTAGAACTGGAAAGTGTTAGTTTGAAAGCTGAAAAAAAGAGCGAGTGTGATGCGTTAAAGAAAAAAGCTAAGGCGGCCGTGGCAATAGCGAGAACAAAAGCTCAAGACAAACTGTACGATATACTGGACAGTCCAGCTGGCCAAAAAGATCTGTACCGGCTTGCTAGAGCCAGAAAGAGGAAGGCGAAGGATGTTAGTCGGATAAGATGTGTAAGGGATGAAGCTGGAATGCTTCTATCAGAGGATGAAATGATTAAGGATAGATTGAAGGGCTATTTTGAAAGATTGATGAATGAGGAAAATATCTGGAGTGGTGTTGTAGAGAATAAACCAATGAATGAGAGTTAGTGAGAATGGTCAGTGTGGATGAAGTGAGAATAGCAGTGAATGGAATGAAGGTAAGGCAATTGGTCCAGACGGAATACCAATTGAAGTGTGGAAGTCATTACGGGTAGATGGATGGACGTGGTTAGCTTTGTTCTTTAATAAGTTGTTGCTGGAAGAAGCCATACCCGCTGAATGGTGCAACAGTTCGTTGGTGCCCATCTTCAAGAACAAAAGTGATGTGCGGGAGTACAACGACTATAGAGAAATAAAAATAATGTCACATAGTATGAAAACATGGGAGAAAGCTATTGAAAAGCGGCTGAGAGAAGAGAGTGAAATCTCACAAAACCAGTTCGGTTTATGCCTGGTCGGGGTACAACAGATGCCATTTTTGCTATCCGCCAGCTGTGCGAAAAATACAGAGCTGTGCATAAAAACTTGCACATGGTGTTCGTTGACCTTGAAAAGGCATATGATCGGGTGCCTCGAGAGGTTTTGTGGTGGGCCCATAAGGAGAAAGGTGTGCCTGGGAAGTATGTGCAGTTGATCCGAGCGATGTACAGTCGATGCAGTACCCAAGTCCGGTTTGCAGTGGGCACCACTGACAGCTTCAGTGTCGCAGTCGGTTTACACCAGGGGTCGGCCCTCAGCCCTTACCTCTTCCTGCCTCTTCCTGATGATAATGGACGCTCTGACGTCGGACATCCAGGAAGAGGCTCCCTGGTGTATGCTGTTTGCTGATGACATTGTGCTGGTTGCCGAAAGCGGCTCAGAGGTCCAGAGCAGATTGGAGACGTGGTGGCAAAGACTGGAGAGTGTTGGCCTGAAATTGAGCAGAACCAAAACAGAATATCTGTTCTGCGATTTCGGCGGTATCTCCAGTCTTATGCATGTAGCTCTAAACGGACCGGCTATACCGATCTGCTCCGAATTTCAGTACCTCGGGTCGCTTGTTCAGGGGGATGGCGATATAGACCGAGACGTGACACACAGGATTAACTCAGGATGGATGAATTGGCGACAGGTCACTGGAACAACTTGCGGCCGACGGATGCCTCTTAAGTTAAAAGGGAAAGTCTATAAGTCCGTGATTAGACCGGTCGTACTGTATGGATCAGAATGTTGGGCTATGAAAAAGACGGATGAAAAAATATTGCATGTGGCGGAGATGAGAATGTTGAGATAGATGTGTGGAGTAACGAGAATGCGTAAAGTGAGAAATGAGTGCATTAAAGGTAGGGTTAAAAGTGGCGCCAGTCACAGAAAAGTTGAAAGGGAACCGTTATTCTGGTATGGTCATGTGAAGAGGAGGGATGAAACACACGTAACCAATAGAGTTATGAATATAAATGTGAATGAATGTAGAGGGAGAGGGAGGCCAAAGAAAAGATGGCTGGATTGTGTATGGACTGATATGAAAGAAAAGGGAGTTAGTGATAGCGTCACAGGACAGAATGGAAGAAAAAACGTGTTGCACCGACCCCAGGTAACATGGGATGAGGGCAGGAAGATGATGTACGGTAATCTCCAGGAACAAGGATTCAGCCGACCCAGAGTACTGAGATGGATATGCACTAATAATTGTATGCGGTATATCAGCACGTACTTACATAGTGACACCACCAGCCCCCTTGCCAGTCCTGTCATTTCTGACAAGAACAAAGCCAGGTAGAGCGTAGTGCGTAGAAAGAAGAGAAGGTTTAATAAAGGTCTCTGATATTAGAACTGCATCAAGATGAGCACTACTTAAGGATGTCAGAAGATCGGAGTAGTGTCCAGGAGCACTCTGAGCATTAAGATGAGCTATGTGCAAGTTGTTAGGATACTTAGTAAAAATAGTGAAAATGTTGTCATGCACAGACCGAAGCGGAGTCTCACATTCCGCACTAATAAAAACTACAATTCGAAGAAATACAAGAGAAAAAACTGTAATTTAAGTCAACTGGATCATCCATAATATATACATACGTAAAAACACAAAATAAAAAATTTGATTAATTAGACTAAACAAAAACCAATTGAAAACAAAATATAACGGCTGATTGCTTCAAAAACACAACCACCCTAGCTCACTGGTGTATTGGAAGAAATTTGCCTAAACTATATAAATAATGATAATAAAAATAACATTAATTTGTATGCTTGAGAACTAACAATGCAAGAAATTTAATCTGGAACGTAACAATTTATCACAGTCAATGTCAAAATGACAATGACAGTGCAGTCCGATTGACTTGTCACATGGGTTACAAATTCACAATAAAGAAAAGTGATTATTAAAATATTTGTACCGACATCTACTACGTAATTCAGAATTACAATGAGGGTGACACAGAGAGAACAAATCATTTAAGTTCCGGCACAAAAACTAGGAAATACGTACAGTCATGCAAAATCAAGAAGCGACTTGCCGATGGAACAGGACAACAACATTAATTACGCTGGCGCACCTTTCTTTGACCTCTTGAGGATGTGGCAGTAACCTCAGGCGGGCTACCAATCCTTGGGGTAATTTGTTTCACAGACTGCGCAACGTTAGCAGAGTCGCAAGAAGCCCTAGGGAACCGCGAAACCAGTGCTCGAAGTTCACCTGAGTTTCAATCTTGTGGCGTTTAGAATCGGGGGTGACGATCACAATCCTGCCCACCACCGACCAGCAACTCGGCACCCCAAAATGCTTGCGTGCGTCCATGAAAGTGCGGTGTCTAATGTGCGTCAAGAATTCAGAGATGGTGATACTCGTACCTTTCAGTGATTTCTTGCTTTCCCAAATCAAGTGACGGTACTCAGTACTGTAAAGCCTGACCAGGATATGCCGAGCCTAACCCGTGTAGAACCTAGTCGATGGCAAACATGGATATTGTTCTTGCCAAACTCGGGCAAGCACATTTTGTCAGTTAATATCTTATGAACCACATCAAACAACTTTTCACCAGGAAGCTCTGCGATCCCATGAAACAAAAGTACCTTTCGCCGCATCAGGGTTTCATGTCTGTCGAATCCAACAGACAGCATCTCTATTTGGGCTGGGCCAGTAGAATATTTTAGTCCAAGAATATTGCTCGTGTTTTTGAGAAAAAAATTTATTAAGTCACTATGAAGGTTGTGATTACTATATGTGTTTTTGCGTTTATTGCTTGGTCAGCTAGTGAGTCTCAGTCAAGAGGTTGTCTCACTTTTATGAGAAGATGTTAGTTACTTGAAACTTTTATTGTTATCTTTGTCTCCATCTGCCTAGCTTTACGACTAAAAAGTTTCCAGCAAGTTACTTTTCAAGCAGTCACTGAGCGCACTTCCGACGTTTGGCTCCCAGATTGGACAGGGCCGGGGCCGCCTTGAAGCGGCTCCTATCCAATCTGAGGGGTCCAAACGCATCCTGCCGGAGGCTCTACGCGGGCATCGTGCGGTCCATGGCCCTTTACGGGGCACCGATATGGGCGCGTTCATTGAACGCCAGATGAACGAGTTCCAAAGGGTCATGGCGATTCGCATGATCCGAGGATACCGCACGGTCTCCCGTGAGGCTGCGAGCCTCCTATTTTTTTTTTTGGGGTGGGAAATCATCCTATGACTTCTCCAACTTACTGACTAAAACCCACCCCTGTTCCTTCCTGCCTTTGAGTGCCCAGGGGCGAGGTAACTCTGTTTTGAATTTATCCTCAACCCCCGGGCAGGCATTGGCCTTGACGGGCCCCGTCCTTAATGCTGACAACTCTTTGAGGCGCGCGTGGAAAACTACGCGCTGTCGACTCTCGGGCCTGGTGCTGATCGGGCGGCGAGCTACCCATTACTCGCCGTCCGCAGACCCAGGCTGCGAGCCTCCTTACCGGACTGTCACCATGGGATCTGGAGGCAAAAATCCTCGCGCACCTGTATGAGTGGCGCGAGGAGGCAAAACGCCGGGGCGAAACTCCGCTGCCGCGACACCTCGCGGCTCGGCAGACAGAGCTCCGGCAGGATCTCATTGTGACATGGAGAGAGCGACTGTCGCAACCCAGAGCTGGGCACGCCCCCATTGCGGAGGTAGTGCCCCTCTTTGAGCAGTGGCTGGAGAGGCGCCACGGCGTCCTCACCTTCCGCCTGATGCAGGTCCTCACCGGACACGGTTGTTTCGGGAAGTTCCCGTGTCGGATAGGACGGGAGGAAACGCCAGGGTGTTTCCACTGCGCGTATCATCCCGAGGACACGGTGGAGCATACGGTGGAGGTCTGCCCCGCTTGGGCGGAGCCCGGCCTTGTCCTCGTGGCTGCGATAGGCGGCAACGACCTCTCGCGCCCTGCCGTGGTTCAGGCCATGGTACGGAGCGAGACGGAGGGACACTCAACAACGGAGTCGCCCTCACGCTCTCAGCAGCAGCCGCCTCAGGAGACGCCTGGGACTTCCGGGGCCGCGAGACGATCTCCGGCCACCGTAGACCCGGGCCTGCGGACGGCGAGTAGTGGGTAACTCGCCGTCCGATAAGCACCAGGCCCGAGAGTCGACGGTGCGTAGTGTTCCACGCGCGCCTCAAAGAGTTGTCATGTTTAGTTACTCGTAAAACTTGATTCTATGAGGATTTTTGGAATATTTTACACAATTACACTGAATTTTAAGTAAAATCGAATTAAATCACAAATTCACGTAAACATAGATCGCGCCATCACTTGACACAGACGACATATCAACAATTTATTGTAATTTTTCTCTATGATTACGTGCAGGGTGCCCAGTAAAGAAAAGTTGCGGACTTTAATACAGTGCCATCTTTTTTTTCTTCTCAAAGTTCAAGCAACTCGACCACAGTATATAAACGATTTTAAGCATGAGCAAACGTACTTCCACCGCTGTCCGGAATAAAAAATCCGCAACCATGGTTTCGGAAACGTTTCAGTGAATGCACTTGGTGGCAGTAATTTTATTTCAACCATAAACCCCATGCCACTGACTGCATCAGACTGTTTAAAAAGTAACTTGGTTTAGAATTTTTCGTTGTTTTTGTTGTCGAATTTTTTGATTATTTTATTTTATTTTATTTTTTTTCCACAACAATTTTAAAACTAAAATTCAATAAAATGTACATAGTGAGTTATATTTAAAAAAATCTCCTGAAGCCTTTTATTATAAAAAAGACCAAGTGCGTGTTGGACTTCGCATATTTTGGGTTCCGTACCAAATGTATTTTTGACTATTTGCCTGGCTTTGGGTTTTAAGGCGTATATAGCCGCCAAGTGGCGCCCTCATTGAATTAAAAATCGTAGCAAAGCGTAGAAAATAAATATTAAAGAATTCTATGTTGCGTTTGTTACAAAGAGGATAAGGTATTTTTACGTTGTGGAAGCATGATTCAAAGTGTTTTATATCCAAAGTAGTAAGCAAAAGTACCAAAAACGGCCGTTTATGACACTTTTGCTTACTACTTTGGATACGAAACACTTTGAGTCCTGTTTTAACAACATAAAAATACCTTATCTTATGTGTAACCACCGTAACATAGGATTCTTTAATCTTTATTTTCTATGCTAAGATACGAATTTTTATTCAATGAGGGCGCCACTTACGGGGAGGTAGGCCCTTAACAAGATGGTTATAAATTAAATAAATAAATTGTTTTTAACCGACTTCGAAAAAGGAGGAGGTTATCAATTCGGATGTTTGTATTTTTTTATTTTTTTTATTTTTATGTATGTTCGGGCATAACTCCGTCATATATTGACGGATTTGCAATATTCTTTTTTTGTTCGAAAGGGGTTTATTCCGAAATGGTCCCATTTAAATTTCAAAAAGATCTGATGATGGGTTTCGGAGACAGACAACGGAACTCTTCAAAAATTGACAGCAAATCAACCGCGATTGCTGCTATCTTATGTCTATGAATTGTTAACACAGTTTAACGGGGAACCACAACTAAAAAGTGAAAAATAAAAAACTTTTTTACAAAAAAATAGAACCGACTTCCAAAAAAAGTGCAAAATAACTTTAATTTCGGAAGTCGGTGTCAAAAAACGAAGACACAAAACAGGAACACCGACTTCCGAAATTAAAGTTATTTTGCACTTTTTTTGGAAGTCGGTTCTATTTTTTTGTAAAAAAGTTTTTTATTACTGTCTCAAATATTGCATTACATATAATATCGAGGCAGCCCCAGTAAGTTGTTAACAACACGTGTGTTGGAGTTGTCTCCTCTTCCCTTGTTTTATTAATTATTACGATTTTGAGCTAAAAACAGGATATTTGGAAAATAAGTAAAATAAATTAAACCTAAGGAAATCCAAAAACAAACAGAACAACATAAACAGGCACTAAATAAGTTTTAATACTTAATATTACAACTTAGCAAACGAATATTGTATATCTCACATGTTACCGCGCAAGTATGCAATTATATTATCTACTCTCTTAAGGAAAAATTCAAATTTTAAACTTCAAAAACATGTTTATACTCGTATTACTATACCTTACAAACGAGATACCGAAATATAACAATATAATTACTGTGTGATAAAATCAATACGATACAAGGCGAATCCAAAATTTTAATATCACCAAGTATTGATTCCAGTTATTGCTTGTTTGTGGCAGCGTCCGCATGAGATAAACAAACATTTGTGTATATTTTCCCTCACTATAATTTAGTCATATTATACTGTGAACATTTGAAAACTGTAGCTGCCAAAAGCCATTTGGCTGTAAAACTTGAGTTCTTTTTTAACCGACTTCTAAAAAGGAGGAAGTTCTATGTTCGAATATATGTATGTTTTTTATTTTTATTTTATTTATATATGTCCACCGATTTCTCGGCCAGTTGTGGACCGATTTTCAAAATTCTTTTTTATCCAAAAGAAGGTCCTACTCCCGCGGTGGTCCCATATAAATTTTATCGAAATTGCTTCAGCGGTTTTTGATTATATTCCACGTTCCATTTTATTGGGGTTTTTAATTCTGTGGTATCATCATTCTCCTGCCCTTATTCCAATTTATTTGGGGTCGCAGCATGTCTTTTTCTCCATACTCCTCTATTAGTCGTCATCTCTGTAGTTACCCCTTTTTATCCATATCCTCTTTCACACAGTCCAGCCATCGTTTCTTTTAATTCTGTGGTATAACAACTAAAAAGTTAAAAATAAAAAAGGATTGTGTGATTTTATGAAACAACGGTAAAAGTGAAACTTTTTTACACATTATAGACATTTAACTAAAAAAATTTGGAATAATATTCCATTAAGGGTATAAAAATCGCTCTAACAATCTTAATTTTATACATGGAAAATTGGAATGATAAAGGGAAATAATAAAAGTAGACTAAGTCTCCAACTAATATTTTTATTGAACTCTTTGTCTTAGCCCTGGGTAAAAATATTGATTAAAAAGGATTAAAAATGATTAAATTTCAATAGTTTTGAATACTTTCAATTCTTTTTCATGTATATATAGATATACAGTTTACATGGGGTGACTGATTCCCAATACTTTTCAATCAATATTTTTAATCAGGGAGAGTACGACATACATAATAATAAAATTCAATTCTTTTCAAACACTCAAAATTGAAATAAATCCATAAACAGCAACATGCACCAGCAAAAAGTTCTAACAATTCTAATAAATTCGATATAAAACTACGTTTACTCACCAAGATCTTTTTTCCTTATTCTATAAGCACGTGCTGTATCGCCGAGGCGAAACTCCGCTGCCGCGACAACTCGCGGCTCGGCGGACCGAGCTCCGGCAGGATCTCATGGGTACATGGAGAGAGCGACTGTCGCAACCCAGCGCTGGGCACGCCACCATCGAGGCGGTAGTGCCCCTCTTTGAGGAGTGGCTGGAGAGGCGTCACGGCGCCCTCACCTTCCGCCTGACGCAGGTGCTCACCGGACACGGCCGTTTCGGTAAGTACCTGTGTCGGATCAAGGCGGAGGTGACCCCCGGGTGTTTCCATTGCGAGGATCGCCCAGAGGACACGGTGGAGCATACGGTGGAGGTTTGCCCCGCTTGGGCAGAGCACCACCGTGTCCTCGTGGATGCGATAGGCGGCAGCGACCTCTCGCGCCGTGCCCTGGTTCAGGCCATGGTACGGAGCGAGAGGGAATGGGAGGCCGTCTCCTCCTTCTGCGAAGCAGTAATGCTCGCGAAGAGGGAGGTGGCATACGCTAGGGAGACTCGACAACAGCCGAGTCGCCCTAGCGCCCCCAGCCGCAACCGCCGCCTGAGACGCCAGGGGGTTCGGGCGCCGCGAGACGATCTCCGGCCACCGTAGACCCGGGCCTGCGGACGGCGAGTAGTGGGTAACTCGCCGTCCGATCAGCACCAGGCCCGAGAGTTGACGGCGCGTAGTGTTTCACGCGCGCCTCAAAGAGTTGTCAGCAAAGGGACGGGGCCCGCCACGGCCGATGCCTGCCCGGGGGGTGGAGGATAAATTCGAAAGAGTTACCTCGCCCCTGGGCACTCGAGGCAGGGAGGAACAGGGGTGAGTTTTAGTCAGTAAGAGTCTGACACACCCTTCCGCGCCACCCTAGAGCGGAAGAAGTCATAGGATGATTTCCCACCCCCCAAAAAAAAAAAAAAAAAGCACGTGCTGTATCAGCGTTCTGTTTTTTCACACCGCACCTCCCCAGTTTTTTTTTTGTTCGGGTCGGCAGTCATCAAATAACTTCTCCCGCTCTAGGTAGAGCGGGAGGGCGTGTCAGACTCTTACTGACTATGACCTACCCTTGTTCCTTCAGTTGCCTGTGTCATTGCGGCGGTAACTCTCTTTCAAATTTATCCGCGAATGATCCCAGGCCTGGGCCCAGCAGTTGGACATTCTCAAACTCAAAGTATTTATTTCGAAGAAACCATTAACAGGCACTTTTGAATTGTCAAGAAGCCAGCTTTCCGAAGTTTATTTTTATTTTTTATTGTTGAGAGGCACGCGTTTGACCACTGTCTCACCTGATGGTAAGCGATGATGTGTTCGAAGATGGAGCACGCTTGCCTAGAAGTAACCTATTCACTCTTGACTTAAAGACTCCCAGGTTGTAGCTAACAGGAAACACAGACTCCTGTAGGGAATTCCACTCCCTAGCTGTACGCGCAATGAATGTTTTCTCAAAACGCTTTGTGCGTGTGGATGGGATGTCCACCATGAACCGGTGGCACTTCGCCGTACGTGTTGTGGTCCGTTGATGAAACGGGCTTGGCGGAATGAAATTATGTAATTCCGTCACACGCTCCCCAAAATGTAATCGATAGAAAACCGACAGGCTAGCAACTCGGCGTCTATGTTCAAGACTTTGGAGTTTCGACTCAACTAGCCTATCATTGCCGATAATGGCCAAAGTGGCCCTATTTCGAACCTTTCATACTCGAATATCATCATCATCATCATTTTAATGTCCCCGCTGCTGGGGCACAGGCCTCCCCTCTGTACTCGTAAGATTGTGTGGGCCGTTATCCAACACGCGGGCCCAATGCGGATTGGTGGATGTCACATGTCATCGAATTTTTGGTTCTAGGACATGCCGGTTTCCTCACGATGTTTTACTTCACCGTTTTGAGAGCAGTGGTGATGAACTTACACAAAGTAAAGCACCTGCCTGGGTTTGAACTCACGACCTACAACTTGTAAGTCGCCGCTGTTACCACTGGGCCACCACTGCGCACCATTCTCATTCTCGAATATTTGATCAAAATTGTGATCAAATTGTATGCAATTTTCATTTAATTCATCATTGCGAATACATTGCTTTTATAACAAAACGATATTCTGGTTCTTTGAAGCAGGACTCAATAAAATACTGGGGCTCTTCCGCGTTTACGTTTTCATCCACATAATTTCCTCTGTCTCATCTATGGCCTCTCTTTGAGGCGCACGTGGGCCTGATTCTTATCGGACGGCGAGCCACCCGTTGTTGCCGTCCATATGGAAAGACCAAACAGTTATTTAAAGCGTATCGGGTTTTACTTATATTGTTTTTCTTGCATACTATTATGAAACAATTGTAACAATCAGAACATCCTGATTAATGTATTGGGAGGGATATATAAGACCGATAAGATGATCTGTGTCATCAGTTTACTTAGTTCCTGGACCATAGTTGGACCAATTTATTGATCTTGCGTTTTTGAGAAATATGGAGTATATTAGCAAGAATGAAGATTTTAGTCTCTCTGTGTGTAGTGTTGATCTTCGCCTTGGCGTATGGTAAGCCTAACTTAAGAGGATGCAGTTACGACCCTTGGGGAAGATGTGAGTATATTGTGTAATTATTAAATTTTTATTTGTGCCATTAGGTAGTTTTGTATTTTGTTACGTCAATAATGACTGCATATTATTTTAAAAATATCCCCTACCGCATCTGTCTATCTGTTCGCGATAAACTCTAAAACTTCTGAATGGATTTTCATGCGGTTTCCATCAATAGACAGAGTGATTCATGAGGAAGGTGCGCAGCTGGGGTGGTCGCTAGTATTAGAATATTTACATTACATTACATTACATTACATTACCTTATAATTTGCTAGAAATAACATTAATCACCACCAGTGTACATATAATGGAGTACGATCACTACATGTTATAAAAAAACAATCGACTTCCAAAAAAGAAAATACCTACATTAAAAATTAAAAAATAACTTTAATTTCGGAAGTCGGTGTTTCTAATTTATTTCTTCGTTATTTGACACCGACTTCCGAAAATAAAGTTTTTTTTTTAATTTTTAGTGTAGGTACTTATTTTCTTTTTTGGAAGTCGGTTTTTTTTTGTATTTATTTTTCACTTTTTAGTTGTTTTACCCCAGAACTAAAAACCCCAATAACATGGAACGTGGAATTTAAATATACTCGTAATTGAAAAATACCAATACGTCATCTATCTATACGTATTTTTCGTTTTTGTTCAGTTTTCCAAAAAGCAGTGGAGCAATTTCGATAAAATATATATGGGACCACCTCGGGAGTATATTTTTTCGGATAAAAAAAGAATTTTGAAAACCGGTCCACAACTGACAGAGAAATCGGTGGACATATAGGGTGACTGGTAATTAGTGACCGATACTTAAACACGTGATTGTACTCATGATTACAAACAACTTTCCCAAAGAAACTTTTTTTTATACTTATTCACTTGTAACACAATAACAACAGTTTAAATTTCGCGCGCGAGGTCAGGGACCGCTATCAGCTGTTAGACGCCCACTTCGTAAGCGGCGCCAGCGCCACCTGCCTTTATCGGTGTAGGTACCAACCTACAAGTTTCGGTTGTTTCTAAATTAAAAAATAATATCCAAAGACAGTAGTTAAACTAACTAGGAACGCCTTCAAATGACTAAATGACAACAAATCTGAGTCACGGAACGTAGGCCTACGCTGCAGACGTGATGCCCCCGGTCACCCTATAAGTATATATAAAAACATACATACAGTCGAACATAGAACCTCCTCCTTTTTCGAAGTCGGTTAAAAACGAAGTCCCCCGCCGTGTCTGTTCGCTATAAACTCAAAAACTACTAAACGGATCTTCATGCAGTTTTCACAAATAGACAAAGTGATTCATGTGGAAGGTCTAGGTTTATAATTTGTACCCGGACGAAACTGGGGCGGGTCGCTAGTAGTGTATAACAGAGTAACATGAAATAGGTGAATTTGTTGGGTGGATGTGGAAAGTATAGAGCCGGAGAACTAGCTGATTCTGGTGGATACTACGGGCAGACCAAAAGACTATGCACATTTGAAGACTTCGATAAACTGAGTTATTTAATTGAAATACAGCGTTACATCGCAATTAAACTAATAAGGTTTAATAATTTATTATTGAAAGACTCACGTCTCATCTGATGAAGCGATCTATAACACATTTTTGCAGTGTTACAGGTTTCCATCAATGTGAGGAGGGCACACACTCTTACAACACTGGCTGTGGTCCCTTGACTCCTGAAGCGACCTGTGACAACCCTGAACCTGTAACTGATACCAGGGTTGACATCTGCGACTACTCGGCCTGCTACTGTGACGCTCCGACCGTCAGGGATTCTGTCAGTGGAAAGTGTGTGAAGCTTCAGGAGTGTCCCAAGAAAGAAGATTAAAAATGTCACGACTTTTTGAGGCTGATTCGATAACAAATATGGCTGAGATGCCATAATATTTTTTGATGTAAATTTTTTTTTATGACACTGTGTTTGTGATACAAATTCTATTTTTTTTTTTTTTGAAAAAAAATGAACGAAAGAAAAAAGTTTTGTTATGTAATGTGGTGCAAGAAAAGAGGATTTGGGAAGATGTGGGGGAGGCCTTGGCCCAGTTGTTGAAAATTCTCAAACTTAAAGTCAACTCAAAATCAAAATATTACGTAATATTTATATTGTTAACATTAAAAAGAAAATGTTATTTATTTTTTTATATGTACAACTGAGGGTCGACTTGGAGGGATTTGGAAATAACACCACTGAATTACGTCACTACCCGTATATTCAATTAATTTAGTTACACGTAACTCCAATAGGTGCGCTGCTCACAAAACAAAAATAAGCCATCGGACCTAATCAAATGCGCGTAACGAAACCATAGCGCGATCTATTTTGACACCAACGCCATGTATCGATCAATGCGGTACTAATTGTAAGAAAAATATTATTTAAGGGCCCACCTCCGCATAAGTGGCGCCCTCATTAATAATTTTTTTTATCATGCATAGAAAATAAAGATTAAAGAATCCTATGTTGCGTTTGTTATAAAGAGGATAAGGTATTTTTACGTGGTTAAAACGAAACTCAAAATGTTTCGTATCCAAAGTAGTAGGGAAAAGTACAAAAAACGGCCGTTTTTGACACTTTTGCTTACTACTTTGGATACGAAACACTTTGAGTCCTGTTATAACAATGTAAAAATACCTTATCCTATTTGTAACAAACCCAACATAGGATTCTTTAATCTTTATTTTCTATGCCAAGATACGAATTTTTATTCAATGAGGGCGCCACTTATGGGGAGGTAGGCCCTTAAGTGATTGCGCTATGATTTCGCGTCCCGCTCAGACAGTATACATATCACGTATCATGTTTTTTTTTTAAATTTTGCTGCATGATACTTTCAGAATTTATATTAATATTATATGTAATGTAATGTTAAGTAATGTATCAAACACCATATAAACTGTTTCCGATAAATAATTAAATATTTATTTCAAATAAACCAATGACAGGCACTTTTGAATTGTCAAGAAGCCAACTTTCCTAAGTGACTTATTTCGAACCCTTCATTCTCGAATATTTGACCAAAATTGTAATCAAATTGAATGCAATTTTCCTGGTCATTATTGTCATCATTGCCTTGTTCATTTACTTGAATTTGCGGGTGGTCCATCGGTGGTTCGTATGTAAAAATATAATTTATTAATATATAAAAATGCATAGTTGCGCTCGAAGGGTGGTGGAGCCTACCTATACTACGTGTACCCTTATACGCCCAAAATAAGTGCGTAGTCGCTCTCTTTCCATTCGTTGGTTCTGGCCGTCAGCCTGAACTGGTTTGCAACATTCTCGAAACAGACTCCTGTCTATCTGTGCCTGAGAAAAACATAGTTGTTCTAGATTTTATAAGAGGAATGGAGGCAGAGGAAAATATTACTTATTAAAAACCATTTAGCTTTTTATTTTCTTACCCGGTGCCTCCACCAATTATTTGATTGGAGGCGTGTAAGTCTGTAGTAGCACTTCTAATGTGTGGTTCTGTGTTCAGGAGTGTCTAGGAAGCACCAGTCTTCAATGTTTGTCCCAAAACATGCAGCTCAAGTGACCTCCACGCTGCTATCGACTACGCCTTGGAAGTGGCAAGGATTGGGCCAAAGTAAATAAGTAATAATTAAAGAATATATTTTTTTAAATGACTTATTATAATTTACTTTCAACTATTTTTAGGGTTCCGAACATCCGAATGTAAAAACGGAACCCTTAGGATCACTCGTGCGTCTGTCTGTCTGTCTGTCCGTCTGTCATAGCCAATTTACTCCGAATCTACAGGCCTGATTAAGTTGAAATTTGCTAAATATGTGTATTTCTATGACCCCAACACGGAGGAGTAATGTAAATAAATAAATTTGGAATAGGGGGGTAACTTTTGGAAGGGAAATGTTCGAATGAAAAATTTTCTTTTAGATTCAGCTTATTGGATATGTATTGACAAGCGATATTCTATTTAGTGGTGGTGGTACCTAGGGTCTGATGATAAAACCGGAAAGTGACCATCCATAACAACTCCTCAATTAAACAACATAACAGTATCGTGTTTGGGTTTATTGAATTTGTGCTGACCAGTGTTATTGTACACTAGAAGAGGAAGTCTGAAAGTGGCACCGCTGACTGAAAAGTTGTGTGGAAATCGGTTGTCGTGGTACATGGGCATGTGATGCGGAGGAATGAAGAAATGTCGTGAGGAAAGTCTTGTGTATGGATGTGGATGGCTATAAGAGTAGGGGAAGGCCAAGGAAACTATGGTTGGACTGTGTGAAAGAGGATATGGGTAAAAAGGGGGTGACTACAGAGATGACGACTAATAGAGGAGTATGGAAGAAAAAGACATGTTGCGCTGACCCCAAATAAATTGGGATAAGGGCAGGAGAATGATAATGTTATTACAATAGAAGGTGGTCAGGGTCTGATTATTATATAGGATCTTAAACCATAGACATAGATATAGGTCTCTCGCAATGTTGGACCACCAAGTCATTGGCGGGCGGCCTCTACCTGTTTTTGTTTCCGGTAAATTTAGAGCTATTTGAACCGCATGATCCTCACTGCGTCTTCTAATGTGTCCAAACCATCTTAGGTAGTTTTCTGTCATTTTGTCTGTGATAGGTGCGACTTTGAAGCTGCCACGTTTAAGTTCATTACGGACTTTGTCAAGCTGGGTCACACCTCCCGCCCATCTTAGCATCTTTATTTCGTTGGTATAGATATACCTTTTGCTCATGCGTCTTCTTTGTTGTTCAACATTTGGAGCCATACAATAACGCGGGGCGTACTGCAGTTTTATAGACTCTGCCCTTAGTTTTTATGAGAATACTTGGATCACATAAATCTCCTTTAAGTGATTGCCATTTCAGCCACGCGGCACTAATTCTATGGACTACGTCTGTGTCAACGTTGGCATCTGTCGTGAGCATAGAGCCCAAGTACTTTAATTGATCTACTGTGGGAATAGGTTTTGTCCCAATACAGATGGTATCAGTTACCGCGTTTCCGCTGAAAGGGCACTTCAGATACTCGGTTTTACTCCTACTCACCCTCAGGCCGTACTTTTTAAGAGCATGCGTCCACATATTTAAGGTTTCATGCAGATGGATTGCGGTATCAGCAGCTGGAACAATGTCGTCGGCGTATAACATAGTCCATGCCAATGGAGCAGGTATATTCTTTGTGAGGCAATCCATCACCAGATTAAATAGTAGGGGACTAAGAGCGATGAACACCTACTTTGACCTAAAAGACCTTGCTCACGCCGGCTAGGCTTCGGACTCTCGTGCTGGTATTGAAGTACATATCCTTCACAAGCTTGATATAAACTCTGGCACATTTTGGGCACGGAGGGCTTGCCATACTAGCTTTCGTGGGACTCGATCGAAGGCTTTTTCTAGGTCGATGAATGCCAGGTGTTGGTCCTTGTTGTTCATTTTATATTTTTCCATCAGGATTCTAATTGTTTGGATGGCGTCAGTAGTTGATCTGGAAGATGTAAAACCAAACTGATTTGGAGATATTTCAGAGATATCAGTGAGTCATTTATTTATGATTCATTCCCACATTTTGAGTGTATGTGAGGTCAATTTAATAACTCTGTAGTTTTCACACTGCGCTACATCACCCTTATTTTTATAAAAAGGTAGCAGATAGCTTTGACGCCATAAGTTAGGAATGCACTTAGTAGTTGTTATGATGTTAAATAGTTTTGTTAATCATGCTACTGCTATTGGTCCGAGGCCTTTCCATAGATCCTCTGGTATCTCATCTGGGCCTGCAGCTTTTTTGTTCTTCATTTTGGCTATTGCATGTTCAGGTGTGCAACTTCAGGTGTATCTACTTCAGGTATTGGTCTAGATATAGGCAGGAGGGTATTGGATCTTCATTTGGGAATTCTTCATTTAATAGTTTTACCTACATAGTATTCATACCATCTATCCAGAATTTGTGAGTTGTCGGTTAATAATATTTGGTCTTTGCTTTTGATGAAATTATTCGTCTTTATATCTTTGGTGGCTCTGTTTCTAAATTTTGCTACTTTGAGTATTTCATCTTCATATAATAATATATGAAGATGGAATACTCTATATAATATAATTTTATCTTCCCATTGACCTATGAACTTGAAACTTGGTGATAGTGTTTATTATTACGTAAACTTTACTAACAAATACCAATATTTAATACGGAACCCTTAATGTGCAAAATCCGACACGCACTTGGCCAGTTTTTTTTTTACTTTTGCTGTATACCCATGTTTGACTTGCATAGTCAGACTTGCGCGGATATACGAGTCAATTATTACTTATACACAATGGTTACACACACTAGTTAGTTATAGTGTATTGGGTTTTCCCTTAGTTTATTTTTCTTGTACAGTATTTTGAATTAATTTTAATAATACTGATACTGATGTATTGGGAGGGATATATAAGACCGATAAGGTGACCTGTTTCATTAGTTTACTTACTTACTGCACTATAGTTGGACCAATATATTGCTCTTTCAGTTTTGAGAAATATAGAGTAAATTAACAAGAATGAAGGTTTTAGTCGCTCTGTGTGTAGTGTTGATCGTCGCCTTGGCGGATGGTAAGCCTAGCCCAAGAGGATGCAGTTACGACCCTTGGGGAAGATGTGAGTATATTGTGAAACGGTTTTCAATTTTTATTTGTGGTGATAAGTGGCATTTTGGGTTTTGTTACCTCAATAAAATAGTCACTGCTTATTATTAAAAAAAAATCCCCCACCGCATCTGTCTATCTGTTCGCGATAAACTCAAAAACTGTTCAACGGATTTTCATGTGCTTTTCATCGATATACAGAGTGATTCATGAGCAAGGTTTTGGTGTATAATATTTGCAGCTGGGGCGAGTTGATATTATTAGAATAATATCTTTAACTTATAATTTGCTAGAAATAACATTAATCACCACCAGTGTACATATAATAGAGTAACATAGTGTACAGTAGGGTTACATGAAATAGGTGAATTTAAGTTTTTTAAAATAACTTAGGTCGGGTGGATCTAGAAGGTAAAAAGCCGGAGAACTAGCTGTTTCAAGTAATACCAGGGTCAGACCAAAAGATTATGCACAATTGTGGACTTCGATAGACTGAGATATTTAATTGAAATACAGCTTAACATCGCAATTAACTATATAATAAGGTTCAATAATTTATTACTGAAAACTCACGTTTGACCAGTATCTCACCTGATGGTAAGCGATCTAAAACTCATTTTTCCATTGTTACAGGCTTCCATCAATGTGAGGAGGGCACACACTCTTACAGCACTGGCTGTGGTCCCTTGACTCCTGAAGCAACCTGTGACAACCCTGAACCTGTATCTGATAATGCTGACATCTGCGACTACTCCGCCTGCTACTGTGACGCTCCGACCGTCAGGGATTCTGTCAGTGGAAAGTGTGTGAAGCTTCAGGAGTGTCCCAAGAAAGAAGAATAAGAATGTCACGATTTTTTGAGGCTGATTCGACAGTAAATGTTGCTGAGATGCCTAAAATATTTTATTATGAAAGATTTTTTTTATTAAACTGTGTTTGTAATACGTAATTGTAGTTTTTTTGTTATTAATTTTAATATGACATAAGAAAAGAGGATCTAGAAAGATGTGGGGAAGGCTTTAGCCCAGCAGTTGGACAGTCGTAAACTTATTTTTTTTTTAATTTCAATTTTTGCCGTGAGTAGCTTTTTGTATTTTGATACGTCAGTAATATTAAAATAATAACAGTTTGTGCATTTAGTCAGTGTTAAGATCAGAAAGTATTTTGTTTTTAGAATCAGAATACTAATTTCATTAGAATGCGGATGTGACATATTCTAATGTTTTTGCAGAATTTGACAACAACTGTGTCAGGTCAGCCTTCTCGGCAAGCTTCGCTGAGGACTACCTAATTTGATTGTAGTATAGACTACTATACTACAATCAAATTCTCAGTTTCATATACCATTGTGTTTCCACCTGCACCTTCTTTAATCTGAAGAAGACCTCCTACGCCGCTATAAAAGGGCCGTAATAGTATAATTATTTAAATGTACCACGACACGTAAAGAAGAAGAAGCTTCATTTACCGAGATCGCGCCTGTTTTAATGATTCCAAATATTGTCCAGTTTCGTAGACACTTGAGACACAAAAAGAATTACACCAATTTTACATCGCAAAATCACTAAGAATCAATTTGTGAATAATTAAAACTCAAACTATAGTTATGCAACCATCTGAAAATAACTATGACTATACCGTCGTTCCATCTTATCATATAGGTACGAATACGAATATTTATCTTACCGGTTTCCATGTAGATGTTTTGTTTACAGACTTCTGGACCCGTCATCTGAGCTATATAAGACGACCTGTTCCGTCTCTAGGTTAGTACACTATAATAGCTCACGATAGTAACTCGTCTTTGTTGAGCAGTTGAAGTAAATAAGTTATTATGAAGGTTTTAATAGCCCTGTGTATTGTGGCATTAGTCGCTTTGTCGTCCGGTAAACCTCAAACAAGATCGAAGAGGTGTATTTACATTAATGGGAAATGTGAGTGTTTCAAAATATTTTTAAATACTTGCTTCATTGTTTATTTTGCACTGTTCGTATGTTTGTAAGTTGTCCGGCAAAATTTTCAAACCATTTTTCGACCATTTGTTGGTATCTGATTGAGCTGATTTTTTTTTAGTTCTGGTGACAATGCATTTTTAGGGTTCCGTACCCGAAGGGTCCGAAGACACGTGAGTGACAGCAATATAGCTCCGCTATTATTGTCACTCACGTGTCTGTCAGTCCGTCTGTCTGTCCGTCGTCTGTCAGACAGGTTTTACAGACAAAAGTTTGGAGCTACAGTCTTCAAATTTTCACAGTATGTGCATCTTGTTGACCCGAAGCCATACAAATAGACAAAAATACATTTGGTACGGAATCCTAAATGTTCGAAGTCCGACACGCACTTGGTCGGTTTTGAATGATTAGCAAGACCTGAATCGACGTTCAGCATTAGCTCCAGCTAAAGGGAACCTTCAATTCTCAATAGCAAGCGAAGTTTTGTTTACACATTTAATTGAGACAGTATTTAAGCTTGTTTAAAAAAAGGTTTATTCTAATGGAATTCCCTACCGGAGTCTGTGTTTCCTGATAGCTTCAACCTGGGAGTCTTTAAGGTGTATACAGGGTGTAACGGAAAGGTGTGGTCATATTTTAAGAACCAGTTCTGCCCATGGAAATGAAGAACTTTCTTTAAAAAACAAAACAGAAAATTCCCAAAAAAAATTGTCCTTTCCATACAAAGTTATCATCAGCTGATCAATATTTGTATGGAAGGTTAAAAACTTTTTTGAGAATTTCCTCAGGTTTTCTTGAAGAAAGTGGTTCATATCGATAGGCAGATGCAGTCTTTAAAATATGACCACACCTTTCCGTTACACCCTGCATAGCCGCCAAGTGGCGCCCTCATTGAATAAAAAATCGTAGCAAAGCGTAGAAAATAAAGATTAAAGAATCCTATGTTGCGTTTGTTACAAAGAGGATAAGTAAGAAACACAACATAGGATTCTTTTATATTTATTTTCTATGCTAAGTTACGATTTTTTATTCAATGAGGGCGCCACTTATGGGGAGGTGGGCCCTTAAGTCAAGAGTGAATAGGTTACTTCTAGGTTAGCGTGCTCCATCTTTGACCACATCATCGCTTACCATCAGGTGAGATAGTGGTCAAACGCATGCCTATCAAGAATAAAAAAAATACTTATCTATTAGATATTCATCATCTCATAGAAAATAATAAAATAAAACAAAGTACATTAGGCAATGAACAGAAGACTTACATTGATTGAATACGAGGCTTTTAGCATTCTTGTATGTTTATGTTATTTAATCCATTTTTCTGTAATGTGCGTTATATTTGTGCAGAATAAATTATTTTTCTTTCTTTCTTTCAAAGTAGCTTTCCGCGTTTAACTGATACTCCGCGAACTCCTCCTAAACCACGCAAAGGATTTCGATAAAGTTTTCACTAATCGAAAGAGCGAAAATGAGGAAGGTTTGTGTACATTAGGCCGTATTTTTTAAAAAAACCCGACTGTAAAAACAACTACAAAGTTACTTTTCAAGCAGTCTGATGCAGTTGGTGGCATGAACTCCATAATTAAATTATTATAACTGCCACCAACTGCATCAGACTGCTTTAAAAATTAACTTAGTTGATTTTTACAGTCGAGGTTTTTGAAAATATTTTAATTTATTATTTTCTACATTTTAGTGGGTTATATTTTTGGAATCGCCTCCCCAAACCCTTTATATTTATACCTCCCTTAATATTATAGCTCATCGACTTTAATTTTTTTTCTTTTTCACAATAAGGCGTCTGGTTGTCGCCATATTGTATTTTGATTACTGTCATGTCTTTAGTAACAATCGCAAGATTAAGACGAAACAATTGACGTAAGAGTTATCAAAATCGGCCTACGCGTTTGGCCTCTAAAGCGCCACAAAAGAACAAACGTATATAGAGTGACTGGTAATAAAATTAGTGACCGATACTTAAACACGTGATTTTACTCATGATTATAAATAACTTTCCCAAAAAAACTTTTGTTTTTAATACTTATTCACTTTTATCACAATAACAACAGTTTGAGATACGCGCGCGCGCAAGAGCAGTGACCGCTGCAATCAGCTGTTAGACGCGGTCTCGTATCGTACAGAGCACGGCTCGCAAGACCACTCGGCCGGGCACCACGTGCCGTTTTCGGTGTACCTAAGCAGTGTAGGTACCTACATGTTTCGGTTGTTCCTAAATAAAAAAAAATTTCAAAGACAGCGTGTTTGACTGATACTTTTAAGATACAACGTATGTCTGCATAACTACAAAATATCTAGGAATGCGCGCGCCGTAACATTAAAAGTAGGCACTATCTATCAGCTGATAGTCTGATCTCGGGAAAGGGCAATTGTACTAGTAGTAGTGTCTCACACTCCCCCGCCGCGCGCACCACTCCCTTTGCCTCAGTGCTAACAGCTGATCGCGGCGGTTATTGCCCTCACGCACGCGCGAATTTCACACTGTTGTTATTGTGAAAACGGTGAAAAAGTATTAAAAAAAAAAGTTTCTTTGGGAAAGTTGTTTGTAATCATGAGTACAATCACGTGTTTAAGTATCGGTCACTAATTACCAGCCACCCTATATACATAGGCTGATAAACACATTACCCTCTCTTGCGTCGCGCAGTCGGATATAAAAAAAACAAGCTTGAAATACTTATGATAGCTTCTGCCAGCGGCTTCGTCCGCGTTGAATTAGTACTCCCCTTTTGAAAATTATAGCCTGTGTGCTATTTCCGACGAAAATCTATCTCTGTGGCAAATTTCATTCAGATCCGTTTAGCCGTTCCATCGTGATTTAGTTACAAAGGTAGGAAGTAGGAGAGAGTAGGTAGGTACTCAGAAATTTAATAGTGAGGTACCGGCGATGCTCTGATGCATCGCGAACAATAGATTTTCTATTGTGGCTGTTGTCCGGTACTTCAGAGGTTAGGGGTTAGTAGGTAGGTTCCGTATCCCGAAGGGTCCAAACGGAGCCTTATTGCTATCAATCACGTGTCCGTTTATCCATCTGTCTGCCCGTCGTCTCTCACAAAATTTTGTTCCAAGGAATTATTTAACTTCTCATTGATATATGAACTTGAAATTTGTGGATAATGTTTACTAATACTACATTTTACGAAAATGTGTGCAGTTCGACACGTACTTGACCAGTTTTTCTGAGACAGTCTTGAATATATATATAAGATCAGTTGCTAGAGAAGCAACAATTTATCGACAAAAACAATTCATTTTCGTATTTACTTAAACATACATAATTATGAAATACTAAAGTTACATTTTAAATTCATCAGTGATAATAATGATTGAAAACATCTAACGTCATAATTAAATTATGACGAAATATCATTAGGGATGTAAAATGTTCAATGCGCAATGGAAAATTTATTTTTAACCTGGTTTGACGACTGTACTTAGGTCATTTCCTGCTACTCCTGTAATCATGAAAATCGATTACCTGTTCTGTCATGGTTTAGGTAGGTATTTCTCGAGATAAAGGCGCAGTTATACGACTTCTAATGGTTTTTATATGAACATCAGGTCTAAACGATTTGTTTGATTTCTTTGCAAAAAATATATGTTACTCTAAACAACTTTTTTCGTAATTTGATATGTGCATTTTTGAAATTATATTTTTATAACATAGTTTAATTAATTTGTACAATTATGTGGATAAAAAATTGAGAATCACGTAAAAACTAATAAACGATTTTTTATGAAATCTTCACCATTTTAAAGATCATTTAATTATTTAATTTTTAGTATACGTGTTTTGGTATAATACCTTGTTGTTTTATATTTAATAAATTAATAATGCGTCTAATTTCAGACAGCACTCCTTGATGAGCGAGTCCTATTACTGGGTAAACGTACGACATGTTACGTGAGCTCAGCACAAAACACGCTCAGCTAACCAGTTAAGATCGTTGACAGTTAATAGCGCCTTAATTTATCGATAATGTCGTTCTAGGGCAAACTTAAATAAATTGAAAGAAACCATTGAATACTTTTGAATATCAAAAACAGTTATGAAATAACAAACAGAAAAGAAATAGTGATGTTTTTAAAAGACATATTTTATAATGTAGGAATTAGTATAAAAAAGAAAATCAACGAAATATAAATTAAGTGCAATAAAAGGGATGATTCCTGGCTACAAACATAATAATTATATTTAGTATATAGGTTAGAAATATTTTTGCTTTACTAAATCAATAAAAAATGACAAAGGTAAAACACATCAAAGTGTAGTTTGTACGGCCTCTTAACTGACTCCAGTTAAGAGGCCGTATACGAAATTTTGCCGATTTCGCTGATTTACGTGATTTTACAGTTAAAATAATATATTTCTAAAAGTTTTAATGCCCAACATGAAAGATCATTGCAATTATGATCTAATGTATGAGCTGTTTTTTTTTTTATTACAACTAAATTTCTGGTGAAATTTCTGGTGTCCTGAAATACAGGCTCACGTCTACTTTAGGCACCAGTCTCTGAGAAAAGTAAATCATTATTATTAAAAAAAAAAAAACGATTATACGACCACAAACCGACGACGGTTTTGTGAATTTTTGCTGTAAGGGGTTTAGAATATCACATAATCGTTAAGACGTCTAAATGGTATGAAAAAATTAGAACGTATTGTTGCAAAAGACGTCTATATAATGTATGAATCTTTTTTAAAATTAAAACGGCAAAAAATAAACTTCAGTTCACCATCAATCCATTTTTTGACAAAAAAAATTGAAAATTACAATAATTTGTCAATAAAAAATCTTTTAAAACAATACAAATCTCGACTTATAAAACGCAATGCAAGCTTCGAATCTAGCTCATTAGATCATAATTAAAATGATCTTTCATGTTGTGCATTAAAACATAGAGAAATGCATTATTTTAACTGTAAAATCACGTAAATTAGTGAAATCGGACAAAATTTCATGGAGGGCCTCTATAAAAGTGCTACATTTTCTAAGTAGGCGAGATTTCTCGCAAAATTTCAACACACTGTATCGTTTTCCACAATTTATTTTTGGCTCAGGCTGAGCGCCCGCCAGCCACCACTGGTTGTAAGGTAGCTATCAAGTGAACCATTTCTCACAGTTGTTACTAAATGACAGAATGTTCCGTCTTGCATCTAAATGTATTATTATTTTGCCATACGATTTGACATAAGAAAAAGTTACTTTTTCTTAAGTATTAGTGTCGCTGGTACGTATTTTTAATATTATTTTGGCCTAACACTCCGATACTTCCATGGCGTCATCGGTGGCAGCGCATAGGTCACTTGTGCTGCATGTTTTGGAGCACAAAAGGCAGAACAGCAAATGCAACGTAGCTCGCAACTCTGCTTTACATCCACACCCTGCTGCCGCCCGGGTGTTACCACTGCGCGGATCGCCCAGAGGACACGGTGGAGCATACGGTGGAGGTCTGCCCCGCTTGGGCGGAACACCGCCGTGTCCCCGTGGATGCGATAGGTGGCGGCGACCTCTCGCGTCCGGCCCTGGTTCAGGCCATGGTACGGAGCGAGAGGGAATGGGAGGCAGTCTCCGCCCTCTGCGAAGCAGTAATGCTCGTGAAGGCGGAGGCGGGACGCGTGAGGAAAGCTCAACGGAGTGGACCTCGCGGCCCCGGCCGCTACCACCGCAGGAGAGGTACTGGGCGTACCAGGCGTAGGACATCGCGAGACGATTTCCGGCCACCGTAGACCCGGGCCTGCGGACGGCGAGCAGTGGGTAGCTCGCCGTCCGATCAGCACCAGGCCCGTGAGTCGACGGCGCGTAGTGTTCCACGCGCGCCTCAAAGAGATGTAGTCAGCCACCACTGACGGGGCCCATCGTGGCCGGTGCCTGCATGCCTAGGGGTAGCGGATAAATTCTGAAAATGAGTTACCGCACCCCTGGACACTCAGGCAGGGAAGGAACAGGGGTGGGTTTTAGTCAGTAAGAGTCTAACACGCCCTCCCGCTCCACCCAGAGTGGGAGAAGTCATTGCATGATTTCCGACCCCACAAAAAAAAAAAAAAAAAAAAACACCCTGCTGCCGTTCCGTCAAAGTAGCCGGGGACTTTGCAAATTTTTTTTTTTTAAAAACGTTGCCCCACACTAGGAATTATTCCTGTATCGTGGGTGCGTTCCCAAACATGTAAAATCACTTACACAAGTCACCCAGACCCGGCACAACTATCTGTAGGCCATACAAATATTTGTTCCGTGCACGGATCGAACCTGCGACACACAGCGCAGCAGCTGAACGCTCAAGCACTGCGCCAACCGTGCCCTCAAAAGTTGGAGTTATTCTTTCCTACTTGGGTTCTAAGACGATTCATGGGCTAACTAACTACCGATCATGAATTGTCCTAATTCAGCTCAGTCTTACCGTCCAGGGTCGCTGGAGGGATCGACGGAGTCAACTTGCCCTCACAGCAACTGAAGGAACAGGGGTGGGTTTTAGTCAGTAAGAGTCTGACACGCCCTCCCGCTCCACCCAGAGCGGGAGAAGTTATTTGATGATTTCCCACCCAAAAAAATAGAAAAAAGGTCTTGGTCTACCCGTGTACTTACTAAATTCCATCAAAATCATTGTGTTTGTTTTTAATATAACTCTATGAGAATCCTATTAATGTTTAAAATTTTAAACATTAGCAGGATTCTCATAAAGATATATTATAAACCGCTAAACAATTTATATTACAAAATCAAAATCAAAAGTCATTTATTCAAACTAGGCTGAGACCCAGCACTTTTTGAACGTCAAAGTTCTACATAAAAACAGTCCCCCAAAAACGCCCGCCCGTCACCACTTCCTAGTGTTTTAGCTATGAAGAAAAAGTGGCCAACAAACTCCCCAGCAACACATCTGTCTATTAAGTTTGAAGAACTTGAATCTATATAATTATATTTTATGCAACAATTCTAACATATTATTTAAATGTAACATATTATGTAAAACAGAAAAATAAAGATATATCGTCCAAAATATACAATATACAAACTTTAAAAACAACAAAACTCATTGTGATAAGCTGAAAACGTTATCCACGTGTAATTATTGTTAACAAAAATATTTTTTTTAATCTTTTGAACCGATGCAAAGATCGTTGCTGTCAATAACCTAAATGTTTTGGTGGCCAAAACAGTCGTTAGTTTACAGAACGGAACTTATCGGTTGATCTTAGGTACCGGCAGAGACAGGAATAAGAGTCGACTCGATTTTTAATTAGGCACGCATCTTCATATAAAATCGCTGTGTTCAGTAGATAATTCCATGCTGATTAAGGTCTAAGTTTTATTAAAAGAACACAAAAATATTTTTTTTAAGAAAGATAGAAAACATATTTATTAACGCCTCACACAAGAACTTATGAAACCTAAAAATACCTACTTACATGTTAAAATTAACTGTGCGTGGCCAAATAGGTGCCAAATTCAGCATTATTATTATGCTGCGATATTTAAAAACAATAAATAACGCTTCGCTGGTAGGTATTCTGCCATTCACGGAACGTGTCTAAAGAAACTAAAATAAAATAAATAATGTGCAAAAAGTCTTCTGTAAATACAATAAAAAATAACAATGGTGCTATTTTATTTACTTATCCTTTATTTCAGGCAACTATAGCCCCTAAAACACAATACATAAATAAATATAAAACAATAATGACTATAAACTAATACATATTTTATACAATAAACTATTGTACACAAAGTGACGGCGCCGTATTACGCTGCGAGGTGTCGCGTAGCCGGCCGCGGAAACGCCGATACAGCACACCTTTCGGCCAAAACTCTTCCTTGAGGAAGGTCATCAAATGGTGAGTCGGAACGCGGACCACGAACGAATTGAAATTGGTGTTATGGCGCGCCTCCAACTTCTTCACCCTCAAGGTCCAGTTGGTCTTCACCCGTATGTACTCTACGATGTGTGATTTGAATTTTATACTTGTCTCATTATTACCCCTCACTGTGGCCAAGACACCTTTAGCCATCTCTGATCAGTCTCGTGATTCTGCGGGATTGGCAGTGAGTGTACCCTTCCCGAACCTGGAATTCCTGCCCACTATCCGTCTGTAACCTTAGGTCGCATGGTGCAGACATCCCGAATTTATCTATATATTTATTTATCACATACCAGGTATTTGATAGGTTAGCGCTATAGGGCTTATAGGTCTTAGGGTCCTAGGGACTGTTAGGCTGGTAGATCTGAGTAGGTCCTTTAACCTGTCGTGTATTCTCATGTACAGTCACACCCTTAACACTTCTGCGGCCGTACGTGACGTGTGTTAGGGTGGGCGGAATATTTTATGATGATAAGTGAGTTGGGGTTTTATTCTGATGGAATCCATTGTACCCATAGCTAACAGTCATTCTGAGTCTAGCTTGCTGTGAGTAGGTATTCATATAGTATGTAAATTAAAGCACTAAATACTATAATAATATTAATATTATCTATTTATAAATAAACACTAATTCAAAGATTACGAAGAATATTATGTTTTTTATTTCAAATAATATTATTGTTGAAGTTTATCGAAGGGGTCACTTAGAATAAGATTATGCGAACTAACAACAGCTAAGTAGGTACTTAATCACGTAGACACCTACATGATAAAATGTGATCAAAATAAACAAACGTCTGAATCTAACCGTCCTTGATTGTAAACAAGTTAGTTTTTTGGATGTGATTTATACCACCACTACCACACTATAATACCACACTATGAACAGGTCTAACACATAATTATTTTTATTAGTATTACAATCTCTCATCGTTTGTCCCAATTAAAAAAAAAGGTAGATTTACCAGCCAAGTGCGAATCGGATTCGTACATGAAGGGTTCCGTACCACCTGCCCGGGGGTTGAGGATAAATTCGAAAGAGTTACCTCGCCCCTGGGCACTCAGGGCAGGGAGGAACAGGGGTGGGTTTTAGTCAGTAAGAGTCTGACACACTTTTCCGCTCCACCCTAGAGCGGAAGAAGTCATAGGATGATTTCCCACACACCAAAAAAAAAAAAAAAAGGGTTCCGTACCATTGTACAAGATTATACACGTCTACTTGTTGCCATTATTAAGATCGAGCAAAAAAAGCATAAAAAAACACGTTGCTAGTAGGAGAGCCCTCTATAATTTTTAATTTATTTTAATTTTTGTTGTTATAGCGGTACACATTATGTGAAAATTTCAACTGTCTACCCTATTACGGATCATCAGATACTGCCCCTGACAGACAGACGGACGGACAGCGGAAGTTTAGTAACAGGGTCCCGTTGGTTACCCTTAGGATACGGAAACCTGAAAAATACATTTTGGTCAGTTTGATTATGAAAACTATAAGACATCTATTTTATCTTTTGTCACATCAACAAAAAAACTTGCCAAGTGCATGTCGGATTCCACACATTAAGGGATCCGTACCAAATATTGGTATTTGTTAGTCAAATATACGTAATAATAAACATTCTCACCAAATTTCAAGTTCCTAAAAGTCAATGGGATGTTGAAAAATTCTTCGGAACAAAATTTTGTGACTGACAACGTACAGACGGATACGTGAGTTATAGCAATAGGGCTCCGTTTGGACGCCAAGACGCGACCTATTCACTATTGACTTAATTAAGGTTATGTCAATGAGAAAATACATAGATCACCCAAGCAGAGATTCATTTGTTAACATTTAACTCCACGTTCAAAGCGCGTACTTTGCGTACAGTTGGGACAGGTTTGTTATTCTATCCACCCCAGCTCCTCAAGGAAGGACAGCAGCGCCCGAAGGTTACCTGGGTTTCTGAAGTATTTTGCCCAGTATCTAGCGACCACTGGGCAGCTTAGTAGCAGATGTGCTGCTGTCTCGTCCTCCTCCATGCGGGCTCTGCAGAGTGCCCTGTCTGTAACACCTATGACAGAGAGGTGGATATTAAGGGACCCGTGGCCAGTTGTAAAGGCCGTGACTTTACGCAACTTGTTCCTGTCTAATCTTAAACTCATGGCAATGTTCTCCAAACTATGTAAGGTTGTTGAAAATTACAATTAAAATAATTGTTGTCACTTTAACGTAAAACCAAAGTCAACAAACTTAAAGTTATAGAGGTCAAGCAACATATGTATGCCATGGTGTTCCGCCCTGACTGGTAGTACAAACAAAGGTTCGTATTACTCACATAATGCGTTATTATGAGTAACCACTGTTTGCATACCGTGTTGGGTTAGGTTGAGGCCGTTTGAGGAAGATAATGAATGCTGTTACTCATGAAGAGGTAGTGTTTAGGAGGGAAAGGTGTGAGAGGGAATGTTTTTAGTCTGTGCTGTTCCATTGCTATCATAAAGGTCTTATTAGGGTTCCGTACCCAAAGGGTGCAAACAGAGCCCTATTGCTGTCACTCACGTGTCCGTCTATCCGTCCGTCTGTCTGTCCATCTTCTGTCGCAAAATTTTGTTCCGAAGAATTTTTAAACTTCCCATTGATGTATGAACTTGAAATTTGGTGATGAGGTTCATTATTACGTAGGTATATTTGCTAACAAATAGCAATATTTTGTGTTTGAGTTTCCTGATAGCTAATAATAATAATATACCTAATAATAATAACTTTATTGATACTAAATACCTTTGTTACAAATAGTAGTAAATGGGTTACAAGAACAATTGGTTATAAAAAGGTGTCTTGAATGATGTAAACCCTGCCTCCTAAACTAGGGGAAACCTGTGCCTTAGGAGACAGTGTTCTACTGAAACTTCGTGCACAAATACTCATTTTCATCGCACCTTGTTCGTAGTGAACCTAATTAAATACATGATCTTGTTATAAGAAAAATAAAAAGGAACAAAAGATAATTTAAATTAGGAATGTGAATCTATAGTTTCTAGGATTTACTGCGTGTGTAAGTGTGGATTACAGTGTGATGAGTGCGCGTGATGGTGTGTGTGTGTATGTGTGTGTAAGTGTTTTGTGTGTGTGTGTGTAAGTGTTGTGTGTGTTTGTTCAATAACTACTAACATACACAATTATGTTTAAGTGGGATGATTTGATTAGCAAGACAAATAATTTGGGATAAGCATGTTGGAATCAAGCGTAGTGAGTGTGGAATGTGGGATTCTACATTTGACTGCGAGACTAGTGAGGAAAGATGAGTAGTTCTTCTGTTCTAGAATAATCCAAGTCATACAGCCACTTTCTTAATTTAGTTTTTGCTTCATATCTATTTAACTTATTTATTTGAATATGTTTGCTGATCTTTCTACAGATAAGAGAACTTAAAACATAAAGTTTTTGACTAGCGAAGGACGTTTTGTGGGGTATTGATCGGCATGATGTGATTAAAGATCGCTTGTTAGGATCCGGAGGGGGGATCTGACTGTGTTTGCAGAGGGTGGCTCGGAGTACAAAGAGCTGTCGCACTGTAACTAACAGCTGCAACCTGGGAGTATTTAAGTCAAGAGTTAATAGGTTACTTCTAGGCAAGCGTGCTCCATCTTCGACCACATCATCGCTTACCATCAGGTGAGATAGTGGTCAAACGCGTGACTATCAAGAATAAAAAAATAATAAAAAATAATTTATAAATCAGATTTTATCTTTGATAATTCTCTCATTTGATACGGATCCCTAAATGTGCCAACGTTTGTGTGTCTAATATGACAACTAGAACAAGTACCGTATGTGTGAGTTGTGAAGATCTTAAAACCGGCCAAGTGCGAGTCGAACTCGGAAATGAAGGGTGCCGTACCATCGTTCCAGACTATACGCGTTTACTTGTTGCCATTATGATCGAGCCTTTAGTTTTTAATTTATTTTTATTAGTGGCAACGGAAATACACATTCTGTGAAAATGTCAACTGTCTACCTATTACGAATCATGAGGTACAGCCCGCTGACAAACAGACGGACGGACAGCGGAGGCTTAGTAATAGAGTCCCGTTGGTTAATCTTCGGGTACGGAACAATAATAATGGGGTCCCGTTGGTTATTCTCCGGGTACGGAACCCTAAAAATTAACGCTGGCGAAGTTAATTTTTTTAAATCCATTTCCAAAACAATTTGACTATGCCAGCGTTAATTTGGCCCGAAGGGTCCAAATGGAGCTTTATTGTTGTAACTCACGTGTCCGTCTGTCCGTCTGTCTGTCTGTCCGTCCGTCGTCTGTCACAAAATTTTGTTACGGAGAATTATTTAACTTCCCATTGACTTAGGAACTTGAAATTTTGTGATAATGTTTAATTATTACATATACTTTACTAATAAATACCAATATTTGGTACGGAACCCTTAATGTGCGAAGTCCGATACGCACTTGGCCAGTTTTTTTACTTACCAAGTAATATGACTTACAGCTAAAACAAACAGAATAAATTAGACTGACAACCAATAACAAGTCTGCACTAATATAATACAAAACCAGCGCTGGGGCTCTGTCTTGTATAGGGTCATATCACTTAAGCTGAGCGATGGCCGTTTTGCGTGGATGTGACGCATTTTTTCCCCCACTTTTTCTTTTTTTTTTGTGTTTCTCTGTTTTTTGCGTCATGTTTACCGTAAATAAACGTATTTTCTTTCTTTTTTTTTCTTTTGTTATATGGACATTTATATGGAAAGATTCTATTTTAATACTTATTATGTTTATGTATCTACCAACAAGCACGTGTCATAATTATATTCGAAACGAGAACAATACGAAATTTAGTACCAACTGATTAAAACAGCCAACGGGTTGTGGTTGAACATTTTAAAATGGATTCAGTTTGATCACAAATTTAAGATAAAATAAATTCAAATGCATAGACAACAGCTAGTTGTAGCGAATGCAATTTGTAAATTGCAATTATTGTTCTAAATGAACGGTAGTTATATAAATTGACAATGAATTGAAGAACATTGTATAAAGTTAAAGATAGGTAAATAGAGTGTTTTGTTCAAAATTGTGTGTCGTTTTGGTCGAATAATAAGAATCTGAATAATAATTGCCTTGTTGTTCTCGTGGGCGTAAGCGCGACTGCTGAGCCTAGTCTTGGGTTTGATTCCTAGGTCGGGAAAAAAGTGCTATTAGGTTGATTCATTAGGGATTTCTCAGTAGGAGCGCGAAGTAGGGAAGACGATTGCGTGACCAGCCCCGTTCCTCGGAAAGACGTAAAGCAGTTGATTCAACGCCGGATCTCTCCTCGGCTGTGTCAGATTGCCATCCCATCGGACTATAAGATCCCATGTATCTAGATTTTCGGCACCTATCCAGTTGCAACCAGCCCTGCAAAAAATGTGGCTCCACCTAACGTTTCCCAATGCGCGGTCTGAACTCAAGAACATATCTTCCACATCGACCATGTGTTCTACGACTAATAAACCGGGTATGAGATTAATAACTTTATTGTCAGGTACCAAGACTTATTTAAGATTTTTAAACTTTGCTCATAGTGTTAGTAACAATTTACTTACACACATTGGTAATAAAAACAATACAAAAAACTAAAAAAATTAAAAAAAACATATGCTGCCAGCGTTCTGGGCACTTTCCCATTGACAGCGATGTGGATGAATTTTTCGATGCCCATTGAGCTGTACGCCTCCCTGTTTTATGCCGCTTGTACATATTTTATTTATTTTCTTTGGGACTGTTTATCCAATTAAGTTATTTATTAGTTTATTTATGTACCGAAAAACAAAACAAAATAATACAAAATAATAATAATATAAAACAATAAAGAACAATACAGAAAAAACAGAACAGCATAGAACAATAGAGAACAATACATAACAATACAGAACACAATTTTTCTATTTTCAGGCTTGCCGCTTTATAATATGGTACTTAAACGAACCAATTATTTTAAGGGTGTACTTACGAGTACTTACTTCGTCGCTGATGTAAGTGCGATGTATTATCATCGTTTACTAGCATAAAGTTTGAAACCAAATTCAGATGGACTATAAACAATAAGTTTTTTGCCCTCCAGTTTTCCCCAGATTTTCATCTGACACTTTAAATAACCTAGCCCTTTACATTATTCTCAAACACAATTTTCCATTGTTTCAGGTTTCAAGCAATGCGAGGAAGGTACACACTCCTACACCCCAGGCTGCGGTCCCGTGACTCCTCAAGCGACCTGTGAGAACCCCAACCCTGTAACTGACACCAGGGGTAACATCTGTGACTACTCCTCCTGCTACTGTAACCCTCCGACCGTCAGGGATACCGTCACCAGAAAGTGTGTGAAGCTTGAGGACTGTCCCAAGAAAGAAGAATAAAAATGTCACGACTTTTAGAGGTTGACTTTATAAAACTATTTGAAGAGATGCCATATTTTTGATTTATGTTATTTTTTGTTATTAAACTGCGTTTGTAATACGAATTTTAGTTTTATTTTTTGTTATAAATTTTATTGTGGCGCAAGAAGGATCTAGGATCAAATGATGTGGCCAAGGCCTCCCTTGGCCCAGCAGTTTGACATTATCAAACACAATCTCAAAGCATTTTATTCTACTAATTCTACTAATAATTATAGGTATGAAAATTTTTGAGGATGTTAGTATATTTTTTTGTAACTCTTTCACGCAAAAACTACTAATGGATTTGGATTTGGGTAATAGGTACCTTAAAATAGGTTAGCATAAATGCTATAACTGATTTATAACGGGGGAAAGTACTAATTGCACACGGGCGAAACCGCTGACAGAATCTAGTCTCAAATAAACTGTTATACACCGTAACGGAAAGGTGTGGTCATAATTTTAAAACCGGTGCTGCTCATGGAAATGAAAAGAAAATTCTAAGAAAAATTTAAAATTCCCAAAAAAATAATTAGACTTTCCGTACATAGTTATCATCAATATTTGTATGAGAGTTAATTTTTTTAGGCGCGCGTGGAACACTACGCGCCATCGACTCACGGTATATGTATTATCTTGGATCTTCATTAGAATGTCATTAATTTTTGGTAATGGGTACTGATCAATTTGTAAGTACCTATTTATTGGGATAAGAAAATCACCATCATCATTCTCCTGCCCTTATCCCAATTTATTTGGAGTCGGCGCAACATGTCTTTTTCTTCCATACTCCTCTATTAGTCGTCATCTCTGTAGTCACCCCCTTTTTACCCATATCCTCTTTCACACAGTCCAACCATCGTTTCTTTGGCCTTCCCCTACTCTTATAGCCATCCACATCCATACACAAGACTTTTTCACGACATTTTCTTCATTCCTCCGCATCACATGCCCATACCACGACAACCGATTTCCACACAACTTTTCAGTCAGCGGTGCCACTTTCAGGCTTCCTCTTATATACTCATTCCTAATTCTATCCATGCGCGTAACACCACACATTGCTCTTAGCATTCTTATCTCAGCTACATGCAATTGCTTTTTATTCATCCCTTTTGTGGCCCAACATTCTGAACTATAAAAGACAGCAGGTCTGACCATTGTTTTATAAATCTTCCCCTTAAGTTTTAGGGGAATGCGGGAGTCATAGATAGTCCCGGTGACCTGCCGCCATTTCATCCATCCAGTGTTAATTCTGTGCTTAACAGTCCGATCTATTTCGCCATCGCTTTGCACGAGTGAACCGAGATACCGAAAATCGGAGCAGACTGGGAGAAGCGCGCCATCTAGCACTACAGCTTCAGAACTGAAGAGACCGCCGAAATCGAAGAACATGTATTCAGTTTTGGTTCTGCTGATTTTCAAGCCAACTTTCTCCAGCTTCTGTTGCCATTTCTCCAATCTGCTCTGGATCTCAGGTCCATCTTCACCGACCAGAACAATGTCGTCGGCAAACAGCATGCACCAGGGTGCCTCTTCCTGTATTTCCGACGTAAGAGCGTCCATAATCAACAGGAATAGGTTAGGACTTAAAGCCGACCCTTGATGCAAGCCTACAGCCACACTGAACTCATCGGTGTTGCCAGCAGCCGACCGGACGTAGGTACTAGATTGTCTGTTCATAGCACGAATCAACTCAACATACTTCCCAGGCAAACCTTTCTCTTTCAAGGCCCACCACAACACATCCCGAGGTACCCAATCATACGCTTTCTCAAGATCAATGAACACCATGTGCAAGTTCTTGTGCACACGTCTGTACTTCTCGCACAATTGACGGAGAGCGAAGGTGGCGTCCATTGTCCCTCGACCTGGCATAAACCCAAACTGGTTCGGGGTAATCTCACTCTCCTCTCGCAATCTTTTCTCTATCACTTTCTCCCATAAAGTATGGTATATTATGTGACATGAGCTTTATCCCTCGATAGTTGTTGCAGTCCTGTACATCCCCTTTATTCTTGAAGATGGGCACTAGCGAACTATTGCACCATTCTTGTGGAATCACTTCTTCATACAACAACTTATTGAAGAATAAAGTCAGCCACATATAGCCATCCTCTCCTAAACACTTCCATACTTCTACTGGTATGTCATCAGGGCCCATGGCATTTCCATTTTTCATACATTGAACTGCCTTTCTTACTTCATCCATGCTAATTTCTCTCACCAAACCCATATTTACTTGTACCTCTTTGAACACACCATTCCATTCATTCTCTTCGTTCATCAACTTTTCAAAATAAACCTTCCATCGCTCTTTTATTTCGTCATCTTTCGACAAGACTTTACCGAGTTCATCTTTCATACATTTTATGTGCATTATATCCCTCGTTCTCCTTTCTCTTAACTTTGTAATCCGGTAGAGCGCCTTCTGGCCTCTAGTGCTGTCCAGTAAATCATATAACTTTTACTGCGCCTTAGCCCTGAAAACTGCAACCGCCTTTTTTGCCTTCCTCTTCTATTCTTTATAAATTTTCTTTTTCTCTTCTTTCAAATTATAATTTCCGGTTTCTACATTCTGCCATACTTTAAACAAAATTTTCTTTTCTTTTAGCATCTTTTGCACATCTTCATTCCACCACCATGTATCCTTTTCTATCATGCCTTTACCTTGCGATTCTCCAAACACATCTTTTGCTACTCGCCTTATACAATCCGCCATCTCTTTCCAACATTCATCTACAGATTTTCCTTCCATATCATTTTATCTACCACTTGACTCACATACTTGCGCACTCCTCATTTTCTATCATACGCCATCTGATTTTGGGTGGGGGCCGTTCTTTGTTCCTACTGGACGAGACACTGACTCGAAAATCACCACAACCATTACCACTCAAACGCCTGAATGACCTAGGTGGTCGAAATAATTGCCCTCAGGAACGCCATGATGAACTACGCGGCTCGAGTGGTTTGTTCACTTTACACCATTTTTTTACTGTGGTCGGCAATGCTAGAGTGCTCTTACTAAATTGTTTATGATACTCGATTAAATTTCGCGTCTTTTCTTTCCTGAGCACCCTGCACGGAATCATAAAGTAAATTTACAATAAATTGTTAAAATGTCGTCTGTCAAAAATCAGTGTCAAAAGATGGCGCGAAGCCCGTAGACGTCACATTTGTGATTTAATTGGAATTTACTTAAAATCCAGTGTAATTATGTAAAATATGCACAAGATCGGCACAAATTCAAGGATTACGAATAAATATATATCACAGAGGTTCCAAGTGTGTTGAAAATGCTAAAATTGAAATATGAAATCGAGTACTTCACCTCCTAGGCTCCCCAATTTTTTCCAACTTACCAAAATACTTTCCAACTTTCATTCAGCAAAAAATACAAAATTTTATTTATGTCTCGGAAAGACTTTTTAAAATTAATATGCATTCATTCGGCTTTTACGCTCATTCGTTAATGTTGTTTTGGACCAAAATTTACACCATACGCATTTTTATATAATACTAATACTATATTCTTGAATCCTGTAGATGCGATGGAAGTGTATAAAATAATTGTATAAAATATAAAAAAGCATTTTTAACCTTACATTAAAATTAAAATATTGTCTTAAAACGTCAATATATTGTGCTACAAAAGTCAATGACAGAAACGAAAGGAATCATTGCGAAGCCGACTCCACGTAGTCTTGTCTGCTCCACCCCTAGAGTGTAATTTAAGACCGCGTTGGTGCGGAGGAGCTAAGCGGCCTGTCTCGCTCCTCCGCGAGCAGAGGAGCAGGTTGTTCCAACGCCCGCCGCCGCGGCTGACGCTCAGCGCTGGAGCCGTGACAAAAACCATGCCTGTTGCATGTTGCATGCTCGTTTGCATGCAGCATGCTTGCTGCATGCATGCGGTGTATGCTTGTTTGCATGTTTGCATGCTTCTTTCAAATGTAAACTTTCTTAGATAAGATAGCTCTGCCTTCCAATGCCCATCTCACCTTATTTTTATTCCAAAAAACATTATATTATATAAATATCATTATGCTTTTGTAGCATTATGCATCATTATTATTAAGCCATTTTTTTTTTAAACGTTATTGCAAAACATTTATGCCTAATAATGGCAATGTAAATTATGAAAATATATTTTATTCTTATCATTAGTTAACCCTTTGTAGATGATACCGTGACGACTGTAATTTCAGAAGTTAATTAAATTAGTAACTATTTGTAATAATGTAAGAAAAATGTGTATTACTTTTTAACCACTTCGATTTTACTTTTTTTTTTAATTAAATTAAAATTTATTTACTTCAGGTAACCCATATCAGAAAAAATAATAATTACACAGTATGTCGTCACGAGATTACATACATACAATACATTATCAAACATTAATTAGCATAAATACATCACATTCAATTCATTAAAATTAATTACAGTAGTCTCTTATATGCGACACTATATGTAACTTGTCTGTCACAGCAGTGTCGCACATAAGGACAGTCCAACCTATTTGCTATCATTTTCAGAATTTGCTATTGCTATTTGCTATCGTTTTGGTTAAAATTTACAAAAAAAAAAAACTAGAAATATTGAATTAAAATGTTGATATCAATGTTAAAAAGTCAATTCATTATTATTTTTACAAAAATAAATTGTTATAGCTGGGGATATAACTCGCGCTAAAGTGTCGTTCAAACAAACATAATGCAATATTGCTCACTCTCCATAGCAAATAGTGTGATAATTTACAGCCTATAAAATTTCCAGACCAGTAAATGTTTTCGGCGGTAATCGGCGTATTAGTTTTTGCACCAAGTGAAAACGTCGCTTCTCAATTCTACTGTTCTGTTATATGTATAGATTAATTAACCCACTCTAAAAAAAATAATATTGCAATCTTTATTATTTACACAGTTATGTATTAGTTCTAAGTTTCAGGTTTGAAAATGGACGGAATAAGATTTTTCACACAAACCGGTTTTCCCCTTTTCACTCCGATACGGGTTGATTACGAAAATTTGTTTGAATTTTCGAGATATCTGAAGCAAGCAAAAAACTATTCCTTTAAAACTTCAACACCTGTTTCCACCCCTTTAGGGGGTGATAATCGAAAAATTCAAAGATACGTAATTCTTAGTTTTTAATCTAAATTATTCGTGCCGAGTTTTAACTTTATTGGACCATTTATGCGTTGAGATTCTTCCATACAAACTTTAACACACTCTAAACTCCCATTTGGGGGTAGTTTCGGAAAACTGATTATGTCGAATTTTTTTATTTATTTAGGTACATGTTTCTACCAAGTTTCAAGTTTTTAAACCCAGGCAGTAAGATTTTTCATACAAATTTCCATCCCCTATTTTACCCCTTTAGGGGTGGAATTTCCAAAAATCCTTCCTTAGTGGATGCCTACACTGTAATAGGTATCTATGTGCAAAATTTGAAGTCTCTGGGTTCAGCGGTTTGGGCTGTGCGTTGATATCCCCAGTTAGTTTAAAATTTTATATATACATAGATTTACCCTTAAAGTTGCTATGACCTATGAGAAATTGGACAACACAGTGATCCACCTCCAGCCATGTCCTAACCAGGTGCTCATGAATCGATGAGAAGAACTGGTGGAGGTGTCGGCCTTTGATGGAAGTTTCCCACCTACATTGCCATTCTGATAAAACGGTCCTAGACGTCCGTTTGAGGTTTAAGTAATCTAGAGATCTTGGCACGATCGCGTTGAGGTAAAAAGTCTGGGTCCGTAGTCTTTCGTGCGGTATAGTATATTGCAGCACGTTACTGCACCTTAAGATCGATGGGAAGTACACCCGTTATACGACATATTATACGTTTTATATATGACGTATGACACTTTAAGGTCTGACCATTTTAGACTTACAATAATTTGTAATTTAAAACTACTCATCCATAAGGCTTCACCAAAATAATGAATTTAAATAGGGATGTCGTATGAAGTACAAAAAGTGAGGAACAGGTTTCTAAGTATCCCAAAGAGATCATTTTTTGCCACACACTCACACGGAAAGTCTATGAAGACTTTCCGCGTGAGTGTGTGAGATGCGCTGATTGTATTTTTAGCAGAATAGTGTTCAAGTCTCGGCTAAAATGGTGCCGAAACCATCAGGAACAAATAAGAATGGACACTTAAGCTATGAAACTTTGTAAAGGAAATTTCCATGGTTTTTGGCAGAGCACTAATAGTAAATGTACGGCCGGGCCTTCCTATGAGTGTCAATACTGTGAACGTCGAACGCTTTTTAGAACCTGTTTTTCTGTAAAGTCTCCGTTTGGTACGGCGGGGGAGTTCCTCAATGCTGATGTGAACAGTCAAGAGGTAGGGACCACCTTCCTGGCGAAAGACGTCACTAAAGCCTTAAGGCTTATAACGAGAAGCAAGTCTTGGGTCATGATGGACTTAGCATTGGGCACATTACTTGGGGCTTGGCTATGTTTTACTTGCTGCTTGTTATCTATACCTACTTGCCAGATGATTTTATGAAAACAGTGGTTGTGCCTTTAATGAAGAATAAAACTGGTGACCCTCCTGACAAGAGTAACTACAGGCCTATTTCTCTTGCCACTGTAATTGCTAAAGTGTTTGACGGTTTGCTTAATGCGTAGTTAAATAAATACGTAACACTACACGACTACACTAGACTGAAAATGCTATACTGTGCCTGAAGAATACCGTTATATACTACACAAATCGTAAGACGCCTGTGTATGCGTGTTTCCTTGACTTGTCCAAGGCTTTTGATCTGATAGTGTATGCCCAGCTATGGGACAAGCTGAGCAGCATAGATTTGCCCCAGGAGGTCATCAGCACGTTCCGGTATTGGCATGCCACCAGTCCAATAGTGTCAGGATCCGTATCGTCTTGAGTGCAGAGTCAGGCAGGCTGGCTTAACCTCACCTACCCTGTACCTCACCTGCCCTGTTTGTATTTCAATGGGCTGATCGTCGCGCTCAGCAGTTAGCATGTCGGCTGCCACACTGACGGTGCATGCTTTTGAAAATACGTGTCCAATACTTTTGATAATCTAAATTACAGACTATTTAAGATTTAAATTCATTAATTGTATACGCAGGGTCTTTATTGTACTATATTTTTTTTTAAGCCGTGAGTAGCTTTTTGTGTTTTATTACGTCAATAATATTAGAAAAATAAAAATAAGTGCATTTAGCCGGTGTCATGATTAGAAATTATTTAGTTTTTAGATACGGAACACAGTCATTTTGTTTTTCATTAGAATGCGGATGTAACACATTCTAATATCTGCCCAGGGGTTGAGCATACTCGTAAATTCGAAACAGAGTTACCTCGCCCGTGGGCACTCAAGACAGGGAAGGAACAGGGGTGGGTTTTTGTCAGTAAGGGTCTGACACGCCCTTCCGCTCCACCCTAGAGCGGGAGATGTTATTGGATGATTTCCCACCCCACAAAAAAAAAACGCATTCTAATGTTTTTGCAGTATGTGGCAACTAATGTATCAAAACCGCATTCTCGGCAAGCTTCGCTGAAGTAGTCTACAATAAAATTCTCAACTTCATTTTACCGAGATCGCGCCTGTTTCAACGATTCCACATTTTGTCCAGTTACAAATACACTTGAGATACAAAAAAATTACATCGTAATAGCCAATCAGATTGATTGTTTCCAGTCTAACCGGATGCAGCTAAATACCAGAATTTTACATGGAGCGACTGCCTATTTGACCTTCACAACCCAGTTACTAGGTAATACGATAACCCTTGGTAAAACGGGATGTCAGACTTTAGGGCTTCTGACGACCCATAACGACTGTCAAAGATCCGCGCAGGAGCCACGCTATGTAAAGATGGTCACCCATCCATGGACCAACCCCGGCAAGCGTAGCTTAACCTGATAGACTTGTGCGGCTGTTATTACTTTTGCCACGAACTCCCCTTTCTCACATCGCAATATCCAATAAGAATCAAATTGCAAACTGCACTCGAAATACTTCCGTTAAAAACTCCAAATAGTTATGTAACCATCTGAAAATAACTATACCGTCATTCCATCTTATCATAAAGGAACGAATGTTTATCCTACCGGTTTTCATGTAGATATAATTTTTTGTTTACAAACTTCTGACCAGTTATCCGAGCTATAAAAGGCAACCTATTCTATCTCTAGGTCAGTATAATATAATAGCTCACAATAATAGCTCGTCTTTGGTGAGCAATTTAAAGTAAATAAGTTATTATGAAGGTTTTAATAGCCCTGTGTGTTGTGGTCCTAGTCGCAGTTGCTTTGTCGTCTGCTAAACCTCAGGATTGTATTTACATCATGGGGAGATGTGAGTATTTCAAAATACTTCTTTCATCATGTTTCATTTATAAGTTCTTTATAGTCTTTGCCTCGTTGGTATCGTGGTGGTTGTGTATGTCGTTAATTTGTGGCAAATAAATACTTTTTCTTTCTTTCTTTATTCCCGGGTTGGACAAAGAATTCTATTTGGTTTTTCCATTAAAAATTAGTCTGTTGGTAGCAGCCTGGAGTACCACACCCCTGTACCTCGGAAAGTATGTGAAGCCATTGGTTCTCCGCCTGATCTCTCCCCGGTCGTGTCGGATAACCATCCTGTCAGACTATGAGAGTAAGGAAACATACATAGAGTGGACCTGTTTGCGCACACGCTTGTGTACTATGTATCTGTTAATCTCTGATGAGATTCCATCCTGATCGAAATATGCCTAGGGGTAGCGGATAAATTCGTAACAGAGTTACCGCTCCCCTGGGCACTCAGGCAGGGAAGGAACAGGGGTGGGTTTTTGTCAGTACGAGTCTGACACGCCCTTAGAGCGGGAGAAGTCATTGATGATTTCCCACCCCAAAAAAAAAAAAAAACCTGATCGCAATATATGTATCCCACCAATATTATAAATGCGAAAGTTGGTATGTTTGTGTTTCAATAACTCAAAAACGGCTTAAGGCATTTGAATGAAATTTTGCACACATAGATAATAACCTGGATTAAAACTTAGGCTACTTTTAACATATGCCTAGGGGTAGCGGATAAATTATTAACATGAGTTAATTCCCACAAACCTCCCTTGAAAAGGGAGGATCCTCAGACCAGACGGGTGTTGTATCTGGTGCGGGCAAATGCCCAAAAGTTGATTTCGGACTGAAAAGAAAAAGATAGAAAGAAAATACGTTTGTTTACGGTAAACATGATGCAAAAAACAGAGAAACACAACAAAAAAAAAATTGGGGGAAAACATGCGTCACATCCACGCAAAACATGCGTCACATCCACGCAAAACATGCGTCACATCCACGTAAAACGGCCATCGCGCGGCTATGTTCAAATCGCGCGGAGAACTCTTCTTGCGCGATGTAGGATTTGTAGTTTTTAGTTCGTTTTGTAGCGTCATATATATAGCTACACACCTGTCAAAGCCAAGGTGGGTCGCTAATTCAGTATTAATAGTATTCATTTCAAAATTTATCTTGCACATCACTAACATCGGTGAAGGAAGACATCATATTATTTATCGTTTGTTTTTTAGAGGTACGTGGAACAGGGTGTAAAGTCCCGCAAACCTCCGTTGAAAAGGGAGGATCCTCCGACCAGACGGGTGTTGTGTCTGGTCCGGGCAACTGCCCGATGGTTGATTTCGGACTGTTGTATTTATGTTCAAATCGCGCGGAGAACTCTACTTGCGCGATGTAGGAATTTGTTATTTTTTTTAGTTCGTGTGCGGCGTCATAGATGTCGCTACATCACTCCCCTCCGGAGATCGGAGATCGATGGTTCTTGATGAGTCGTCCATACATCTTGTGATGCTTGCCGGGCCAGTGGAAGGTTGGTTCCAGTGAGTCGGAACCGGAAGCGCCGCATAGTTCACGGTGAGTCGGAACTGTCTGCGGTGATGCCCCAGTGAGTCGGGGTGGTGCTGTCCCAGTGAGTCGGGATGATGCCCCAGTGAGTCGGGGTGATGATGTCCCAGTGAGTCGGGATGATGCCCCAGTGAGTCGGGGTGGTGCTGTCCCAGTGAGTCGGGATGATGCCCCAGTGAGTCGGGGTGATGATGTCCCAGTGAGTCGGGATGATGCCCCAGTGAGTCGGGGTGATGATGTCCCAATGAGTCGGGATGATGCCCCAGTGAGTCGGGATGATGATGTCCCAGTGAGTCGGGATGATGCTGCAGGCTCCAGTGATTCGGAGTATTGCTGCGGGCTCCAGTGGGTCGGAGCGGTGCTGTGCTACGTAGTGGCTTGACTGCTGGCGTCGACCAGGAGAGGTTCTTAGACCGGCCGAAGGTGCTGTTCGCTGCGCCAAGATCGCTGATGAGGTTGATGGTGATGAAAGAGACTGAGGATGCTGACCAGGAATGCGCATCCGCTGCATGCTGGTGGTCAGGATACCCGTAGAAGCCGTTGGTACTGGCTGGCTGTATGACTCGTTGCTCAAGAGCTTGAAGGAAGCGATGATGATGACGTCACGCTGAAGTAGCTGCACGAAGGCTGCGCTGACGTTCATGCTCGAGGGTCACCAGTTTGGAGGTACGTGGAACAGGGTGTAAAGTCCCGCAAACCTCCGTTGAAAAGGGAGGATCCTCCGACCAGACGGGTGTTGTGTCTGGTCCGGGCAACTGCCCGATGGTTGATTTCGGACTGTTGTATTCATGTTCAAATCGCGCGGAGAACTCTGCTTGCGCGATGTAGGAATTTGTTATTTTTTTTAGTTCGTGTGTGGCGTCATAGATGTCGCTACAGTTTAAAACCAAATTCAGAAGGACTGAAAACAAAATTAAGTTTTCTGTTCACCAGTATTCCCTAGATTTTGACATAGCAACTCTAAATAAGCCTAACACTATTCTCAAACACATTTTTCCATTGCAACAGGTTCCGCGTTTTGCGAGCCGGGTACACGTTCCTACAACACTGGCTGTGGTCCCTTGACTCCTGAAGCGACCTGTGACAACCCTTACCCAGTAGCTGAAGAGGGTGACGTCTGCGACTACTCCGCCTGCCACTGTAACGCTCCGACCGTCAGGGATTCCGTCAGCGGAAAGTGTGTGAAGCTTCACGAGTGTCCCAAGAAAGAAAATAAAAATGTCACGACTTCTTGAGTTTGATTCGATAACGAATGTTGCTGAGATGCCATATTTTTTATTTAAAGCTGTTTTTATTAAACTGCGTTTGTGAAACGAATTTTAGTTTTTTTGTTGTTATTGTAAAATAAATAGGTAAGTATGTATATTAGATTTCCATAGGAAAAGTATGGACTGTATTAACAAAACGATCCAAGAAAGCTTAGATTAATAAAATCTCTTTACTTTCATTACGACGCCGACACTTCGTGTGCAGTAGTTTTTTTATTTATTTATTTTATTTATTTATTTCAACAATCGTCTAACAGAAATCCATAGTGTTATTAACATACGTTATATCTAGTGTTAGCACATAAATAAAAAAGTATAGACAATTTGAGTAGAAGCATTTTGCACAGAAAATAAACTTGCGAAGTTTCTTACTCGGTCATCCTCTCCATAAAAGGCCTCAGAAAAGAGGAAAACACACTCTCGGCCACTGTTTTCAGAATGCTGTTGCCACTGGCCCGGGTTCTAGCTACCAGCGACGCTATTGTCTTCCGCACAATTACGTGGAAGCCGTCAGCACGACTCTGTGTAAACATCTCTGACACACTACAAAACCGGGGCAGCCCCAAGAGCATTCTAAAAATATTGGTATACTGGATGCGCAGGACATCTAACCTTTCGGTGTAGTTGATCCATAGACCCCCGAGCACAGACTCTGAAAATACGCCTTGAAAAGTGTGATTTTGACTTGGTCCGTACAGCGAGAAATTTTAAGTTTATGTTTTAAGTTTTATTTTATGTTTTTCAATATGTATTAGTTTAATATTTTGTAAGATTATTTTTTGGACGGAAGGGGTCCCGGAGTGGTCTTTTAAGAGGTAACGGGACCCTTCCATGTGCTGGGCACACTCCCTGGTCTTTTCTCCAAAAGTCCAGGCCTTTTGAAGGTTTCCCCAGGAAACAAAAAAAAAATGTATTTTATCTATGGACCTTAGTTGCCTGACAAAAAAGAATTATTATTAGAATTCATTTATCTGATAAATAGCACTGGCCTGTGCGAGATGGACTCGCACACGACGGGTTCCGTAAAATAAACTGAAAAAAAAAAAATTAAAAAAAAAAAAGTTTCGTTTCGGGGCTGTATCTCATAATCCGTAATAGGTAGACAGTTGAAATTTTCACACAGCCTGTATTTCTATAACCGCTCTAACAACAAATAATAACATTAAAAATTAATTTAAATTTTTGTATCGGCAACAGAAAT